>JADMLL010000001.1:21082856-21126820 GCA_016920875.1 Columbicola columbae
ATGGCTGATGGCCCAAAAGGCCATCGAGGAGTTTGTCTCGAGCTCTGGTAGAGACAACATGTATAATCAACAATAAATATACGACTTGTAAAACATTAAGTCAACGTTCAGTCATTTCAAAGGCCAACCATTTATTCATTACATGGCGACCCTGCCAGCGGACTACTCTTCGTGAGAAGCAGTCCAAAATTTTTCCGTTCGGACGTCTAACCATCAGAATGGGTCTCCAGAACCGAAGACGAGCAGTGATCGCCACTGCCCTATCAGCCACGTCCTCGAGCTGTCGCGCAGACGAAATCGTCCCACGCCAAGGTTTCGACTCAAATCCGTCACGAACAGGATCAACGCTACCACTGTTTTGCATGCTGCCGTCGTTCCAACAAGGAACGGACGAATCAAACTCAGGTATTCTAAATCTTAACGTTGCTTGCACCACTGATAAACCTGTGACTATTGACACTAGAAATAAACGATTTGCCAATACAAGCTAAAATTTTTTCTTTTGAGTTTGTTGAACTGCACAATTTTTTTTAATTAAAATATATAACGACTTAACATGACAGTTCGTAATCTGACATACGAAAATTATCGTTATCTACAGAATATTTTCCAATTTTCGCAATTTAATATTTCCTACATATTTTCCGAAGCCTTTCGATATTTCGATGCTAAGGAGTGTAACAGCGACAATGAGCGATAATCCAGGTGCATCCTGAGGGACACCCATGGAGAAGCCATTATTTATTAAAGCAATTGCACTTCCTAAAATTGCAGACTTCAACTACATGGACTTAGATAAGTCTAAGTCCGTCTTTAATAAAGTTGTATCTGCGAAGGGGTTCGAAGAGCGTAGGTCTACGTTTCACATATAATGTGCTATTCTTCCCCCGCCCGCGCTATGATAGGGATAGACAACTTCGTAGAAGCGAGTTTAGTCTTTCATTCCCTGCGGAGAATATTTTGGTGTCCAAAGAGACAGCCGTAAAAAAAAAGAAAATATGTTAGGAAGAATCTAATTAAATTTTGGAAAATGTTTTAGATTATCAAAAAATACAAAAAGGCTTAGCTTATTTAAATTTTTCGTACTGTGTCAATCGTACTATTCAGTCAAAACTGACAGGCCGACAAAAACGATTAAGACAGGTTTCAATTTCAGTTCAAAACAGTGTGTGCAACGGCAACATAAATAAATATAATAGAATAAGCATAATGTCTTTATATTGCTAATTATTGTATTAGACAAACTATTTCTCTTTTATTGGTTGATTTAATAATATTATTTGTAATCGCCTATGTTAAAATTAGTGGTATCAAATTTTGTAAAGTTATTTGTTTGCCCATTATCGTCCGTAGATAAATTTTTCATTTTATTAAAAATTCATCTCCAAAAAGGGGGGGATGTAGTGGCATGGATCCGCCACTGATCAAACAGGCTCGCGTAGCCTATGAATGTGCTGACCCATCTGCGCGGTCAGCACCGACCTAATAAACGGACAATGGGTACAAATAAACAAACTGATGGCCCAAAAGGCCATCGAGGAGTTTGTCTCGAGCTCTGGTAGAGACAACATGTATAATCAACAATAAATATACGACTTGTAAAATAATATTCAACCAACAGTCACTGCAAAAAGCCAAGCTTTTCATCCATTACACTACCTCATTTCATGTTCATGCGCTCTCTGAAAGTTTCATCTTTAGTTCCTTTTAATATAGAATCCTATTTGTTTCATTTGGAAATATCAAGTAACCAAAACTTTTTTTGGTGTCTTTTATTAATAGTATAAAGCAAACACTTCGGTGAAGAAAGGGTAAGATGAATAATACGGTAAAAGTCATCCGACAAAAAGGAAATAAAAAAATTAGACAGCTGTTGGTCGTTCCCTTGGCTCGGAAAATAATAACGAGTAAGGTTGCGGAACGCGGGACGACGTTTGCGTGATTACTCTCTTTTGATGTTTCAGGAAAATCTCGCCTTGCATTCGACGTTAATTAACGACGACGGGAGGAGGAACAGGAGGGAGTAGGAAAAACAGGAATGAGAGGAGGTTACCTTTTGGGAATAGAAATTGACGAAATTTGAATGCGAGGTAATTAACAACTTTATTGTGGGTGCTCTTGGATGGGAGACTCCACCCCGTTTTCGGCCGATATTGTTTTTGGTTCTTTGCCGTCGTCAATACCCAAATCATTTCCCCTCCTCACCCTCAAATCAGGTTTTTCCTGCTGTTGTTGTTGTGGTGGGATTTCCCGGTAGCAGTAACAATTTACTTGATTTTCGATTTTTTTTTAGGTTTTTGTTTTCTGTTGTTGCCGTAAAAGTTGACACGATTTTTCCTTTTTTTTCGAAAAAGAAACAGTGAGGGGGTTGGGGTGGAATTTTTGTGAACTTTTTTTGTTTTTCGTGTCAGTCACAATACTTTTATTTTGTTTTTGACATTTGAGGGGAGAAAGAAAAAGTTTATTGCGTCATCTCTGTCTTGTCATTTATTTAGATTTTTCTCTTGTAAGAATTTAGTTTTTAGTTTTCAGTTTTCCTGTCCTTCTACCAGAGTCTGTTTTTCTTATCTTTTGCTTCTTCTTTTTATCACGAGAGGCGTGTGATTGAGTGGTTGACTAGGGAAGTGGTGGTTAAGAGTTTCAGTCCACTTCCACATCCTTTGATATATTCCAAAGGGTGACAAGTAACATTAAACTTCAAATCTTATTACTTAGTTGTAACTATAATTCGACATAAGTTACTTATTTGTCTCAACTAGCCATTGGGGTCCTGTTGACTCTTTTAAGACTCTACGACCACCAGTCATAAGTGTGGGCTAATGGGTTAAATCTCTTGTTTCTAGAATGAAGTAATGAATTGGGTGTGAAGAAGAAGAGAAAATCAGGGCACCAGAACAAGAAGTCAAGTAATTACAACTGTTAGCTATTACTATGAAATATTAATTTCTATAAATCACTGATTAAGCAAGCGTAAACCTGTCCCATGAGTCTGGTCTATCTGAGAAGATCATCATATAACGTATGACATACTTCCTTTCTTCTACAATTTAAAAAAGGCAATTTGTCCTTCAGGCTTTTGAAAAATTAAAGATGTCCGAAGAAGGACGAACCATTTACTACGAGGATAAAGAGAGATTATTATTTTTCATGATTATTCTTTCGGCTTTGGCGTCTGTGTTCCAGCAGTGAGAGAAAAAAAGCGGAGAAGTAGAAATACATCCCTATAGCCATTCATTATTCGGAAAATGTCGGCTTTTCCTTCCTTCGCTTTCCCGCCACCCAGTTTTCGAAGTCCTACCCTCCCCCAAATAAATAAATAAATAAAAGGTTGACAAAAGAAAATTTCAGAAATAGATTCTGATAGAGGAAGAGCACTTGCGGCAGCAACAAAATTTCCAACTCTTACAAAATATTTTATGATAAAAAACTTTTATCAAGAGCTTCAGAACCGGAAACTGATTGAAATGAATGACTGAAAAGTTCAGGTATCAAGCAACGATCATGTGTTTGGGTATCTGTCTGTCTGTCAGTTTTTAAAATATTGGTGGGTCTTTTTTTATGCGGTCACATTTTTTAATTAAAAAGTTTGTTTTTAACTGTTTTCACCAAAACTTTTGGATTGACAGGCTTTCTTAAATTATTAGTTATACAAATTTTTGTGTTCTGGAATCTAGATCTAAATCGAGATTTGTGGTCGATGATAATAACAATAATGTATTGAGCATTTTGCATTCGCTCTTAGGCACACAAAGAGTTACAAAAATATACTGTGAGGTATACGCAAATAATATTTTCTCTTTACCTTCTTCGGACAAGCGGGAGGTTTGTGGTATAATGGTTAAGTGCCAGACTGAGAAGTTATAGTCACGAGTTCACATCCTCCTCCCGTACCCCTGTCATCCAAGATCTCTCTTATAAGACATCACGCACCCAAAATTTTGAGCCAGAATTTATCAACAGACTCATTTGAGTGTGTTACAAAGAGACGATTTGGTTGTTTTCAAAGTAGTATGAAGTGTATTATGAAATCGCTACAAAGCAGTGACCCAAAATGTATTTATACTTAAAAGCAAAACGACTTCAGTGTAAATTTATGAAATATGGTGGAAGAAAAAGGAATGACACGGATTATAAGCCAAAACTAACATTCATAAATGATAAACAAACAAAAAGAAACTTACCCGTATCTCTAACCCAGTAATTAATGGATTTAGGTGAAGCTTCAACGTAACATTCTAAAGTAACGTCAGTGCCTAAAGGTGCCCCAACTAATTGATTAGGTACTTGAATCACTGGATTAACTGAAATTAGAGAAGAAAAAAAAAGAAAATTATACTTTATGCGTCAAAGAAAATGTTTCCGCTTTATGTAATTAAAAAAAAAATTTTGAAAATTATGAATTTCCTCTGAAGTTTTTCGAAAAAAGAAATTTAATTTTCTTTAGAAAACTCGAGTAGAAAGCACAAAAAGAAGGACAAACTCGAAGGATGACCTCAACTTTAATGAAACATCTTATTTCTTAAAAGTAACGAAATTATAGAATCTAAGAACCTCTTCTTTCTCTTGTTAAGTTCTGTTAGTGCGTCTTCCACCGATGAAATTGTTTCGCATTTTCCTCGTCCTTCGAACTTCTGAAAAGAGAACAGTCGTCTACCGGAAACGCCATTGTTTTGACACAACAATGATCCCAGAAGTCAATCGGGAAAAGTTCCAAGTCCCTTCGTTAACCAAATTTATCGGGTCGCCGGTGAAATCTATTCGCTCGGACGATGATAACAAACTTTACTAATCTTCTTCCGTTTCGAATGTTTCTAATAATTTCGAATTAAGAGGGGAACAGAAGGAAAGGCGATGAAGGGGGGATAATCAAAAGTGAAAAAGCTGGACGTCATCGGTTAATGATAATCTCCAAGAAATTTAGAGAGCGGCGAGTGAGGGAGAAACAAAAAGGCAAAATTGTGTAAATCTAAGAGATATGATGGAAAAGAAGAGAGAGAGGTGATGAAGGAAAATTAACAGTCCTGAGAGTCTAAGAAAGACAAAACAAGGCTTTAATTAACAAGCCAAAGAAGTCTCGTTTCCGATTATTCGAGAATTCTCAACATAGACATTAATTAAGGGACGTCTTTCCACTTTCTCAGCCTAATCCAACCCATCTCTCTCTCTCTTGCTCTGTCTTCTTCTCTCTATTTCTCCTTTTCTCACTCTGTCTCTCTTCACTCTACTTATCTTTCTTCTTCAAATTTCCACTCTATATCACCCGCACTCCGTCTCTCCCTCTCTCCTTTTTTCTTTCTGTCTTTCTTCCGCTCATTTTTCACGTTTTCTTTCCGTCTTTCCCTTTTTATTCCTTCCTTCTTTCCCAAATGCATTAAAAGCTGCCACTGAAAAGGGCTGAATATACCCGACAAATTGATCAAACTCATAAAAATAATCAGATGACTCTCAACATATTTTCAACTCATGTAATGACTTGCTCCAACAAATAGGAGTGAAAATGAGTTGAAAACATCGTGGTCTCTAGTTGGCCGAACAGAAAAAAGACCAAATACAATAAAGAGCAACAGAAACTACCATCTAAAAAAGAAAATACCAACAGCCCCATACGAATGATGAGAAAAAAGAGAAAGAATGGAAAGCGGAAGTACTAGAGCCAAGGCAAAGATGAAGAGAGTCAAAAGAAAGAAAGCAATATCGAAAAAGTTCCAAAAATGTGAAACAGAAACGAAAACAAGAGAGAAAGTTGAAAGAGCAACTAAAAATGTAAAATTAGGGTTATGCTGTAACAGACAACGAAAGAGAAGAAAGTAAAAGGAAGACAATCAAGGCGAAGAAGAAGCGATTGGAGAGCTCACAGGGTAGCGTAGGCCATCTCCTCCATTCCCATCGCTCTCTTTAGGTTTCTTCGACATTCGATTTATCTGTGCTCTAAGTTTGACCTTCCCGATTCGAAATTGTTCTCATTCCCCAGAGCTTCTTTTCCCTCTGACCATCACCTAATTTCTTCCAGTCCGTTGGTTAGGTTTATTTCCGGTTCAGTCAAAACCATAAAGGCTAAGGGATGAAAGAGAAACGGAGAAAGGGAAAAAACGGAGGGAAATATTAACGCTGTAGTAGCGTGTCTAATGAATGTCACTTGAGAATTTTAATCCTCTTTTGATGACAAATCGGAACCGGAAGTTCACATAATATGTAAACTTGTTTGCTGAGGTCGCGGACAAATCCTCGCTCAATTACATTTACTCCTAATGGCTTTCGATTACTCCCCTCCTCTCCCCTCCCCTCTATCTCTCTTTTGATTTTTTTAAAGCGCAAGCCGATGGAACTCTGGAATGGGAAACCTCTTTTATCCCGCACTCTCTATGACAGCGAAACCAATTTTTGGAGCGCTGTAGCCTCTGTTAATATCTTGCTTTCGAATCAATTATTCACCTTGATTGCCAAGTGTGTGTGTGCGTGTCCTGAGTTTTTCACGTCAGCTTTCATTCAAAAATTGGTGTTTCTCTCATCAAGCAAAATCCACATTCTGTCTTGCTTCGAGGGTTTTTGGTGGCTAAATCCCAAACGCGGTTTAACCTTTCTTCATCCGTTTCAATTATCAAAAACCTTGTTATTTGCCCTCTTTTCCCACCTTCTGTGTTTTCCTTTGGGAGTGGAAACAGTACACGTCAAACTCATTTGGAGTTCATTGTAGTTTTGTTAGTCTGGGAAAACTGATACAATGTCGCCATGATTAAGAATCTTTTTTAAAAGCTATAATTTCGAAATGAGACCTCAAAATGAGATCATCAAAGGTTGGTACCTAATTATAATAATTACCGCGACACTTAAGTCGTTGACATTGTCAGGTACCACATTCAATCCTTCTACTCGTTTAATTGGTCACGTGTCTAGACCAATTAAAATGAGTGAGCCTAATTCATTGAGTTTGAAAAGACGACACATGAAGAGAATGGTTAACAGTTGGAGAGAGATATGGGCAATACATTAGAGGAAAAATCAAAGTCTGTGAAGAAACTGTACCAGCATGAGGATTCTCAAAGATTATAGGTTCATTTCAGGGACGGATTAAGCCTACTTACAAAAGAAGAACAAATTGGATGTAAAAAGAATAGAGGCTTTGAAGTAAATATACTGTAGATGCTGTGAAAAACTTGTATTCGTGAATTCTTTGTCATAGGTTTTATTCCCCTTTGACTCTCTCCTTTCTCTCTCTTATTTTTCTTTCTTTCTTCTTTTTACTGTCTCCTATATTTCTTTCTATTTTTCCTCTTTTCTTCCCCCCCCTCATCTTCTTTCTGTTCTATATTCGAATGATTTTGTGTCCAGTTTGACCTTTGAAATTTAAAACTAATTTTCCTTTTTACAAGACCTTAAACACAGGGTTTGATTTGCGTCTGACAGTGAGTTCCAGTGTTGAAGATAAGAAAAAAGTCAAACAAAAGCCTGAAATATTTTGTCTGCGTCCATTTTCTTAACTCCTAATATCAGTATTTATGGATTTATTTATGATTTTAGACAATGTCATTATATTGTTAGGCTTTTGTATTGTCTAAGAGCAAATTTTAGTTCTAATTAATAATACAACAGTTGAAATTTATCAGATTTTTAATGAAATTTTTTTTGTCTCGGGTTTGTTTTTATGTGAGTTTTTGAGTCAGTTGCCATGTGATGTGTAATCGGGATGTTGGGCAGGTATGAAAGGTATGAAAATTTGGAAAAGAAGGAAGTTAGGACGAATCGAAAGGAGGTGGCGGTGTAAATGTTAACCTTATCGTTTTTAGATATTTTCAAGTTAGGTAGAAAAACGTTCTTTTGGGTTGGATGTTTTGTCCGCGGTTGATTCCCACTCCTTTCTTCCTCCTCCTCCTCTTGGTTCTCATGTTTTCTAATTGTGAGAAAACGTCAGCAAAAGGCTCTGACCGCGAAGAACAATTTCTGACAGATTCAGAAACTGAAATGACAATGATTGACCTTAAAGCAAACGGATCCGCTGACGCGTTCGAAACTACCAAGAATTAAATAAGATGGAATCAGCAAAATTCGGCCGACTTCCTTTCAGCTTCTCTCTCTCTCTTCCTCTGACATCTTCGTTTCTTCTCTCTCTCTCTCTCCCCACTATTTTGCTTCGTCCTTCATCTCTCTTTCTGACGCTATTGGAAATTTCTTTATTTTTTCCGAATCGCTTTACTTTTTTATTTTTTTATAAATTTGGTTTTTGTTTTCCGAGTTTTGAGAAGCCGAAGGAAAACAAGGAAGAAAACTTAAAAAGAGGATTGACAGCCCAACAGGAGAGGAAGATATTCAATTGGAAAAGAGAGAGGAGGGATGAGGTAACAGAAACTTTTCTGAATTGATGAGAATTATTTAAAACTCTCAAGATTTCGTTAATTTTTGAAAATGATCTTGAAATAACAATTTCCGGTTCTGGTTTTATCTCTCATCACATTCAGACCTTTGGCAAAATTGTTTTGCATTCAGCAAGATTCTGCTGTTTCCTGTTCTTTCAAACTAGTTTTAACATCTGTGTGTATGCACCCTGTTTTTTCTCCTAAAGCATGATCTGATTACGTTGCTTTGTTTGTCTCTACTATAAGAGTCAGATTATAAATAAAATTTTGAAATACTTACAGTGAACGTTAACCATAATCCTCTTGCTGACAGAAGGAGGAATGCTATTGGAAGCGATACACAAATAAGCTCCCATCTCCGACCGGGTGATTTTAGTCAACTTGAGAACTTCCCCTTGGAATGAGGAAACTGAAAAAGGAAAGAAACAAAAGATAATTGAATTATTCTATTTTATTTCATAAGTAATGCACACCTGATCTTTGTTTATTACTTCAAAATCGGGGCTTGACAACGCTTTTATTTGTTTTCATACATTTTTTTTAGGTTGGGAAAAATTTTGAAGACAGACTCACTGTATTCCAATTGGATTCATCTTGTAATCATCTTGGCGCAGTTTTAAACTTTTTCGGATCGTTTGTGTCTTTAGTTATGCGATTTTACAGTTTTAGTTTGTTCTCAGACTCATGAACCGGCTGGTAAAAAAAACTTCACTGATCGTCTCTTGCAAATAGACAAAACGAATGGAAAAACAGTAGCCGACAGGTCGATGGAACATCCTAACGGATCGTCAATAGACTTTTTTTACGCGTTAATAAAACTGTAAATGTTTAACCATGTTTACTTTATGGTCGTATACAAATCTCACAATCACTTGGTGTAGATGTTGAATCTAAAGCCAAAACCGAGCATTCTCTTTCCCCTCTTTCTCTTTCCTTCTCTCCCTTGGGTTCTAAATCTCCTTTACAATACACCTCACAGCATCTTTTCTGAAATCCAGGAAAGCACACCTCCCCGCCCTCCAAGAAAAAAACAAAAGAAAAGACAATCAGTAAGGAAAAGAAGAAAACCCCAAAACTATTTCCCATCCTCCTCCAAAAGAGCAAACAGAAAACACGTAAGAAAGACAATACGAACCAAAAAGTCTGAGCTTTTTTCCTTTTCCGGAGCTTTTTCTTTTCCCCAAACAAAGCCTCCGCATAAATTTCTTAACCGAAAGAAAATTTTTTCACATGAAAACTTTAAAATAAAAAAAAGTTGAGAGGAGAAAAATTGAGAAAGCATTAAAAGATTTTTTTTTTAAGTGGAGACAGATTTCAATTTCCGGGAAAACTTTTCAGGTCGAATCTGATTTACTTTCACCGCCTTTTCTAAATAGTTGAAAGTCTCACTTTCTGCAAAAAAATTTCTTTTTTTCCCTCTTTCTTCAAAAGCTTTCTAAATCGAATCACCTCAAACTATTAGGTTTTAATGCTTGGTAACAATTTCCCAACCTTTTCCACCCAACAAGAGCATCCCCTTCATTCTCTTTCATTCTCTCTCTTTTTTTAAGCGATGAGAATAGATTTAGATACATAAAAAGTTTTAAAGGTTCTTATGTTAAAAAACGAAGATAAAACTGAAGTTTTCATTATTTTCATTTTCCAGGTACGGAAAAACAAAATTACGGATAAGGAAGAGCGGAGATTATACGACGTTATTTACTTGGTTGTGAGAGGTCAATTTTTTTTCTTGGTGTTGTGGGGCAGAGAGTTGGGGAGTTTCGGGGCTGAAATGAAAAATGGAGATCAGCGTTTCTTACCCCGATCTCGGTTTTTAGGAAAGATTCGAAGAAAGACGTTGGGTGTAGCGGAGGTTGAGAAATTACGACTGTGAGCAAGACTTTGTTGAGAATCATAAATCCTCGCGGGTTCTCTCTTTCTCTGGTGAAAGACATGAGAATAAAGGAGATGCTGATGTGATTTCGATGTTTGAGAGCTAGGGGAGGAGGAAATTTGAGTACAGTGTGTGATTTCAAAATTTGTTTTAAGGTTTTGAATTTAAAATTTGGAGCTTGAAGTGAGTTAGTGAAATAAAAACCAAGATAGGGGGAAAGATTTATAGTGCAGTGGCAGAAATCTGTGTTTTGAGACAAGATGAGAGAGAGAAAAACGCTCAAAACCTAAAATAAAGAGGGCAAGCGAATGAGAGAGACCAGAAAAAAAAAGAAAACGGAAGAAAGGTGCAGAAAAAGAAGTGAGAGAGAGAGAAAGGGAGAGAAAATGAAGAATAAAAAGGGGAGAAAAGATGATAAACCTGTGACCAAACATTTTCCTACGGTTGCTGGCCCAACTGTCCCTACAACATAGAACTCAACTCAAAAATCTCTTTATTCTTTATTCTTTCTTTCTTTCTAGATGCAGGAATGAAAACAAATAAGAAGGAAAGAGGAATTCAGAATCTGAAATTAGCAAACCAAAAAGAAAGAAAAAAATCCAAAAAGTGTTAAACGTATTACTTAAACAAGAAACTTTTAACTTTTTTAAATTTCTCGTGCAATTTAAAAGAAAAGAAAAAATGAGGAAAAGTTGTGGAAATGGTGGAGGAGGAGGAGGAGGGAGTTGAATGGAAAATGTATTCAATTTCCTTTTAGGAGTTTCTCAACTAGAAAGCTTATAAAAAAGTTTATTTCTGAATTTTTAATGTAGTCCAAGGAGGAAAAGAAAAAGAAGAAGAAGAAGATGATGGCGAGTTTGATGACAGTGATGACTCTTGGACCTGTTGTAGTGTTCAAGACGCCTAGTTGATAAGGCAGGAAAGAAAGTTTGAGATAGGAGAAGGCAGATGTCCAGTGGTAGATCTTCCCTCTCGTGAGGTTGCTGTTGGTCCTGTTGTGAATGTCGGTTCGTATGGCTGTTCCTTTTGACTTTTGTTTTCTGACCCATCTTCTTCTGGTTTTTCCTTTCTTGCTTCTGTTATTCACTTATTTTATTGTTTTCTTCTTTTCTCTACTTCAGTATCATTTTGAATTTCTTGTTTTAATCTTCCCTCTATTTTTCCTTCTTTTCCCCTTTCTCTGTGCTTTGTCTTTGTTTATTACCTCTCTTGAATTGTCTGTTTTTATGTTTTTCTTTTTCTCTTTCTTTAGATCTTTCTGGCTTTTTCCTTTTTTTGTTAATATCACACGTTCCTACTTCTCTTTCTATACGCTGTCTTTTCTCCTTTTATTTTCTGACTTTTCATTCTCTCTCTGATTCCTTCCCTTTGTTAGATGTTTTCCCCTTCTTTTTCTTGTTTGATCTGTGTCATTTTACTCTCTTCTTCAGAATCTCTATTTATCTCTTTTTGTTATTCATCTAGTGATTTTAAATTGCCAACTTACATAGGTGTGCTTCAGGCATGTAATCCTTGCCTTTCTCTCTTTCATTTTGTTGGCATTTGCATTGTGCATTTATTTTCTCCCCAACTTTTTATTGACAGTACTTGTCTTTTCCTTACGACTGAACCTTCTAGAAACAGTGACAATCACTTCAATCATAGGACTTTCGAAAGAGATTTTTTTTTTTAAATTTAGAAAATGTCTGACATTATTTGCCAAAACGAAATAGCTGAACTGGAATAAGATCAAAAGAAGTAAATGAAATTCGTTCACATCTCATTAAATCTATTTGAAAGCGTGAGACTCGGATGATCCAACAGGGAACCAACCCGTAGATAGGACTGTGTAGGAGGATTTTTCAGCAAAAAAAGATCCGAGGTGATTTGACCTGTGACATTCACATCTCAAATTCTACCTTTGCTACAGACGAGGTAACAACTCGAGTCGATGCTGTTGTGATTTTGGTCTTTGAAAATAAGGAAATAAAGTAAGACTATAATGTAAGGAAATTAGAGTGCAATGTGGTTCTTAAATTGGTTTTAAGGTTTGGAATCTGAAATTGGAAGCAAGATGAAGGAACTTGTCTAAAACTTGAAATTGAGAAAAATAAGAGAGAGAAAAAGGCAAAATAGTTTTCTAAGATTAAGTCTCTTCGTATAGTTTACCTCTCAGTCGAAACCGTGTGCCAGACAAGGCAAGAGCCACTCAAATTCAAAAACTTAACCTTCATCAAAAATTACTTCATTTTACCCCTCCACCACCCCTAGCCTATAACTACAGACCAAATTAGAGCTGGTTTTCAATCCACCACGTGACGTCTACGATTCGAACTTAGCCTTTTATTTTCACTATAAAAAAAAATCGTCTTCCTGACACAAAGTAAAAATTCCAGAAGAAAGTACAACAAAAGGAGACCCTTAAATCGAGTTTCCGGTTTAATAACCCGGCAAATTAGAGCGAAAAAAAATTTTTTTTGGAAAATTGGGGTGAGGAGGGGAGGAGATGGTTTGGTGACGCCCAGGCCAAAAGCTCATTAACAAAGGATTTCGTTTCCCGAGATTCTCAGTTTAACATAAATTCTATCCCTTCGAACCTCTTCTTCGTTTTTCTTTTTCATCATCATCATTATCATCACCTCTTACTCTTGAAAGGAGGCTGTGGGGGAGAGGTGGAAGAGGGCATATACGGGTAATGAACGGTTTCGATCGATTTTTTCCTAAAAGCCGTTCGGATGTCCACTTATCTCAGGAGTTGTTTCGAGTCCCGGGCTCGACTCTCGCTTTCGGTTTTATCTTTGTTTAGTTGTCTTCACGCATTTTCGTTTTTAATTCTCTAAATGTTTCCCACATTTTTATGATTTTTTTGAATTTATCGTTTAGTGTTGTGTGGTTAGAAGGGAAGACAAGGGAGTGGAACAGAGGGAAAAGCTCGATTTACTTGGGTTTAGAATTGGAGAAAGCTCGCTACGAATTTTTTCTCTTTTGGTTTTCAGTGATAATATAAAACCTGACTGTAGGAAGTGGCTACCGACTTTTCACTCCGGCACTAGCTATTGCGAGCGGTCAATTGACACCTCCTTTTTCATTTATATATATTGTACTGGTAACTTACAACTTTCCTTTGTTCCTGTTATGATTTTTGTGAGAATCGCTTGTGAATAATCTTTTACTTAGATGTACACATAACCATCTACATTACCATTAAACATACAACCGTCACTTAACGCCATACTTACAACAGCCACAGAGGTACCATAAGTAACTGATTATATTGAAGTGTTCCTGTCACGACATTCCCACTTGTTTGTTGTTCTCGCTTTCAGAACTAATTACAAACCTCCATCTCCTTTGCCTTTAGTTGTACCCAAATTTTTTTCTCCGTCATTAAAGGTGTCATATTCGTTTCTAAACTATATAACACAGTGACAATGATAGTTCTAAAACTATGCTGGAACATGCAACAAGGTAGAACATGAACAATAAAGGTGTGTTAAGTAAGGTATTGGATGATTTGTCTGTATCTTTTTAGCCAGGGGAAACCTCTCGAAGGTTGTCCGTCCTGCCTTTGGGGAGGCAGGAGGGAGTATGTGGGATTTGCACCCACTAAAACCCCTGAGTGGACACCATCTAGGCTCGGACGGTAAGACCCGGGAACCGATGAAAACTCTACCGCAACCCTACCTCGCCCGGCGATGACTTTATATAGTCTAATCCCACCCCTCAGTCTGGAGTTGGTCCACTCACCTGACTGCTCCTCCGCAAACGCTTTATTCCGGAAACCCATCCAAGTTAATCCGGGGTGCGATCCCGGAGGGTACCGCGACCCTCCCTTTCCCGAGCACGCTCGGCCTCCTCCTTCTGCCACATCACCTCCTCGCAGAAGGAGGAGAATGCAGCCCAGTTTCCCTCGCTCTCGAGGATCCCCCGAAAGATCGCCGAGAGGGAGAGATCCTGACCCATTACTCTACAGAGGCGTCCCCTCTGCCCTACCCACGCCGGGCATACGGCCATCGTATGGTCCGCCGTGTCCTCCAAACACGGACAGTGGTGGCAACGCATCGTCGACTCTTTCCGGATGCGGCACAGATACCGCCCGAAACAACCATGTCCGGACAGCACCTGCGTCATCCGATAGGTCAGGCTTCCCCATTTCCGATCCAGCCAGGGACCAAGCACCGGCTGGATCGCTCTCAGGGTTCTCTGACCAGGACCGAAGTCCTGGGCCAGCCGATCTCGCCATCTCCTGATCAGAACCCTTCGAGCTTGTTTCTTCGCCATCCCGAGAAGATCTCCCCGGTTGCCGTTCCGATGATTTGTCTGTATCTACCTTATCCATCTTTTATTCAAAATTAGGCTAATAAATCATTTCAAAACCAATCCAGTTGGATTTCGCCAACGTCACGGAATGGAGAAATGAAGACAACCTGAGAGTTAGGTTGATTTCGTGGGAGTCGGCCCTGACACGTGGGAATTTTCCCGGAGTGGTCATTATTTATTTTAACTTGGAACCTCTGTTTATCTAAGGCTAAGTTTAATTAACCGGAGAAAGTTTATTTGGAAATGAAAGCTTCTTCAAAAACCATCAAACGTTCTGTCCGGGGGTGGAGGTAGGAGTAAGCATCCTTTCTCTCTTTCATCAAAAGCCTCCTTGAAGCATTTAAAAACATGGCGAATATTGATATTGAATTCGGGGTCTTGTTTTTGATTAAAGGAAAACTTGTGCGAACGGTTACCCGTTGGCGGTAGATGAAAACTCGTTCGTTCCGTTTCTCCAAGTCTTTCATCCTGGTTACCGGGTTTTTTTCCTTTTTATCTCTTGTGGGTAAAGTCGGTTCCTAGATCTGCTTAATGTCTTGTTCTGTTTATTTGGAAAAGTCTGGGCTTCTAATTCTTGCTATTGCTCAATCTGCTACTTAGTTCGCCTTTTTTACTTTAGTTTTCTTTTGGTTTTTCTACTCGCCCCTCTAGTTTCTCTTTTACATTCTTTTGCGTTCACTTTTCCTTATTATCTTTTTATCTTTCATCTTCTTCTCATATATATTTTTGTTCCTTTCCCAACTGTGTATGTTCTATACATTTTACCATCTTTTCTTTCTAGTAGTTTTCGCTTTCCTGCTTTCTTATTTTTACTTTCCATAGCTTTTTTTGTTTTGTTTTTCTATTCTTCATATAAAATATTATTTTATAATATAAATTACAGAATATAATATAAGATCTAGCTCTGAAACAGTGGTTTTTCATCTCCACTTCCATTTATTTTAAGAAAGGAAACATTTGACAGTGATATCTTCAAAAAAGGTGAATAGACCGACAGACAGGCAGGCAGACGAACAATTAAAAGTTTTCCACAAACAAAAACTCACCCAAATCAAGTTTATTTGTGACAGTCTTAAAACTTCCAAAAGAGAAAAATTGTCTTTGATAACGCCAACTCCTGATTAACTGACTCAATGATTGATTGATTGATTGAATGACTGGTCTAGTAGTATTCCACCCCTCATGGCAGATATTTCTGATGACTTCGTCTCTTTTATTTTCCAAGACTTTCTTTCAAAAGCTCTCGTGTGACCATTTTAAGTTTCCCTCGAAAACCATGAGCACGGAGTTCATGATGTTACAAACTCAAATAAGAAGAAATGGAAGGAGGAGAAGAAGGAGAAAGAGGAGAGGGAGGTGAAAGGTGGGAGGTTCGAAATTTGGGAAAAACATCATTTGTCGATCCTTTTGGCGGACATCTTCAAAAACAATTTTTCTTTTGAAAAGAGCTCTCTGAGAAAACCGCTTCGAGATTCAAATTTTCATTTAATTGTAAATTTTATCTCTCCCCGTTCGTCCCACCCGTCTCCCCTTCACCCCCGCTCTCCTGTTCGTTCACCCGTGCTTTCCACGTCCGGAAAAATGAAGGCGTAAGGAGATGTAGGAAAGAGAGGAAGAGAGGAAGAGAAGACCGAAAAGCGTGGAAAGAGGAAGAAAGAAAAAACATCCCGCGGGGTTGTTAGGGTAAAGTAATTTTGTTTGTCAAAGATAAAATTTCGCCAAAAATAATTAAAATATTTAAGCCGATATTAAATTTAATTCGGTTTTTCCTTTTTTTTTTGGTTTTAAATCCTTCTTCTCCATCTCCCGCCCCATGCCCTCCCTGTATGCCTCCCTTTTTCTCCTTTGAGAAAATGATCTCGTTTTTCACAACTGGCGCTCTCCTGCGTCCGTACTCTCTCCCATAACCCATTTATATATATTTCTATCTCTCTTTTTAACTAATTGCTTTTCTCAGCTAGATGACCTTTTGTTTTCTTCTACTGCCTCCTCCTCCTCCTCCTCCTCTTTCTCCTCTTTTCTCTTTTCACTCTTCATTTTCACACACTTCAACACAACACACACACATTTTATCTATCTACTCTTTGTCTAAATTGTTTGAGAGCTACAATATATATATAACATTTATATATTTTTTCTTTTACTTCTTGACCTGTTTATTTTATTTTTTGGATTCAGTTATTTTAGATTTCGGCTGTCTTTTGGGCCACCACCTTAGTTTATTTCAACGATCCTTTGTTTTGTTTTTTCTTTCTATCTTTCTTCCCCTAGACTCCACAACACGCTTCCCATAGCGTCACCCCTCTACTCCCTCCCATCTTCTTCTTTACTTCCTCTTCTTCTATTATCTTTTTACTTTTTTCCTTTCCTTTTATACCTATTACTATATTTCTACTTTTTCTTCTAACCTATCATCATCATGTTGTTCTTCTTTTCTTTCCTTTCCCTCTACTTTCATTGATTCCCTTATATCCTTTTCTATTTCCGATTATTTCTTCTTCTTCTTATCACTATAGGCCTACTATTCCTCATTCCTTCTCTTACCCCATCCTTTAGACTGCTCTTCCAGTCGCATCCTTTATCCCATCCCTGGGGCTGAGACACTGGTCTATTCCCTAGGTAAAAGGCCCCTTATAGCCAAACCAACTACAAAATGTCTCGCTTTCCGGTTTTTATTAATTAAGTCTTTGATAAGAAACAATGTGAAAATACTGTGTAATCAAATCCTCAAATGTTTTTTTTTACCATCATCTTATACAACAGTATCTTAAGTGTGAAAGGTCTTACCTCTGTTCTTGATTCCTCCGGCTTCTTTTATCACAATATCCGCGGAATCCTCCCTTCTCCAGAGAACATGCGGAAGTGGATAACCACGTGCTCGACACGTAAGTTTGACGGTTCCGCCTTCGGGAACCATGACATCTCCTGATGTGTCCTCTGGTATGAAATCCGGTGGAACGACCACATCCAAATAGCCCAACTGAAAGTTGAAATACGAAATCAAATAGAACCGAAATTAATTTCCATCTTCTACGAAAGAAAGAAAAGACAAAACAAAAGACCAGAAAAAAATTTTTCTTCTCTATTTTTTTTGCCTTGGACGCTTTCCAAAGTTTTCCTGAACAACAAAAAGGAAGAAAAGGATATTTATTGAAAGATAATAAAAGAAAGAAGAAGAGTTCACAAAGGGAACACAATGCGAATGTTGTGAGGAGATGAAAGAAGGAGGAAGAGGAGGAGAGGCCTCGCAAACCTGATTTACCACTCTTTGATTTACATTTTTTTTGTGATGGGAAAATTATGATGTTATCTTCCTGCCTCCTCCTCCTCATCCTTATTCATCTCCTCCTCTCGTTTGGCTTTTCTTACACCGCATTGAGTCGATCCGATTGTTTCCTTCTCTTTTTCTATATTGGCAAACATTATCTACATAAATAAAATTCAATGTCTGACTTTTCTGTGCACGTTCCCGCATTCTCCAGAACTCCCGAACCAGATTTCTCAAAGACATACCTCTGCCAACTTTACGACCGTTAAAATGAGAAGACGGAATGAAAAAGCATATTACAGGTGGCAACGTGAGGAAGGGAGGAAGAGTTTTTCTAGTGATTATGTTTGCTATAGATTGTAGGGTTGCTTTAAAGACGTTAACGAACGACTGTTCTACTGTATCAGTCTCAAAAGTCCCTGAAATGGATTTTATTTTAATACAGACAGCTTTTGGGACACTCGATATAATGTTCATCAACTCATCCCCTCAAAAATTCACCTAATTGATAGTGCCTTCATTGACTCGTTCAATTGATCAAGTACAGAGCTTGAAATGAGAGATCAATGAGCTCCGTGATTGGTCGAAGAAGCTTTGACAATTATATTCTATTATGTTCTAAACGTCGTTTATTAGACGCAAGAACCTTTTTTAATGTTCTACGGTCTTTCAGTACCTCAACATCTTTCTTCTTGATTGCTTCGTCATTCTACTTAAATAGCAGAGCTTTTAGTGGTTGAAAAAAGTAAAAAACACCAAAGTAATTCATCTTATTTAACATTAAACATTAGTGTTGAGTCTCGGTTGAAACGAATTAGTCCCAAATTCTTATGGTTCCCAAAGGTTGAGTGATATATATCTGGCGAAAACGTTCCTGTTTATACACTATACAATGCACTTGTATAATAGAGAAAATAACGATCTACTAATGGCACTCTGTGATTGGTTAGAAAGGTTTTTGCAATAATGTGATTGGTTATTACGTAATCAAGTTTATTTGTATAAACAATTTACAGTAAGAATGGCATTCCCAACAGTCCGGGAGTTTAAATAATTTCTTGGAGAAGAGGAAGAAGAGGTGAGGTGCCAATTCAGTGGAAAGAGGGCTATCTAGCAAAAAAAAACTTCCGATAATTTGGAAAAAGGGAAAAATCGCACATCAAGAATGAAATGTAGCTAGATGAAATTCCCAAGGTGAAATTGAACAATAAATTCAAAGGAAATAAATCGCGGAAACGTGTTTTAGATAAATGACGCGAGAAACGCGAGACCGTCGCTCTCGTTCGTGTCATCTGCTTAATGATCGTGTTCTTCGACGCGAAACCTTTTCCTGCTGTCCCTGAGGGGTCCGGTCCCTGGTAAAGACTATACTCAGTCGAAACCTTGGTTAGGGGTGATAAATATTTGTGATTACACCGACAAGAACAGAAAATTATTTCTGTATTGGTGTACTTGAGGAAAGAGGGGTCGATTTATTGGACGATATCGAAAAACTGACGAATGCCTGTTCATGGACGATCATAAATATGCGCTGTTGCTATGGACTCATGCATGTAGAATGGTGGACGGGTAGTCATCAGGAGGTGGTGGTACTAATGTTATCTTTATTGCTTCTAAAATGTTTGAAAACAGTTGCAGATTCCCTTTACAGATAGTTTCAAAGATTCCGGTAACTTTGAAGCTCCTTCCACTGTATAACAGTTTCGGAAAAGCAAAACCTGAAGTTATTATTAAAAAGTACTTCAATAGGTGTTAGAATCAAATCCCAAACGACAGAGAAAAAATCTGTAAGTCGAAGGGTGATGAAAGAGTCCAAAAATACAAATAAAAAAGGCCCTGGGGGCATTATAGAAGAGGCGAAAAAGTTTTTGCAGTCGACAGATTGTTGAAAATAAGGGAAGAAATGAAGATGAGAAATTTCCCAAATGGCAAACTGGGCGCGAGAGAAATAAAAGAGAGATAGAAAGAGGCAAAGATAAAGGGAGACAGTGAAGGACCAAGAGAGAAAGGGAGAAAGGAGGACACGAACAACTAGATCACGTTCGGGTCCACCACATGGGAGGAGAATAAACAGATTCTGCTGCTGGTGCTGTCGTGGCCGTGATGCAGATGCAGATTATGAAAAACCTTCATGCATCTTTGTCTCCTTTCACATTCTGTATTTTCACTTCCCCTTTCTGCTTTTCCACTCCCTCCTAACCCAAATTCCTTTTTCACTTGTTCTTGTCCAATTCAAGGCGCCATTTTCTTTTCACCCACGATAATTACGTCATTGATGTGGTTGTAATTATTGTAATTTCTTAGGAGTCTCTAGGAGAGTTTTTCAAATTTTTCTTTTCTCATCCTTATTTCCCTCCTTAATTTCCTTCAAATGTTTGCCTTGAACTGGCTGAAGGAAGAACGAAGATAGAGAAAAGGAGAGGATAACTATCTCGAGAGATTTAAGATGTTTACTCTTTTGTTAAGCCCTTCAGAAGAGCATGTGAGGACTTCCAATCATTATCTTTGAGAAAAAGTTCACTTCTGGTTTTTTGAGATTTTAGACACTTTGTCAGTGCTCATTATGTTTTTTGCTGGTTGCTTACTCGATGATTTGATTGGTGCTGTATACATAATTTTCTTTTGTTCTTTGTTTCTCCTGTTTTGTATTTTTTAATTTAAATCAGGTTGTATCTCACGGTTTCATCTTCTCCGGGTATCGGGATGACCGTTTCGGTATTGATATCATTATTCTTACCAATCAGCATTTCCAGTACCTTCTCCATTATCCTGTAAAAATTTTTCATCACAATAGACAAAAAACAAAATTTCTTTAAATCTTCAAAAGTAAGTATAAAGGCGTTCAAAATATTTTCCTTTCGTTTCTTTTTCTCTTTTCACCTCCCATCTCCTCCCCACTCTTCTTCTTTTTTTCTGTCTCTTTTCCCATTTTCTTCCCTGAAGGGGAAAAAATGAAGCGAAACAATTTCTAAATGCAGTGATTACGCCTCTCCCACCATCCCCGAAGGCCGATGGTCAAGCAGGGTTAAGTAAACACAATAACTAAGCGTTCGTTCAGCTTCAGGAAAAACTAAATTGAACTTCGAAAATAAATCGTTATTAACTTTGTGAGTGTGTGTTTGTATGAGGGGGCTGAGGGAAAGGGTGGTTATTTTTGGGGGGCGGAGGGGGTTGTTATTGATGAGAAACCGTTTATTGAATTCCCGGACTCAGGATCCCGGGGCTTTTAGTTGTTAAAATCAAAATTTCTTCTCCCTCTCTCTCTCTTCGGCACCTTTAAATGAGTTCTATATTCAGAAATGGGTTCATGAACCCACCAAATGACTAGAAGCACAGTTTGGTGTTCTGTCTAGAGGTTGGTGTGTACCTTATGTATGGTTGAGGTTGAGGTAGAGTTTGATTCTATAAATATATGATAGTACTTGAATCACGCCATTTGTCTTCCACAAGACCAATGAATTGTATGATTCTAGCGTTAATTACATGCTTAAAGCCAATTCACTGCCTGCGCCTTCTAATAGTTTCATCTTTACTTTTTTTCAACATTAATTACTTTTGTTGCATTTCACAACAGTGTTGCCACCAGTTAGCTTTAGTAGAAACTATTTTAACAAAATAATTAGGTTAAAAGCCACTCTCTAGCTTTCCATCCTTATGTAAGGCTTTTGGGAACATTTTATTAGTGTGTACTATAAGTGGATAACCGGAGTCCAACCAAATAAGATTTTTATTTTGTTCCTTAATCTAAATTTTGTATGGTCTTTCGAACCGAATTAGCGGAAGATTTACTTTTGTTTTCTACATATTGGTACTTTCGAGTCGGATTTGGCCGCAAAAATTATTTTATTTGCTTCGTAGTTAGTAAATAACACTCAGGGCCTGCACTAAACATTTGGTGGGACAGCCACAGCTAAGGGGTAAAGAGCCAAAAGCGGCTCCGGAGCTTCACTTTGTCTACCTCACTAGGACAACATCACTAGTGAACGCCTTCTTCATTATAATCCATAGTTTCTAGATTTCCCGCCGTTGAGTCACCAAAAAATGCTTCAGTTTTCATTTAAAAATTCACAAAACCTCTCCTGTAGGTACACACCTACATGAGGGAATCCAACAAAAGTAGAAAAAGATTGAAAAGGATGCAACGGAAATCACAAAACCTTTTCAGCTTTTGTCAACACACCCCCGCAAATAAGACAAAAAAGAAAAACATAGAACTCACTTGGGAAATCCCACGGTTGCGAACCTGGCACCTGAAAAAAGGTGATGACAAACACAAGAAGAAAGCCTTACCTCTCCCTCAACCTCCCCCGTTCTCCTTCTCTCCTCTCGTAGGCGACACCTCCACAAAATTTATAGAAATAATAACAAAGGTTTTTTCTTCTTTCTTTCATTATTTTCCTCTCTTTTCTCTCTCAAAAGTTGAATAAAGAAAGCTTAACTTTGTTTACCCCTTACCTGCTCCTCTCTCACCCCCTCCTCTACCCTCTCCGAGTCTGAAGAAAGTCTTTCCGTGGATATTGGAAATTCTTTTGCGTATATACCATTACCGTGAATAATATAAAAATACGATGATAACTTTTCTCTCTTGAGGAAGAGGAGGAAAAGGGTGACGAGGAGAAGAAAAAAGAATTTACAAATTACCGGAAATTCACCTGGAAAAGAACCTTTTCCTCACTCTCCGCCATTTCTCCACTACCCTTCACCTCCTGGAGAAGATGGAAATATCGAAGAGAAGAAATTGGTCTTTACGATGGAGCCTCTCACATTTTTTTCTCGTTTCCCGTCTAAAATTTGATGCTCGGTCATTATTTTTAGAAAAATATGGCGGAGGGACTTTCTCTCTCTCTCTTTTCTATTTTAGGATTTTTTTCAAGGTCGCTAGGAGAAAGGAAAACCTGTTCAGTGAAAAGAATTCTTTAAAAAAAAAAAAATGTTGGTGGAGGAGAAGGAAGAGCAGAGTAAACAGTCAAATCGGGTCAACTTGTGTTGTATTAAAAATAAAATGATTCATCTAGTTATCATACAACTTAATTGTAGTACTTATAATTATATTAATGCATAATAATAGTTTAACAACATCACAACTTATTAATAACTTATATCACTGTATACACTAAGGCCAGGAAAGATGTTAAAGAGTGCTTATTGATTATTGGTTAGTGTTAACCAGACTAAAGACTTAAAGTAGAACGACTATTCTTGAAGAACTCTTTCACATTCGCTTGTCATAAATCAGCTCTAGTGGCGAGAAAGTCGGTTGAAACAGTTCTTATTCAGTCCAAAAGCCATGATGATTTTGTTAGGACACCCAACAAAGCAAACAATGATCAACTTGCTATAAAACTACTAGTCGATTAGTGTTTGGTGAGAAGAGAATCTTAATCTCATAGTTCTTAGTATTGTTCAACATTCGTCGGTCTTTCAGTTCTTTAACACATTTCTTTTTGAATTCTGTACTATATAACTTAAATAGAAAACCTTTTATCTGATTTAAAAAAAGTTTACAGACACCAAGATCATTCATCAGTGGTTTAAAATTAATTTTGAGTCCTAATCTTTAGGGTTATTCAACTTTCTAAATGACTTAGTTCGTTTTTTAAGGCCATAGTTTAGTGATGTCGTATCGCTTATATATTCAAAAATCCACCTAAGTAGCCTAATAATTGCTATCTACGCACCCGACCAAAACACTAAGCTAAAACATTGATTCAATAGTTGGTGCTCTGTAATTGGTCAGGCAGGTTTTTTACAATGACGACATACAGTATAATTCTGAGCATATACGTTTGTGAAATGAAAAGTATACGTAGTAAAAAAATTTAGTAATATTAAGATATTTTATCTGACCATTATATAAGTCTATAACTTATAATTATCGTATAATAATGCAGCAACTTATTAATGACTTATATTATTGTACAATATAAACTATATAATAAACGTATAAAACCTAACTAATAAATAACTTATTGCATCGTTATTTATTTATTTATTTTATTGAACATTGGTTGTTTATATTGTTGCCCATGATTCGATTTATATATTATATTTGTTCTTACAGTGTATATTATATGTTAGGTTTACGGGAAAGTTCTCTTTGACAATGTCACAACAAGCTTGAACATGTTTGCGTATATTCACTTGACGCTTTTTCGGTTATCTCGTTTGTCACTGACTGCATACATACTGATCTAGCAAATGAACCAAAACGAAGATGATTCATGTTAGTACTAACTGAGTACGAATTGACTGAAACAGATGTGAAGTTCATTTAAGCCACTGTATTGTGTGTGAATTCCAATAAGAAAGGAATGATGCAAAAGGACTGGATAATTTTTCCAAGGTGTTGGATGAAGGTAGTTTCTCATAAAACTTGTAGAAGATGGTTCGAGCCATTTTTAATTGACGGCGATATTGTCAAGATCCTGCTAGTGCAAAATCCTTACAAACATCGAAAATTGCCGATATAAAGAAGTCACAAATAATGATCGATTATCGATTTGTCACCTCATTAGGCTTGCAAAATCATGATGACTCGTTGAGAATATAAATACCGTATTAATTATGCAACCCATCAATGCTAATAATTTAATAATGGTGACAGCCAAAGGACCTTGGCTCCTTTTGCGCCCCCCCACCGGCTCTTGTCATCCCTAATTTTGAAGAATTTAATTTTTGAGGAAACCTTATTAAGTTCCAACACGACGCCATTTGACACGGATCCCGAACGAGAAGACGTCGACGGGAATTTCCGCTTCCGGTAAATTTAATCGGATTTTTCCTGATCCCCGAATATCTCGTTAATATCTAGTTCATCGTCGTCAAAGCTCCCGTTTTCCCTTGTCTCTCCTGTTACCTCTCTGTTACAAAAACGGAACATGAAAGCTCTTAGCATGAAATTCCGGGAAAATTATTATCATTATTATTATTCCGAACGTCAAAATTCTCTTTTCGAGTTATTAAAAATTATGTTTTAACTTTTCTGCGGAAAATTTTCTTTTAATGGGTTGTTTTTCTTGCTTCTATCTCCTCCCTCAACCCCCTCTCTTCCAAAGTTTTTTACTTCCATCTCGCTCGTTTCCGTTTTTATTTTTATTCTTTCGCTTATTTAAAGTTACAAAAGTTGAATGCGAACGTGACGAACAAACGAATTCTTTTTATTAGTTTCAGGAGTGGATGGTTGATGTGCAAAAGCTTCCAGGATCACGGGGTCACGAAGAAGTCAAAAAGGTCATTAAAGTCTGATGCGTTGTGATTCTAAGTCACCTCTCTAGCACTTCCTGACCTACTGTGATGATTCTTCACCGGAAGTGCTTTGTCAACGCTGTTGTCTCCACGTCTTGAACTAAGTCCTGGAAGCCACCTCTGGTAGGTGTTGCGTGTCATAACTTTTGCTTTTGGGAGCGCGTTTTACAAGTTTTTAACTCCCGCGTCGGGTGTATTGTAATTCGGTTTAATGGGAAAGGGTTTATGTTTGTTAAGTTGGCGGCGACGCTTTGTTCGAAATTAAAATGAAAGCTCCAACCTCGAGGCTTTGTTTATAGTTAATAAAACAGTTGCGGCTTTTATGATGGTCATGAAACTCTCGACTAAAAAAATGATAAATCGAAGTTTTATTAAAAAAAAAAAGGTCGAGAGCTTTCCCCTGATGTCACGAAGCTTGAATCTGCTGGTAATGGTCTTCTTACTTCCGGATTCATTTCTCCTCGATTTCCGGTTTTGTTTCCTTGTTTATAATGGTCTCTTGAGACTGATCAACACTGCTTTCGGTTCGGTATCTCCAATAAGACGATCTCAACATTCAGTTCTGTTTTTTGATTAATAGGTGCAGTGGTAGTAGTAATGTTTTTTAAATTTTTTATAGTTGGTAGTCGGCAAATGTTAAGTTGGTAACCTCGTGTATTATTGTTAATTGTCTGTCATGGAGTATATCGTGCGCAAAGTCCATATACATGCACCAGAATGTAGTTAAGTGTTTACAATCTTAGTATTTGTACCTGTTATTAGCCCAAAGAGTCTGTCCCAGAAATTCCCGGAATTATTTTTGGCAAACACTGACTCACTACTGAGGAGGAGAAGTTGGTGGGAAGGAGACCGATGTATCGAACCAGGTGAGAGAATACTTTCGATAAGATCATAAACTGATACTGAATATAAATGTTGTGAGAGTCCTAGTCGCTTTGTTTGCGCTAGAAATTGGTGCGTGCTGATTCCTTGTAAGGTGCCGCGATTATTTTCATGGTAATGAACGCTACTGGATTATGATGTTGAAAATAAATGATATATTGAAATTCTTTACAATTGTTGTTATAAAAATGATGTAAACTCAGTAACGTCCTGACAGGAAGACTTGTTGAAGTGAACTGTGTGGCGAAGGCACGAGACGCGAACGGTTCAGGTTGAGGCTTGACCAAAAGCCTAACATAGGCCGGCCACTTAGATGATTTCCTCAACGAGAATCCGTCGCTCCAATTCCACAACATGATATCTTACAAATGTTAAAAAAAAAATCATTCCGGGAACTATTGGAACAGATTCTGGTGTATACTTCGTTTTCGCTAGTGTTTACAGATGACACCGCTCTCAGTTTCCGGTTTATTTTTGGGCGATTGGAAGTTTCTATCAGTGCAAGTGTAGGGACAAAATTAACCGTTGAAAAGGACTACGTACCTGTTGGTGAACACAGGTAGAGCAAGAACTCGAAAGCTGAGGAATTGTTTACTTTTTTACAGTCCGCCAAATTAGGTTTTCGACCAACTCACAATTTTTAAAGCTCTGCTGACGTCCGACGAAGAGGTAAATAAAGCTTTTTAGATCATTCCTCCACCACCTCCTCCTCTTCCTCCCTCCCAGAATGAATTCCGTTCACTTTTTTTTTTATTTGCGATGAATGAAAAGGTGATTTGTAAAAGTTGTTGAACAGGAGACGATTTAGAGAAGAAGAAGAAGAAGAAGAAGAAAGAGGAGAGTAGAGAATAACCGATTTTGACTTTTTATAAGGTAGAAGGGGGGGTAGAGGAAAGAAAAGAAAGAGGAAGTAGGTCTGATCCAGTCGTTTCACTATTTTATGGTCGTAAACGCAATACGCTTCCATATTATTCGATTTTTTTCCTTGCTGAGCTTTACAGTCCCCCCTCTCTCATCCACCTTCCTCCTTCTTATCCTCTTTCTTTAGGTCTGTCTTCCTTTGCTTTATGACTTTTTCTTTATTTTTGCTTCCAGCAGTGAAGGCAGTTCGTTCATAGTTCCAGTACTCCTTGCCTCCTATAATTCCTTCCACAGAAATTAGTGACAACGAGTAGAAAAGTAACTTTTGGTCGAACGGTGAGTAAATTAATATAAATAGCAGAAGACGAACGAATTGCGTTCGAATTCGTTCGCGTGTGTGAATTAAAAGAAGGAAATTCGAAGATGCTCGTGATAGGAGGGAAAAGCATTTTCGCTACGAAGTGAATTCGAGAATCCCATATCCGGTTTTGCTTTCCTTTAGATCCAAGTGTGTGCGTTTCTGAGGGAATGGGGGAGAAGAGATTTTCTACTTTTATTATTAAAATTTGTAAAAACGTCTCGCTTTTGTTAGGTGAATAGTGGTTTTTCAGAGAAGAGAGGAAGAGGGAGAGGGTCGGTAGAAGAGGTGATAGAGAAACGCCACCGGCTACAACAAAAAATGAAATTCAAATCAAACTTCTTTATTCTCGTTCTGTCAACTATTTGGGCAACGTTTCCACGAAAAGAGTATAAGACTAGTTAACAGAAAACAGAAAGAAGAGGTGGTAAGTTTTGTTCGTTGTGGGTGTGGTAGGGTTAGTAGTAGTTACTGTTATGGCATAGTCTCCGTGAAATGTATTCAGGGTGAACCATTTTAATGTCCCCGGTCGATTTTCTTGGAAACCATGAGCAACTACGTCAAAACAATTTTTCGCTTACTGTCATAGTTTCCAATAAAATCGACCGGGAACATTAAAATGGTCCATCCTGTATCCCTTTTAAAACCTAACGAATTTTCCAACGTGTGCTAACACCTCTAACAGTATTCTAGGAGTAATCAAAGAAACGGAATTTTCAAGGCCGGATTCTGATGACCACCCACTTAGAAGAGCACCCAAACCTTTTTAATTTAAGGAAAAAAAAATCAAAGAAATGGAAGAAGCAGCATGGAGAAGAAAGGGGAGTGTTTGAAAGTTAAAATAAACCAGTTTATTTTCTTTAAAATTAAATTATCTATGAAACAATTAAGGGATTTAAATCTCTGTAGAGTCTCTCTTGGGAACTGACTAAGAGAGGTCCTCACTTCTAAAGGAATTAACTAACGTCGAAGAAAGAGGTAGAAGGAGAAAGGACAAGGGTACTGACGAAGGGTTCTGAAACAATCAAAAATCGAAACTGACCCATTTTAATTTAATTTTTTTACCCAAACCTCTCGAGACGTATCATAATCTATTTCCGGTTTCACCAATAATATTTTTAAATTAAAAACTTTACGTGATTTGAAGTGAAAGTAAAATTTTAGAAAGTGACCGTAGAGCAAATACCAGGGAAGGGAGAAACGGAAGGGAGCTGTAGGATGATAAAGGGGGTGATAGAAACAAACACAAAGGAAAAGACGAGACAGAAACCGAAGTCATGGAGACTAGAAAGCGAAAAGATATGAAAGTATTGACACAAACTGTTTAATATAAGTTTACTGTTTAGCTCGACGCCATATTGGGAAGACGCTTTCGTCATCTAGAGAAGTTTTATAATTTACAACTTTCTATTCGACTCCTTTAAACACAAAAAGACTAATACCAACACAAGACCAAAGTTGTTCCGACCACCACGAGGGAATAAAACAAAAAAGAAAGAAAAAAAAGTGAAGGACTTGGAAGGAACAAGACTACGAAACATAAAAAGAGGACAGAAAAGATAAATAAAAAAACTGAAAACTCAAGAGAAACCAAGGGAAAATAGGAAGCCAAAGACAATGTCAAAAAAAGTCCGGAACGTTCCGGATTGGAAGAAAAAAGAAAAAGTTCTGCTCTTCGTCCTTTATGTCCCCTTCCAGATTCCTCGCCCACCTCCTCAAAAAATCAAATGAAAATTCTGGAGAAAAAAACCAAAAGATAATACCAGATCAGGAAATAAATCAAAAATTGAAAAAAAAATGGCCGCTTAACGGAGAACCTCCCCAATTTTCCATTCTACACTCCGTCTCCCCCCTCAAATTTAAGGTTTCAGTCGTTTTCCCAAATGATTTACAATTTTCTTTATCATTTGAAATTAAAAAGTTTTTAATCGAAACATGATCCGTGAAATGAAAGAAAGAGAGAGAGATAGAAGGAGAAGGAAAACTCTTATCGAAGTCTCTGGAAAAGGAGGAAAAAATTATTTATGATTTTAAAATGAGAAAAAAAGTAAAATTTACGTTTTGGAGGGAAAGACGGACGTTTGAATTGTCACAACAGGAAGCTCCAGCTCATAGTTTTGCTTTCCCTTTTAAACCTTTTTGCCTGTTGTTCTTTCTTCATTAACAAGTCGGAGCTTTTCCTTTGCAAGAGAAAAAGGTGTCTAATAGCTTCTTCCAGCCACAACCGTCACCTTTCCTTCTTTTTATCCTTTTAATGTCCTTTTTAAAGCCGCCATTTTTTCCTTGCTCGAAGGAAAAGCCAAAGAACTTCTTCATTTGTAACCGAATCCTCTTACCTTGTACTTTTTGGTTTTCCCTCTCTGGAATTATTTTTCTTCGAAAGGAAAAAGGTTTTTTTCTTCTTGTCACTGAAAATTATTTTTTTTTTAAGGAGTTGGGCAAAGGGGTGGTATCGTGGTTGAGTGTCACGTCTCTAACCTTGCTTACTTCCCTTTGAAATGTATTAGCTGATTCCTCCTATTTCTGCTTTCTTTTCTTTTATGTCTCTTTTGTTCTGCCTTTTCAATATATTTGCTTTTTTCTGGTTTTGTTTTGTTTTTTTCCCCCATTATTTCCCTCAGAACAAGAAATTATCAAAACTGAAATGGAAGTTAGAACCTGACAAAATTTCCAAAGCTCTTTGGTAAATGTTGGTTTAGAGCAGTCATGGAGGAAGAAATTAGTGCTATGTGAAAATTTAACACAAAGAAAAGGAAAATAGATGAAACGCTGATAAAAAGAATGTAAAAGAAAAGTGACTGAGCGAACTACAGAAAGATTTTGAAAAGGAAGGGCTGTTCGCGGAAATAGTTATGGATAGGAAAACCGTTTGAAAAAGACTCAGTTCCCACCAGGGCGTCTTATTAAGAGTCAAACTGAACACATCCCATAGCAAGATAATAAAAGAATACAAACTCAAAATATAAGGATGAAAAATACGTAGAAAGCGGAAAATGAACGGAAGCGGAAATGACAGCTGAAATTTGAAAGGAACATGCTTCCTGTTAGGTTAAAGTCAAAAAATAGGAGAAAAGGAAGAATAGATAGAAAGAAAGAAGAGGTAAAGAAGAAAGAAACAGCAAACACTTAGATCAAGACTATAAACGAGATCAAACCAAAGCCGAAAAGAAAAGTAATTGGCAAGCAAATAAAAAGGAAAAAAGGTTAACAGAACTCAAACAAACAAGGACAAGGCAAAGAAGACGAAAAAGGAAGAATCAAAGAAGAGGGAAAGAGAGAGGCGGAGCGGAAGGGAAACACAGTCACTTTCAATTTTGCAAGAGAATGGAAATGGCTGGTATTTTTAAAAATTCATGCGAATGCCGAGGGTGCATATGAACATCATCATCATGCCCCGACGAACGCGCGTTCAAAACCCAATTCTGTTTGATGAGCTTTATCAAAAACAGAGGGAATCCTTTAACGAGAAAAATTTTCTTCATCCAAAAAAGGGGAGGAAACAAAATCTGGTGAAATCACGGCCTTCAGAGAATAACTAAACTGACAATCCCAAAACTGGATTTTTATTTTTCAAAATTGGTGAGATTGCTAATCTACTTCCGGTTTAGAATTTTCGTGCATTGAGATCTCTGTCGATAGGATTGGCTCTTTTCGATTTCTACTATCAAACCTAAAGGTAAAGCATCAGGCAGGAAGAAGGTCAGAGGAGTCAAGGACTCTTGAATTATGAGAACTGCTTGGTGCAGGGGTTGTGATGACGAGGCGAAATTAGGAAAACTCGTTGAGAGGATCTCAGGGTTTAAAATGGCCTGTAGTCAACCTTCCCCCCTCATTCCTGCCCCTTGAGGATATTTGCTGACGGTCGACTCTAAAACCAAGGACACGAGAAGGTTCGTAATAATATTTACGGTTTATTTGGGAGGTTGTCAAGTTTCGGAGAAAATGGTGTGAGGATAAGCACCTTCTTTAGGGAATGTGACCCGAATGGATCGATTATGATAGTTTATCGACTTTGTTACGTCAGTATTATGACCTCTTTTAAGAGTTTGATCTCGAAGCAAAAGCAAAGAGGAGGAAACTGTCTTACCTGACTCTTCATTGGATCAGTGTTTATTTGGCACATGTACTGCCCTCTGTCTTCTTCTTGAACGGTTCGGATGTGTAAATTCCACGTGCTTAAGTCATTGTGTGAAACTGAGACTCTTGGGTTGTGGGTTATCACGTGTTCGTGGATTGCTTGAATTGCTTTTGTGTCAGCTTTGACCCATCCAACCTGAAAAAAGAAAACGAAAATTGATATTTAATTTTACATAGCTCTTGATAGATGGTCTCATTGAATTGTTTCGAGCTTTTGTAGTTTTGTCTCATATGCATTCTGTCCAAAAACCTTTTGCAGACTTCCCAAGGCTCTAAACCAAAGGAAACATTCTTTGAACAAATTTTTTCTCTCAAGAACCAGACACCCGGTAGACAATGATGACCTCAACGCGGTTCTTCACAATCAAAAGTAATCTTCCAAATCCCCATTCCCCTTCCTCTCTGTCTATCATTCCTTCTCCAATCTTTAATGAGGCTTTTATTGTGCGAACGAACTCCGCCTTTTCTCTCCTTTCCTCCTCAAGCTGGAAGAGACGAAGAAAATTCCCTTTGTCAGCAATCGTAAACACTGCACCTTTTTCTTACTACTCGCTGTCTCTCTCTCTTTAAATTATTTGATGCGTGATTCCCCTTCCATCTCTCATCTCTCCTCTCTTTTGTAGAGTTTTCTCTCTCGGGGCTTTTACTCGTTTCTCTCGAATTTTTCTTGTGTTTTCCCGAGTGTTATTGTTCTTAAAGTTATATTATTCAGCTTTGGATGATGTTCCTTAAATTAGGCAATCCCTCGTGAAGAAAATTGTTGCGGGAAAAGATTTTGAGATTGAATTTAAACTGCGACCTGATTTTATCAGGTTCTTTCATTTTTATTTCCCTGTGATGGGTTTTGTTTTAGGTTCTATTGCAAGAGCGTGAGTGAGTACCTACGCCGTTTCTGTAAATCTGAGAATTAAATTCATATCAGAAGCTCCAAAACGAAAAATGTTTTCTTTCAGCCAGACGAAGAGTCCAGCAACCAAGTTAGGTCAAATATTAAGTCATTTTTCTGGTTTATACGTGATTCGGTTCTCATACGCGCTCCCTTCCGGGCGAGAAACAACTCTTGAAGACATGCTCTCACGGTGATATTTTCGAAGATGTCTCACTGGGTCGTAAAGATGCAAAGAACTAAAACTAGCACGGTGTTTGTTCATGCCAGCTTCAATGCGACCGTCGATTGAATGCTGGCCAACTTGGAAAATATCATCAAGTTCAAGCAGGACTTTTTTCCCGTATCTTTTGGGACATTTTTAACCTAATTTGAAACATATTTTAGTGATTGACCTACTTTCATTCTGTTACTATTAAGGTTCGGTTAATAAAGAGTTTTTAGTGAAAACGTCCTTGTTTTTTCTAGGCTCCGCCGTGCCTTATTTTCCGATCCTTACTTTATCCTTACTGTTTCCTTGCTGAGACATGCAGTATTGTAAAAATAAGGGCTGGAAAACCTTTCAGGTATTGCTTTACGCTAACTACTTACATTTCATATTTATACATATATCACTAATAAAGCGGTGTAGAGAGTTAATTTCAAAATACTACATAACTTAAAGGAAACTTGAAAAAGCTCCGATTTACCTTGACTAATCACAGAAAATAACTAGAGGTTGAAACAATAAACGAATTAGGTTGAGAAATAAGAGAAAATGAAAACCGGAAACTGAGTTGGGTCCTTACCCAAAAAAGATAAACTTAATTTATAATTTCGATGTCGAAAAGTTATAACGAAACGTGAGGGAAATATATAAAAAAATAAAGAAGGAAGCAGAAAGAAGAATAGAATTGAATCCGATACAAGTAAAGTGGAGGAGAGTAGATGGCAGGAGTAAAAAGAGGAAACGAAGGAAAAAGAAAAGAAAGTTATCTCTCCCGTCGAAACCTTAAAACCTTTCTATTCTAAATTTAAGTAGACGTGTTCAAAAGAGAAAAGGAGAAAAAGAAAAAGTTGACATTTTGCTTTATGAGTTCACGAAAGGAGCAGTAGGAGGAGAGGGGTAAAGAACCTAAAATGCCTGACTTCACTTAACCTTAACGAATTTCCGAATCTTTTTTACGCCCTTTTCACCTACCGACACCACACTCCCATCCTCATCCCCTCAGCCCAAAGGAAAAGAAAAACTTTCTTCAAAGCTTCATTCATTTTGGCAAAGAATTTTTATAAATTTCCCACATCTAGCCTCGCTTCCATTTCCACCCCCTCAGCCTCAAAAATTTCATCCCTGAACAAATTTTCTGGAAGAAAAAGGGTTGTAGTGGAGCTTAGGGATGGGAGAGTGAGGTTCGCGAATGTAAGACTTTGTTCGAGAGCTAATTTATAATAACGGATCTTGTCGGAGAATTTTCTTTTTTCTTTTCCTTTTTTTCCTTATCGGGAGGAAAGGGGCGGTCGTGGTGTCGAGAAAAGGTGAAGAGAGATTGGTTTGGGGGTTAAACCCAAAACGAAATTTTGAGTTTTTTCTTCCCCTCAAAGACATTTGTCTTGTGAATTTATAGGGAAAGGCAAAAATTGAAAAAATTGGTTTTTATGGTTTCTGCGTTTTCTCAGTCTTGGATTCGCGAGGAAAATTTTATTTTGACTTTGTGACCCTGACACCGGAAGTAAGATTTTCATTTTCTGGAAGAGAGGAGTTTAGGGCGGAGTTTTTGATGATTTGATCTCTCTTCTTTTTCGTTTTGAAATTTTTAGTTTGAATTTAGATTTATACCAGCGTTGCCGTGAAATTGGATTAAATCTGTTAAATTTTGATCATATTTTGCATTCAGGTTTACTATTTGAGAAGGTAGTAATTTGAAGAGAATACAATACCCCAGAAGTTTTTCCTCGCATCAAGGAATTATACAAGACGGTGATCTGCACTCCAGAACAAAAAAAAAAAAACATTAAAAACGCATTTGGTGTCTCAATTCGAAGACAGATGACAGTTAACTTGAGGTAAAAGAAAAAAACGATCGAGTCAGCCATCAACATTCCGGTCCAAATCCTCACAAATCCTCCCAAAATAAAGCAAGAACATCTCTCAGTATCATCAAGTTTTGCAATTTTCAAATTCCAACTCTCCTTCTTTTTATAAACCGGGTGGTAACGTTACTCAATATCTCGAATTCCGGTGTATAGACACACTCACGCACACACAAACAAAAAAATTAATTCTACAAGCTGCCGGTCAGAGAAACGTGATCGAACGTGAAACAAAGATAAGAACAGAGAAGGACGGAAATTGGAGGAGGAAAGAAGGTAAAGAAGGGATAAGACCCGGGGAAAAGAGCGAAAGGGCAACTCATCGAGCATAACAATGAAAGAAGGAAATTTCTCGAGGAAAAAATTTCAAAATTTTCCAGGCATCTTCGGCGGAGAACCCATTTGGAAAGCCAGTATGAGAGAGAAGGAGGAAAAGGAATTTTACCGGGGAGATCAATTTAAATAAAATGATTCGTAACGACTTTTCTTTGTGGAAAATTTTCTCTTTTTTCTTGGTCTTCTCTCTCTTCCTCGCCCATTCTCTTACCGACAAACCCACCAGCCGCCGTAGGAAAAACACAAAAGGAGAAGAGGAAAATGGCGGGGAGGGAACGATTAAAAGCAACAAAGATTGTATTAGACTTTTAAATCGTTTTTAAATTCCCGGAGAGTTAATTTATTTGCAAAAAGCGTAAATATGTTGTCAACTCTTAAATGGACTCTCATCCTCTTTCTCTCTTTTCCTCTTCCTCTTCTCCTCCCAGCTCTCTCTCCCTCTCTATCTTCCTTTCTTTCTCTTCCAACGTTTTATGAACGTATTCAGTGCATCACCGTAAAAAAATTTATTTTATAACGCGAGAGCTTCACCGGAAACTAATGGAAACTGACCGTTACTCCAAATTAGAGTCCCGATTTTTATTTTTTCAGACGTATTTTACAATTTATACATAAAATTTACAGTTTTAGAAGAGAAGACGGGAAGAATCAGAAGTGGAGGAGGAAGAGGTCAGATCTAAAAAAAAATCAAGTGGAAGTGGTTTGTGGTTCTAAGATTTGGTTGTCCAAGGATTTAAAGTTGTCTTTTAGATTAGTTTCAGGAATACAAATTTCTCTGGCTTTAACTGTTGGTACTCTAAAATGAGAGAATCCTAATTTCAGGCAATATACTCAGTTAATGCCTGACTATCTTGATACTGTTCTCCTGGAAGCCTACCTCGCGGGTATTTGTAGAAATACTTCTGGTAGAAAGATGAAAACGGTGTCAAAAATTTGAACTGAATGGAATTTAAATAGTGGCGTAGTTAGAATTTTTGAGCCCGTGAGGAAACGAAATCATAGGCCCTTTTTTACTGTTATTAATACATAAAATTACAAGCTCCGAGACCGTGGATCTTCCCGAAGGATGGAAGCTCTTCTGCTCCGGGGTCGACCCTGCACTGGTGCCGCAGGCGGGTGTGCAGATACTCACGAGCTCCCGACTGTCGGACCGGGTGGCGTGACACACTTGGGCAGAAGTCTATTATAGACTTTGTCATGATACTAATGTGTTCGAGGCGGATGTGATGGGATAATTGTTCCAATTATAGGGGCATCACCCTGCTAAGTCTCCCCGGGAAAGTCTTTGCGAAGGTGCTGGAGACCCGTTGCAGATCCGTGGTCGAGGACAGGCTGGGGGAGGGTCAATGTGGATTCCGTCCCGGAAGAAGCACGACCGACCAGCTCCTGACCCTGAAGCTCATCCTCGAGGGGTCTTGGGAGTACGCCCGACCAGTCTTTGCGAGTTTCATCGACTTGGAAAAGGCCTACGACCGGGTCCCTCGCGGAGACTCTGGGAGTCCTCCAGACATATGGCATCGGTGGTTCCCTCTTGAGGGCCATCGGGTCATTGTACGGGGGATGCAGGAGCTACGTTAGGATAAACGGCGTCACGTCGGAGCTCTTTGACGTGTCCGTTGGACTCCGCCAAGGGTGCATGCTGTCGCCTCTCCTTTTCATAATTTATATGGATTGGATGCTACAGTGCAGCCGAGGAAGTGAGAGTTTCAGATATGGGGACCTGAAGGTGGGGCACCTTGCTTATGCGGATGACCTCGTCCTTCTGGGATCCACTCAGTCTGAACTCCAGCGGGCACTTGACGGTTTCGACGCCGCATGTGCCGCGGCCGGGATGAAGATGAGCGTGACCAAGTCGGAGGTGATGGTGATCTCGAGGAAGCCCAATTTTTGGGGCCCAAAAATTAGGGTTTTAGTTTTTGTTTAGCATGTGTCATGACTGAAAAATAGGCTAGAAATTACAATGTTGCTTAGGGCCTGCTTTAGACTTAGTCCGCCAGTGGATGGTCTTCTAGTCCTTGGTTTTAGTCCTCAACAATTTTTAAAGACACCAACATAGCGACGCAGATTCTCGGTGAGGTTACACTGTTACGTAAAATAAAAAAAATTTTCGTTCTGTCCAAGATGACCTTTCCACTAATGTGTTTGTAGTGGCCTTATAGCGTCTTCCAACGACTCAAACTCACAAATTTTTAATCAAATTAAGTAAATAGCAGAAGAACGCCGAGACAATTCAACTAGTTAGACAATTAAAAACTTTCTTTGCTTTCCTCCTTCTTCTTGACTTTCCCGTCCATCTGTCCCTCTTTAACCAAGGACTAACTTTCTATTTCCTTTAGACTCCTTTCAAAATCGTTTTTCCAACTTTCAAAACCGATTTTCGGAATTTTTGAATGTTTATCGTAATATTTTTCGATCTCCCCCCTCCCTTCCCGAAAAAACAGAACAAAAGAAAGGAAAACAAAATCTTTTGTATGTGTCGGGTTTTCGCTGTTGCTTCCCTACCTCTAGAAAAAAAATATGTTTGATCAAAATTCTTTTTATTTGTACGTTTCGATCCTTGACAGTTACTTTTCAGAAAAAGGAAAAGAAAAGAAAAGAAAATGGAAAAACGGAATAGTAAGAAGACGTCCGGGAGGGAGAGGGAGAATGAGAAGGAAGAGGCAAAAACCGGAATAATCTCAAAATTTTCTGTTGAATAAACAAAATAGGAGTATGAGGCAAAGGAACCTGATTGGGTTTCTTTCAGAACAGTAGTTTTTCCTTTTTTCTGTCTTTTTGTCAAAAGGCACGGTAACAGATTTTGCCTCTGCATTTCCCTTTCACTTAGTTTTCCCTCCCAGAAGGGAAAAAAGAAAACCAAAACGGAAATAACAACCAAAAGGGTCTCGCCGGTGCCATTTCCTTCTTTTCTTTGCCTTCTTCTCTTATTTTTTCGCCCAAAATTAAATTGCTCCCGATTATATTTTGAAATAGAAAAGTTTCAGGTTTGCTGGACTTGTCTTTATGAAAAAAAAATTTTAGAGAGAGAATTGGACGGCAGAAGATTAAGGTTTATCGGTTTTGTTAGGTCTTTTCGCAAGGAATCTGCTTCTTATGAGGCCTTACTGTTAGATGCTTGGTCAGACGAGAACGATTTTGGTATTTTCTTTGACAAGCGAGTTCGTCTCGTAACCGATTTTAGATATAATTATATATTTATACCTATTTATTATACATATATAAATAGATGTTTTCTTTTGGTTTGCTTTCTTCCTTCCTTACGAACAATTCTGCTTTCTAATTTTATGACATTTCGAGACAATGGAAATCTTCTCAAGATTATGGGTGCCAGTTGGTTTTTTAATATACTATCTGTTGTACCCTTGTCTGATATTCGAACTACAACTTTTTTTCTGCTTACTCGTTGAATGGTTCGATTTCTTTATTTAAATAGTTTCGGTTTAACCTTTTAAAGTTTAAACATTAACAAACCAGCCTAGTTTTTTGGCCTAAAATAAACTGCGTCTTTTTTTTTTTTTTTATTCCGGTTTCTTTCGGAACAGAGGGTGTAGTTTACCAAAGCAGTTCCATCACCACCAAGAATTCTACAAAACTCAAGGGCCATAAAACTGTCTGTGGCTGAACCTCATGAAAATTCACGATTCAGCCATTACTCCCCAATTCTGCCAAACAAAACAAATTTCTGAACGAGTTGAACGCCTGACTTTTCTATCGCAATCGAGAGAATAAAAAATTTACTAATAGCTTATTATTAGACTGGCGGACTCATAAGTTAAACCCTAACGAATAGGAGTTTTTATTAACGCGAATCTTTGAGACACATTCTAAGGATTTCAAAAGTCAGAGGAATGAATTTAAAAATAAATAAAAGAAAAGTTGAGCCACCACCATTCTCCTTTCTCGTATTTCCTCCATTTTGTATGCCTCCTCCTCTTCAACCGTAATTAATAACATGAAAAAAAGGGTGGAAATTTTTTAATTATAATTTTCTTGATCGCTGTTAAAATTAATTATTGAATTTACAAAAAGAAGATGAGAAAGAGGAAGAGCCAAGTGTTACCATTTTCGGATCTAATTTATTCAAAAAAATGGGAGACGGAAAATGGTCGAAAAATCTTCATTCTTACTTCGCTTTTCATTTCATTTCCCTTCAGTTTCCTCTTAAAAACGAGCTTTTACCCCTGACGTGGAAATAGAAGAAGGAATGGAAGTCTAGGTAAAATGGAAAATGACAACTCGATAAAAGAAAAAGAGAGAAAAAATTTTTTCTCTGAAAGGATGGTACGAAACGGGAATGTTGTGGTGGTGGTGGTGGAAGAAGTACACGAAACGTTTAATAAACCTTTTTTAAAATTAATTTTCCGTCTGCCGGTGGTCTTGGCCGCCATTACCTAACCCAGCCCCACGAGTTTCCCAAGAGTTTTCCCGTGTTCTCTCTCTCTCTCTTTCTCTTGATCTGTTTTTGACGGGCTTTCGTTTCTGGTTTTCGTTTAAACTAATCCTTCTCTCTCCTTTTCCTTCTTCTCCTGTTTCAGACTTTATTTTGAGTATCATGGGGGATTTGTTTCTGATAGATGATGAATCTTTTAGGTTCCTATAATTTTTCCCCGCTACCGCCTCTCTTCTCCACTTTTATGGGTGGAGATATTTCTTTCCAAGCACCCCGTGTCTTCTATTCCTCGTTTTCTACTTCTACCAAGGTTGGAAAAATCTTTAAACTCAAACACCTGCTGAGGGGAATGAGTACAGTGCGTTCCATTTCAGCTATTTTTCTATTGGTTTGTTGCTCTTGCCTGATATTCATCCCCTAACCACCCTTCGAAAATGGAGAAAAATATTTCTTTGTTTCTTAATAAAAACTAACAAATATTAACAGAGACAAAACATCGCATCGACCCATGGCTTTATAATCGGGGAAAAGTTATAAGACAAGAAAAGAGTCTGGGAATGAGAGAGATGAATTTGGGCAGGAGGAAAGGAGAATGTGAGAGAAAGGAAGGAAGGAAGGAAGGAAGAAAATAGACAGAAACGACGAGGAGGAGGAGAGCGAGTGGATGAAAAAAAGTTTTGAAACCTGACTCGAATTTAAGAGAATTCTATTTTTTGAAAGTTTTTTTCTGTTGGTTATTTGTGTTTGAAATAAGGCAAGAAAAGTAATGAAAGGCTTGGTGAAAAAGTTACGGATAAAGAGTAGAACAGAAAACAAGGAAAAATCCTTACAGAAGGTCTTAGAAAAAAGGGCTGAGTGGGGGAGAGGTGAATTCAGACAAAGAGTGTCTCGGAGGTTGCTGTGCTCGGTGAAAGCTTTCGTCAAACAACAAGCAAGAAACCAAAATTTTAGAGAATATTTTTGAATGTTTCTACTTCTGCTTCTCTTATGTTTTCCTTTTTCTTCGCCTCCCCTCCTTCACCCCTCTCACTACGCCAAAATCGAAGGAAAAAGCAAAGAAACTAAATCACTTTTCGAAGAATTTTTTTTTCGGCTTTTCGCGGGTCTTCAATCTTTATTTTGCAAAACCATTTGAAGAATTTCTGTTTTCTCTCTCAAACATTTTTTTACAATTTCCCTCTTTCCTCCTTTCCTCTTTCTTTCTCCTGTCATTTTTGTGTTTTCTTCTTTCACTCTAATTTTTCGTTTTTCCAAACCTTTCTTAAATTTCTGTTGCAGAATGAAGCGGAAAATGAGACAAAATCAAAAGGGAAATGAATTCATCTCATATAGTGTGGTGTCGAAACTAACGAGAGAGGTGTTAAAACAGGTTCAAATTTTTTAAGAGGTTGTCTGGTGACACGTTTGCTAATTTAAGAAAACTGCTTGAAGTCACAAAGAACTGCTTCTGGAATTAATGTTTATAGGGTAAGTTTTTCCTTAAAATTTTGGTTGGAAAGATTTTCTATAATATTCAGTTTATTTTAGAAAAATTGTGTAATCAAGCCTACCGAACATAAAACACTTCCACTCCTTCATTCATTTTCTTTATCGCTTCTGTCTTCTTTTCTGTTCTTTTCCTTTCACATGCCGAACATCCTCAAATCTGACTCTACACATAATAATAATAATAATAATAATAATAATAATATGTCTAATTGTGTACAAAAATTCTGATCTGTTAAACTCCTTAAGGGCAGACCAACTGTGATGTACAACAATATATTAATATATTTAATAATATATTTCTTACTTGCACTATGCGACCTGCTTAGATACAAAAATAAACATACAATTACAAATATCTATCCGCCTTGACTCATTCGCAGAATTGCCAACCTAATATATCACACCAACTACTAATCATGAGCTAGGAAACACGAGACAGTTAACTAGGGAGCGATTAAAATTAAATGAACTTCAGTCAAAATTAACTCAAAGTTTACCAGATTTTCATCTTAAGCAAGATATTCAGAGTTGACTTATATTCACAAATTTGGGATTTTCCTGAGGATTTTTGTCGAAGTAAAATTTTTGTTTTGCATCATCGGTTTCTTGTATTAGTACAAAAAAGAAAAATTTGCCAAGATTTTGCGGAGGAGTGGTTGTGGGGTGGTTTTTTAAAGTGACTTTTTAAAGAATTTTATTGAAATCGGTTAAGTGATCGGTATTTAAAGTCTCAACCTGTTCTTAAATCAAATGTGGGCTCATTTTCTGAAAACTTCCGCTCTCAAACGAAGCCAGACTTCTATGTATAATAGAAATAAAACTTGTTTTTACTCACCCTGTAGCCGCCTAAGTGCTGAACAACGCATTTAAAAGTGGCGTCTCTACCTACAGGTACGGTTAAATTAGCTATCGGTTCTGAGAATTCCGGTTGAAATGCGTCACCTGAAATCAACAGAAAACAGAGTTTTTTCGGGATGAAATAAGTATAAAACATGTTTTCTCGTATAATTTATGAGAACGAATGGCAGAGGAGGAGGAAGAGGAAAGAAAATTTCTCATGTCGCCAACCGGAAGTGAATACATTTCGTACTGCGGACCAAAGCCCATATTCAAATGATACGAATCGTTAAGCAACATTGTCGTCGCCATTTTCCTCTAGCTTTTTCAAGTTTTTTGCTTTCTACCGAATTATTTTCGTTTCGCCTCCTCCTTTTCCTCTTGTTTCACCTCTTTTTGTTTGTTTCTCCTTTTTCCCGAGACCAAAATTAGAATTATGGTCTTAAAATTTGTTTCCTAGTGTGAACACTAGGGGTTGGTAAGGGGGCACGATTTGACTTTAGTCCTTCGCCTTTGATTTTGAAGGTAGTATTGCTCTTAGATTTATTGCTGAATGGTATGAATTTGTCGTCTGTTCCACAAGTCTGTAAAAGGAGAGGAAAGAGAGTTAGCGATGATTTTCTCTGTTTTCGATTTAGCGGACAGACTTACATAACGCGCACGCACGTAAGAGATTTGTCTTCCCTTTCCGTTTCCTTTTTTCTTTCTCTTTCTTTCGTCTTTTCATTTTATAACTTTTCTGCTTTTGTATTATTAGTTCCAATTTTTCTTCATCTCAAAGGAGCTGTAAAACGAACGCCATCGTAAAAACAGAACAAAACACGACCGACCGTCTTTAACTTGTTACTTTTTCCTCCTCCTTCCTGTTCCTCCCATTTTTTCATCCCCTGCCCGGTGCTTAGTAAGACTATTTCTTCTCTCTTTCCTCCCCTCCACCTCCATCTTTTTCTTTTTCTTCTCGTTCGTTATACTTGGACATAATCATGATTCGTGTCTTTCCTTGAAATGAAGTTGTCTTTAAATCTCCAACTTTTCCACCTTCCTCCTTTCTTCTCTCTCTTCATTTTTACTTTTTCTTTGTGAGTTTGTGGAAAGATATCTAAACTCACTGGATTTTATTAGGTTTCTTGTAGAGGGGCTAAAAGTCTCTTGAGAAACAGGTCAAAGATCGCTGACTTTGTTTGTCCATATGTCTCCCATCTCCATCTTCTTTTATGGGTTTGTTAATGGATGAAGATTTTTAAATAACTTTTAGTTGTCAATTAAAAATTAAGTCCGACATTCAAAGATATGAAATAGCACCATTGTAATATGATTATGCCAAAAGAAATTAGAAAATATTATATAAATATTCTCTATTATAGAGCTAAGGGTTAAGTTGAATGATTAGAAAAGTAAGACCGAAAACCATATAGTACTCACCTTAATCAAAACCAAATTTAAGCGATAAACTGCTTCTGGTAGAGTTTAAAATTCGTTAGGATGTTTAAAATGTTTAACGATTAAAAAGTATGCAAGTTTAGACAAAAAACTTTTAATTTTTTGGAGGCAGTAATTGCCACGATAACTAATGACACGTTACAAATACAGTGAATGGAAAACTATTTACTCCATTTTAACACCCGATTAACACATGTTATGAGCTCAGATCAATTTTAAGATTGTAGTAAATTTAATATTTGCAAAAAAAAGTAAAATTAAAAGTGAGTACAAATTAAAAAATTGAGAATTAATACAGTGATAATTAAAGCTCAATTGAAAATTATAGTTCGGAGTTAACCTAACCACGTTGAAGTAAACATGACTGAGTTAAAAAATTTTGAAAAAATGATAGAAAGAACTTTGACATGAACTTTGGACACATCAAATAGATGTATCATTACAAAATGTATAAAGGTTTTGACATTACATTAATTAAAAATTCAAAAATCAAAACCAAATAGACAAAAATATAAATATTGTTAAAAGGAAACTACATCAAAATTTACTTTCAACTTTAAGTTATACCTGTTGAAAATAAATTTAACTAGTTTTCATAGTATCAAATTGAATTGTCAGTAAAAATAAAATTAAGACTTCAAAGATGAATGATGATAAGGCAGTAGCCAACTCCAAGTGATTTATTGAGTCAATATAATAACAGCTATGGAGGTAAAAAGCTTCAAGTACTTACCTCCAAAATACTCAAGAAAGTTCCAAATCGACTACTCAACTTAGAATTTTATTAATATAAAGACAAATAAAAGAGAGTCATGCAGGCTTCTCTTTTGCAGTATCACAACTGGCACATAAAACATTGTAAAAGTGTTGAAAAGTGAAATTTTTAAATATTTAGTCTCAGTTCTTGGGTTGGCAGATTGAATAAAAGGAAATAAATATAATACAACATATTGTTTCTTTAATAAATGTATAATTAAATTTCATGTAAATGATTATTTGAATACTAAAACTGATTATTTATTTGTTGTTTATAACCGAGTTTACACAACCAATTGTATTTCTTCCCTAAATATGTATAAAAATTTTTTGGCAGAACTAAAAGTTCCAAATTCTAATCCTACAATAAAATCAGTATCAATGGGCAACATAATAATCAAACATGTATTTTTAGAAAATGTTTTATTTTGTAACAAATCTCCAAAATTTGCTTTGTGTAAAATACATAACCAAAAGGGTTGTGATA
>JADMLL010000001.1:21126920-21145693 GCA_016920875.1 Columbicola columbae
CTCGACTAAAAATGATAAATCGAAGTTTTATTAAAAAGGTCGAGCTTTCCCTGATGTCACGAAGCTTGAATCTACTGGTAATGGTCTTCTTACTTCCGGATTCATTCATTTCGATTTCGTTTTGTTTTTGTTTATAATGGTCTCTTTGAGACTGATCTAACACTGTTCGGTTCGGTATCTAATAAGACGATCTCAACATTCAGTTCTGTTTTTGATTAATAGGTGCAGTGGTAGTAGTAATGTTTTTAAATTTTTAATAGTTGGTAGTCGGCAAATGTTGGTAACCTCGTGTATTATTGTTAATTGTCTGTCATGGAGTATATCGTGCAAAGTCCATATACATACGTACCGAATGTAGTTAAGTGTTTACAATCTTAGTATTTGTACCTGTTATTAGCCCAAAGAGTCTGTCCAGAAATTCCCGGAATTATTTTTGGCAAACACTGACTCACTACTGAGGAGGAGGAAGTTGGTGGGAAGGGAGACCGATGTATCGAACCAGGTGAGAGAATACTCGATAAGATTCATAAACTGATACTGAATATAAATGTTTAAAAATCATTCTGGGAACTATTGAACAGATTCTGGTGTATACTTGTTGCTAGTGTTTACAGATGACACCGCTCCTTCATGTTTATTTTTGGGCGATTGGAAGTTCTCTTTCTATCAGTGCAAGTGTAAGGGAAAAATTAACCGTTGAAAAGGACTAGTACTTGGTGAACACAGGTAGAGCAAGAACTCGAAAGCTGAGGAATTGTTTACTTTTTACAGTTCGCCAAATTAGGTTTTCGACCAACTCACAATTCTAAAGTTCTGCTGACGTCCGACGAAGAGGTAAATAAAGCTTTTTAGATCATTCCTCCACCACCTCCTCTTTCTCCTCCCTCCCAGAATGAATTCCGTTCACTTTTTTTTTATTTGCGATGAATGAAAAAGGTGATTTGTAAAAGTTGTTGAACAGGAGACGATTTAGAGAAGAAGAAGAAGAAAGAGGAGTAGAGAATAACCGATTTTGACTTTTTATAAGGTAGAAGGGGGTAGAGGAAAGAAAAAAAGAGGAAGTAGGTCTGATCCAGTCGTTTCACTATTTTATGGTCGTAAACGCAATACGCTTCCATATTATTCGATTTTTTTCCTTGCTGAGCTTTACAGTCCCCCCTCTCTCATCCACCTTCCTCCTTCTTATCCTCTTTCTTTAGGTCTGTCTTCCTTTGCTTTATGACTTTTTCTTTATTTTTGCTTCCAGCAGTGAAGGCAGTTCGTTCATATAGTCCAGTACTCCTGCCTCCTATAATTCCTTCCACAGAAATTAGTGACAACGAGTAGAAAAGTAACTTTTGGTCGAACGGTGAGTAAATTAATATAAATAGCAGAAGACGAACGAATTGCGTTCGAATTCGTTTCGTGTGTGAATTAAAGAAGGAAATTCGAAGATGCTCGTGATAGAGGGAAAAGCATTTTCGCTACGAAGTGAATTCGAGAATCCCATATCCGGTTTTGCTTTCCTTTAGATCCAAGTGTGTGTTTCTGAGGGAATGGGGAGAAGAGATTTTCTACTTTATTATTAAAATTTGTAAAAACGTCTTTTTGTTAGGTGAATAGTGGTTTTTCAGAGAAGAGAGGAAGAGGGAGAGGGTCGGTAGAAGAGGTGATAGAGAAACGCCACCGGCTACAACAAAAAATGAAATTCAAATCAAACTTCTTTATTCTCGTTCTGTCAACTATTTGGGCAACGTTTCCACGAAAAGAGTATAAGACTAGTTAACAGAGAACAGAAGAGGTGGTAAGTGTTGTTCGTTGTGGGTGTGGTAGGGTTAGTAGTTACTGTTATGGCATAGTCTCCGTGAAATGTATTCAGGGTGAACCATTTAATGTCCCCGGTCGATTTTCTTCGAAACCATGAGCAACTACGTCAAAACAATTTTTCGCTTACTGTCATAGTTTCCAATAAAATCGACCGGGAACATTAAAATGGTCCATCCTGTATCCCTTTAAAACCTAACGAATTTTCCAACGTGTGCACAACACTAACAGTATTCTAGGAGTAATCAAAGAAACGGAATTTTCAAGGCCGGATTCTGATGACCCACCCTTAGAAGAGCACCCAAACCTTTTTAATTTAAGGAAAAATCAAAAGAAATGGAAGAAGCAGCATGGAGAAGAAAGAGGAGTGTTTGAAAGTTAAAATAAACCAGTTTATTTTCTTTAAAATTAAATTATCTATGAAACAATTAAGGATTTAAATCTCTGTAGAGTCTCTTAACTGACTAAGAGAGGTCCTCACTTCTAAAGGAATTAACTAACGTCGAAGAAAGAGGTAGAAGGAGAAAGGACAAGGGTACTGACGAAGGGTTCTGAAACAATCAAAAATCGAAACTGACCCATTTTAATTTAATTTTTTTACCCAAACCTCTCGAGACGTATCATAATCTATTTCCGGTTTCACCAATAATATTTTTAAATTAAAAACTTTACGTGATTTGAAGTGAAAGTAAAATTTTAGAAAGTGACCGTAGAGCAAATACCAGGGAAGGGAGAAACGGAAGGGAGCTGTAGGATGATAAAGGGGGTGATAGAAACAAACACAAAGGAAAAGACGAGACAGAAACCGAAGTCATGGAGACTAGAAAGCGAAAAGATATGAAAGTATTGACACAAACTGTTTAATATAAGTTTACTGTTTAGCTCGACGCCATATTGGGAAGACGCTTTCGTCATCTAGAGAAGTTTTATAATTTACAACTTTCTATTCGACTCCTTTAAACACAAAAAGACTAATACCAACACAAGACCAAAGTTGTTCCGACCACCACGAGGGAATAAAACAAAAAAGAAAGAAAAAAAAGTGAAGGACTTGGAAGGAACAAGACTACGAAACATAAAAAGAGGACAGAAAAGATAAATAAAAAAACTGAAAACTCAAGAGAAACCAAGGGAAAATAGGAAGCCAAAGACAATGTCAAAAAAAGTCCGGAACGTTCCGGATTGGAAGAAAAAAGAAAAAGTTCTGCTCTTCGTCCTTTATGTCCCCTTCCAGATTCCTCGCCCACCTCCTCAAAAAATCAAATGAAAATTCTGGAGAAAAAAACCAAAAGATAATACCAGATCAGGAAATAAATCAAAAATTGAAAAAAAAATGGCCGCTTAACGGAGAACCTCCCAATTTCCATTCTACTCCGTCTCCCCCCTCAAATTTAAGGTTTCAGTCGTTTTCCCAAATGATTTACAATTTTCTTTATCATTTGAAATTAAAAAGTTTTTAATCGAAACATGATTCGTGAAATGAAAGAAAGAGAGAGAGATAGAAGGAGAAGGAAAACTCTTATCGAAGTCTCTGGAAAAGGAGGAAAAAATTATTTATGATTTTAAAATGAGAAAAAAAGTAAAATTTACGTTTTGGAGGGAAAGACGGACGTTTGAATTGTCACAACAGGAAGCTCCAGCTCATAGTTTTGCTTTCCCTTTAAACCTTTTGCCTGTTGTTCTTTCTTCATTCATCGGAGCTTTTCCTTTGCAAGAGAAAAAGGTGTCTAATAGCTTCTTCCAGCCACAACCGTCACCTTTCCTTCTTTTTATCCTTTTAATGTCCTTTTTAAAGCCGCCATTTTTTCCTTGCTCGAAGGAAAAGCCAAAGAACTTCTTCATTTGTAACCGAATCCTCTTACCTTGTACTTTTTGGTTTTCCCTCTCTGGAATTATTTTTCTTCGAAAGGAAAAAGGTTTTTTTCTTCTTGTCACTGAAAATTATTTTTAAGGAGTTGGGCAAAGGGGTGTATCGTGGTTGAGTGTCACGTCTCTAACCTTGCTTACTTCCCTTTGAAATGTATTAGCTGATTCCTCCTATTTCTGCTTTCTTTTCTTTTATGTCTCTTTTGTTCTGCCTTTTCAATATATTTGCTTTTTTCTGGTTTTGTTTTGTTTTTTTCCCCCATTATTTCCCTCAGAACAAGAATTAATCAAAGCTGAAATGGAAGTTAGAACCTGACAACATTTCCAAAGCTCTTTGGTAAATGTTGGTTTAGAGCAGTCATGGAGGAAGAAATTAGTGCTATGTGAAAATTTAACACAAAGAAAAGGAAAATAGATGAAACGCTGATAAAAAGAAAAAGAAAAGTGACTGAGCGAACTACAGAAAGATTTTGAAAAGGAAGGGCTGTTCGCGAAAATAGTTATGGATAGGAAAACCGTTTGAAAAAGACTCAGTTCCCACCAGGGCGTCTTATTAAGAGTCAAACTGAACACATCCCATAGCAAGATAATAAAGGAATACAAACTCAAAATATAAGGATGAAAAATACGTAGAAAGCGGAAAATGAACGGAAGCAAAAATGACAGCTGAAATTTGAAAGGAACATGCTTCCTGTTAGGTTAAAGTCAAAAAATAGGAGAAAAGGAAGAATAGAGAAAGAAAGAGAGAAAAAGTAAAGAAGAAAGAAACAGCAAACACTTAGATCAAGACTATAAACGAGATCAAACCAAAGCCGAAAAGAAAAGTAATAAAGCAATAAAAAGGAAAAAGGTTAACAGAACTCAAACAAACAAGGACAAGGCAAAGAAGACGAAAAAGGAAGAATCAAAGAAGAGGAAAGAGAGGGGAGCGGAAGGAAACACAGTCACTTTCAATTTTGCAAGAGAATGGAAATGGCTGGTATTTTTAAAAATTCATGCGAATGCCGAGGGTGCATATGAACATCATCATCATGCCCCGACGAACGCGCGTCAAAAACCCAATTCTGTTTGATGAGCTTTATCAAAAACAGAGGGAATCCTTTAACGAGAAAAATTTTCTTCATCCAAAAAAGGGGAGGAAACAAAATCTGGTGAAATCACGGCCTTCAGAGAATAACTAAACTGACAATCCCAAAACTGGATTTTTATTTTTCAAAATTGGTGAGATTGCTAATCTACTTCCGGTTTAGAATTTTCGTGCATTGAGATCTCTGTCGATAGATTGGCTCTCGATTTCTACTATCAAACCTAAAGGTAAAGCATCAGGCAGGAAGAAGGTCAGAGGAGTCAAGGACTCTTGAATTATGAGAACTGCTTGGTGCAGGGGGTGATGACGAGGCGAAATTAGGAAAACTCGTTGAGAGGATCTCAGGGTTTAAAATGGCCTGTAGTCAACCTTCCCCCCTCATTCCTGCCCCTTGAGGATATTTGCTGACGGTCGACTCTAAAACCAAGGACACGAGAAGGTTCGTAATAATATTTACGGTTTATTTGGGAGGTTGTCAAAAGGAGAAAATGGTGTGAGGATAAGCACCTTCTTTAGAATGTGACCCGAATGGATCGATTATGATAGTTTATCGACTTTGTTACGTCAGTATTATGACCTCTTTTAGAGTTTGATCTCAAAGCAAAAGCAAAGAGGAGGAAACTGTCTTACCTGACTCTTCATTGGATCAGTGTTTATTTGGCACATGTACTGCCCTCTGTCTTCTTCTTGAACGGTTGGATGTAAATTCCACGTGCTTAAGTCATTGTGTGAAACTGAGACTCTTGGGTTGTGGGTTATCACGTGTTCGTGGATTGCTTGAATTGCTTTTGTGTCAGCTTTGACCCATCCAACCTGAAAAAAGAAAACGAAAATTGATATTTAATTTTACATGGCTCTTGATAGATGGTCTCATTGAATTGTTTCGAGCTTTTGTAGTTTTGTCTCATATGCATTCTGTCCAAAAACCTTTTACAGACTTCCCAAGGCTCTAAACCAAAGGAAACATTCTTTGAACAAATTTTTCTCTCAAGAACCAGACACCCGGTAGACAATGATGACCTCAACGCGGTTCTTCACAATCAAAAGTAATCTTCCAAATCCCCATTCCCCTTCCTCTCTGTCTATCATTCCTTCTCCAATCTTTAATGAAGCTTTTATTGTGCGAACGAACTCCGCCTTTTCTCTCCTTTCCTCCTCAAGCTGGAGAGACGAAGAAAATTCCCTTTGTCAGCAATCACACTGCACCTTTTCTTACTACTCTGCTGTTCTCTCTCTTTAAATTATTTGATGCGTGATTCCCCTTCCATCTCTCATCTCTCCTCTCTTTGTAGAGTTTTCTCTCTCGGGCTTTACTCGTTTTCTCGAATTTTTCTTGTGTTTTCCCGAGTGTTATTGTTCTTAAAGTTATATTATTCAGCTTTGGATGATGTTCCTTAAATTAGGCAATCCTCGTGAAGAAAATTGTTGTGGGAAAAGATTTTGAGATTGAAACTGCGACCTGATTTTATCAGGTTCTTTCATTTTTATTTCCCTGTGATGGGTTTTGTTTTAGGTTCTATTGCAAGAGCGTGAGTGAGTACCTACGCCGTTTCTGTAAATCTGAGAATTAAATTCATATCAGAAGCTCCAAAACGAAAAATGTTTTCTTTCAGCCAGACGAAGAGTCCAGCAACCAAGTTAGGTCAAATATTAAGTCATTTCTCTGGTTTATACGTGATTCTCATACGCGCTCCCTTCCGGGCGAGAAACAACTCTTGACATGCTCTCACGGTGATATTTTCGAAGATGTCTCACTGGGTCGTAAAGATGCAAAGAACTAAAACTAGCACGGTGTTTGTTCATGCCAGCTTCAATGCGACCGTCGATTGAATGCTGGCCAACTTGGAAAATATCATCAAGTTCAAGCAGGACTTTTTCCCGTATCTTTTGGGACATTTTAACCTAATTTGAAACATATTTTAGTGATTGACCTACTTTCATTTCTGTTACTATTAAGGTTCGGTTAATAAAGAGTTTTTAGTGAAAACGTCCTTGTTTTTTCTAGGCTCCGCCGTGCCTTATTTTCCGATCCTTACTTTATCCTTACTGTTTCCTTGCTGAGACATGCAGTATTGTAAAAATAAGGGCTGGAAAACCTTTCAGGTATTGCTTTACGCTAACTACTTACATTTCATATTTATGCATATATCACTAATAAAAAAGGTAGAGAGTTAATTTCAAAATACTATAACATAAAGGAAACTTGAAAAAGCTCCGATTTACCTTGACTAATCACAGAAAATAACTAGAGGTTGAAACAATAAACGAATTAGGTTGAGAAATAAGAGAAAATGAAAACCGGAAACTGAGTTGGGTCCTTACCCAAAAAAGATAAACTTAATTTATAATTTCGATGTCGAAAAGTTATAACGAAACGTGAGGGAAATATATAAAAATAAAGAAGGAAGCAGAAAGAAGAATAGAATTGAATCCGATACAAGTAAAGTGGAGGAGAGTAGATGGCAGGAGTAAAAAGAGGAAACGAAGGAAAAAGAAAAGAAAGTTATCTCTCCCGTCGAAACCTTAAAACCTTTCTATTCTAAATTTAAGTAGACGTGTTCAAAAGAGAAAAGGAGAAAAAGAAAAAGTTGACATTTTGCTTTATGAGTTCACGAAAGGAGCAGTAGGAGGAGAGGGGTAAAGAACCTAAAATGCCTGACTTCACTTAACTGAATTTCCGAATCTTTTTTACGCCCTTTTCACCTACCGACACCACACTCCCATCCTCATCCCCTCAGCCCAAAGGAAAAGAAAAACTTTCTTCAAAGCTTCATTCATTTTGGCAAAGAATTTTTATAAATTTCCCACATCTAGCCTCGCTTCCATTTCCACCCCCTCAGCCTCAAAAATTTCATCCCTGAACAAATTTTCTGGAAGAAAAAGGGTTGTAGTGGAGCTTAGGGATGGGAGAGTGAGGTTCGCGAATGTAAGACTTTGTTCGAGAGCTAATTTATAATAACGGATCTTGTCGGAGAATTTTCTTTTTTCTTTTCCTTTTTCCTTATCGGGAGGAAAGGGCGGTCGTGGTGTCGAGAAAAGGTGAAGAGAGAGATTGGGTGGTTTGGGGGGGGGTTAAAACCCAAAACGAAATTTTGAGTTTTTTCTTCCCCTCAAAGACATTTGTCTTGTGAATTTATAGGGAAAGGCAAAAATTGAAAAAATTGGTTTTTATGGTTTCGTTTTTTTCAGTCTTGGATTCGCGAGGAAAATTATTTTGACTTTGTGACCCTGACACCGGAAGTAAGATTTTCATTTTCTGGAAGAGAGGAGTTTAGGGCGGAGTTTTTGATGATTTGATCTCTCTTCTTTTTCGTTTTGAAATTTTTAGTTTGAATTTAGATTTATACCAGCGTTGCCGTGAAATTGGATTAAATCTGTTAAATTTTGATCATATTTTGCATTCAGGTTTACTATTTGAGAAGGTAGTAATTTGAAGAGAATACAATACCCCAGAAGTTTTTCCGCATCAAGGAATTATACAAGACGGTGATCTGCACTCCAGAACAAAAAAAAACATTAAAAACGCATTTGGTGTCTCAATTCGAAGACAGATGACAGTTAACTTGAGGTAAAAGAAAAAACAATCGAGTCAGCCATCAACATTCCGGTCCAAATCCTCACAAATCCTCCCAAAATAAAGCAAGAACATCTCTCAGTATCAAGTTTTGCAATTTTCAAATTCCAACTCTCCTTCTTTTTATAAACCGGGTGGTAACGTTACTCAATATCTCGAATTCCGGTGTATAGACACACTCACGCACACACAAACAAAAAAATTAATTCTACAAGCTGCCGGTCAGAGAAACGTGATCGAACGTGAAACAAAGATAAGAACAGAGAAGGACGGAAATTGGAGGAGGAAAGAAGGTAAAGAAGGGATAAGACCCGGGGAAAAGAGCGAAAGGGCAACTCATCGAGCATAACAATGAAAGAAGGAAATTTCTCGAGGAAAAAATTTCAAAATTTTCCAGGCATCTTCGGCGGAGAACCCATTTGGAAAGCCAGTATGAGAGAGAAGGAGGAGGAGGAATTTTACCGGGGAGATCAATTTAAATAAAATGATTCGTAACGACTTTTCTTTGTGGAAAATTTTCTTTTTCTTGGTCTTCTCTCTCTTCCTCGCCCATTCTCTTACCGACAAACCCACCAGCCGCCGTAGGAAAAACACAAAAGGAGAAGAGGAAAATGGCGGGGAGGGAACGATTAAAAGCAACAAAGATTGTATTAGACTTTAAATCGTTTTTAAATTCCCGGAGAGTTAATTTATTTGCAAAAGCGTAAATATGTTGTCAACTCTTAAATGGACTCTCATCCTCTTCTCTCTTTTCCTCTTCCTCCTCCCAGCTCTCTCTCCCTCTCTATCTTCCTTTTCTTCCAACGTTTTATGAACGTATTCAGTGCATCACCGTAAAAAATTTATTTTATAACGCGAGAGCTTCACCGGAAACTAATGGAAACTGACCGTTACTCCAAATTAGAGTCCCGATTTTAATTTTTTCAGACATATTTTACAATTTATACATAAAATTTACAGTTTTAGAAGAGAAGACGGGAAGAATCAGAAGTGGAGGAGGAAGAGGTCAGATCTAAAAAAATCAAGTGGAAGTGGTTTGTGGTTCTAAGATTTGGTTGTCCAAGGATTTAAAGTTGTCTTTTAGATTAGTTTCAGGAATACAAATTTCTCTGGCTTTAACTGTTGGTACTCTAAAATGAGAGAATCCTAATTTCAGGCAATATACTCAGTTAATGCCTGACTATCTTGATACTGTTCTCCTGGAAGCCTACCTCTGCGGGTATTTGTAGAAATACTCTGGTAGAAAGATGAAACGGTGTCAAAAATTTGAACTGAATGGAATTTTAGTGGCGTAGTTAGAATTTTTGAGCCCGTGAGGAAACGAAATCATAGGCCCTTTTTACTGTTATTAATACATAAAATTACAAGTTCGAGACCGTGGATCTTCCAGGATGGAAGCTCTTCTGCTCCGGGGTCGACCTGCACTGGTGCCGCAGGCGGGTGCAGATACTCACGAGCTCCCGACTGTCGGACCGGGTGGCGTGACACTTGGGCAGAAGTCTATTATAGACTTGTCATGCGATACTAATGTGTTCGAGGCGGATGTGATGGGATAATTGTTCCAATTATAGGGCATCACCTGCAAGTCTCCCGGGAAAGTCTTTGCGAAGGTGCTGGAGACCCGTTGCAGATCCGTGGTCGAGGACAGGCTGGGGGAGGGTCAATGTGGATTCCGTCCCGGAAGAAGCACGACCGACCAGCTCCTGACCCCTGAAGCTCATCCTCGAGGGTCTTGGGAGTACGCCCGACCAGTCTTTGCGAGTTTCATCGACTTGAAAAGGCCACGACCGGTCTCTGGAGACTCTGGGAGTCCTCCAGACATATGGCATCGGTGGTTCCTCTTGAGGGCCATCATTGTACGGGGATGCAGGAGCTACGTTAGGATAAACGGCGTCACGTCGGAGCTCTTTGACGTGTCCGTTGGACTCCGCCAAGGGTGCATGCTGTCGCCTCTCCTTTTCATAATTTATATGGATTACAGTGCAGCCGAGGAAGTGAGAGTTTCAGATATGGGGACCTGAAGGTGGGGCACCTTGCTTATGCGGATGACCTCGTCCTTCTGGGATCCACTCAGTCTGAACTCCAGCGGGCACTTGACGGTTTCGACGCGTGCAGCGTGCCGAGGCGGGATGAAGATGAGCGTGACCAAGTCGGAGGTGATGGTGATTCGAGGAAGCCCAATTTTTGGGCCCAAAATTAGGGTTTTAGTTTTTGTTTAGCATGTGTCATGACTGAAAAATAGGCTAGAAATTACAATGTTGCTTAGGGCCTGCTTTAGACTTAGTCCGCCAGTGGATGGTCTTCTAGTCCTTGGTTTTAGTCCTCAACAATTTTTAAAGACACCAACATAGCGACGCAGATTCTCGGTGAGGTTACACTGTTACGTAAAATAAAAAAAATTTTCGTTCTGTCCAAGATGACCTTTCCACTAATGTTTGTAGTGGCCTTATAGCGTCTTCCAACGACTCAAACTCACAAATTTAATCAAATTGTAAATAGCAGAAGAACGCCGAGACAATTCAACTAGTTAGACAATTAAAAACTTTTGCTTTCCTCCTTCTTCTTGATTTCCCGTCCATCTGTCTCCTCTTTAACCAAGGACTAACTTTCTATTTCTTTAGACTCTTTCAAAATCGTTTTCCCAACTTTCAAAACCGATTTTCGAATTGAATGTTTATCGTAATATTTTCGATCTCCCCTCCTTCCCGAAAAACAGAACAAAGAAAGGAAAACAAAATCTTTGTTGTGGTTTTCGCTGTTGCTTCCCTACCTCTAGAAAAAAAATATGTTTGATCAAAATTCTTTTTATTTGTACGTTTCGATCCTTGACAGTTACTTTTCAGAAAAAGGAAAAGAAAAGAAAAGAAAATGGAAAACGGAATAGTAAGAAGACGTCCGGGAGGAGGAGAATGAAGGAAGAGGCAAAACCGGAATAATCTCAAAATTTTCTGTTGAATAAACAAAATAGGAGTAAAAGGAACCTGATTGGGTTTTTCAGAACAGTAGTTTTCCTTTTTCTGTCTTTTGTCAAAGGCACGGTAACAGATTTTGCCTCTGCATTTCCCTTTCACTTAGTTTTCCCTCCCAGAAGGGAAAAGAAAACCAAAACGGAAATAACAACCAGGGTCTCGCTGGTGCCATTTCCTTCTTTTCTTTGCCTTCTTCTCTTATTTTTCGCCCAAATTAAATTGCTCCCGATTATATTTTGAAATAGAAAAGTTTCAGGTTTGCTGGACTTGTCTTTATGAAAAAAAAATTTTAGAGAGAGAATTGGACGGCAGAAGATTAAGGTTTATCGGTTTTGTTAGGTCTTTTCGCAAGGAATCTGCTTCTTATGAGGCCTTACTGTTAGATGCTTGGTCAGACGAGAACGATTTTGGTATTTTCTTTGACAAGCGAGTTCGTCTCGTAACCGATTTTAGATATAATTATATATTTATACCTATTTATTATACATATATAAATAGATGTTTTCTTTTGGTTTGCTTTCTTCCTTCCTTACGAACAATTCTGCTTTCTAATTTATGACATTTCGAGACAATGGAAATCTCAAGATTATGGGTGCCAGTTGGTTTTTAATATACTATCTGTTGTACCCTTGTCTGATATTCGATATACTTTTTCTGCTTACTCGTTGAATGGTTCGATTTCTTTATTTAAATAGTTTGTTTAACCTTTTAAAGTTTAAACATTAACAAACCAGCCTAGTTTTTGGCCTAAAATAAACTGCGTCTTTTTATTCCGGTTTTTTCGGAACAGAGGGTGTAGTTTACCAAAGCAGTTCCATCACCACCAAGAATTCTACAAAACTCAAGGGCCATAAAACTGTCTGTGGCTGAACCTCATGAAAATTCACGATTCAGCCATTACTCCCAATTCTGCCAAACAAAACAAATTTCTGAACGAGTTGAACGACTTTTTCTATCGCAATCGAGAGAATAAAAAATTTACTAATAGCTTATTATTAGACTGGCGGACTCATAAGTTAAACCCTAACGAATAGGAGTTTTTATTAACGCGAATCTTTGAGACACATTCTAAGGATTTCAAAAGTCAGAGGAATGAATTTAAAAATAAATAAAAGAAAAGTTGAGCCACCACCATTCTCCTTTCTCGTATTTCCTCCATTTTGTATGCCTCCTCTTCAACCGTAATTAATAACATGAAAAAAAGGGTGGAAATTTTTTAATTATAATTTTCTTGATCGCTGTTAAAATTAATTATTGAATTTACAAAAAGAAGATGAGAAGAGCCAAGTGTTACCATTTTCGGATCTAATTTATTCAAAAATGGGAGACGGAAAATGGTCGAAAATCTTCATTCTTACTTGCTTTTCATTTCATTTCCCTTCAGTTTCCTCTTAAAAACGAGCTTTTACCCCTGACGTGGAAATAGAAGAAGGAATGGAAGTCTAGGTAAAATGGAAAATGACAACTCGATAAAGGAAAAAGAGAGAAAAAATTTTTTCTCTGAAAGGATGGTACGAAACGGGAATGTTGTGGTGGTGGTGGTGGAAGAAGTACACGAAACGTTTAATAAACCTTTAAAATTAATCTTCTGTGGTCTTCTACGCCATTACCTAACCCAGCCCACGAGTTTCCCAAGAGTTTTCCCGTGTTCTCTCTCTCTCTTTCTTGATCTGTTTTTGACGGGCTTTCGTTTCTGGTTTTCAAACTAATCCTTCTCTCCTTTTCTTCTTCTTCTCCTGTTTCAGACTTTATTTTGAGTATCATGGGGGATTTGTTTCTGATAGATGATGAATCTTTTAGGTTCCTATAATTTTTCCCCGCTACCGCCTCTCTTCTCCACTTTATGGGTGGAGATATTTCTTTCCAAGCACCCCTGCTTCTATTCCTTTTCTACTTCTACCAAGGTTGGAAAAATTTTTAAACTCAAACACCTGCTGAGGGGAATGAGCGCGTTCCATTTCAGCTATTTTTCTATTGGTTTGTTGCTCTTGCCTGATATTCATCCCCTAACCACCCTTCGAAAATGGAGAAAAATATTTCTTTGTTTCTTAATAAAACTAAATATTAACAGAGACAAAACATCGCATCCATGGCTTTATAATCGGGAAAAGTTATAAGACAAGAAAAGAGTCTGGGAAGAGAGAGATGAATTTGGGCAGGAGGGAGGAGAATGTGAGAAAGGAAGGAAGGAAGGAAGGAAGAAAATAGACAGAAACGACGAGGAGGAGAGAGAGGCAGTGGATGAAAAAGTTTTGAAACCTGACTCGAATTTAAGAGAATTCTATTTTTTGAAAGTTTTTTTCTGTTGGTTATTTGTGTTTGAAATAAGGCAAGAAAAGTAATGAAAGGCTTGGTGAAAGTTACTGGATAAAGAGTAGAACAGAAAACAAGGAAAATCCCAGAAGGTCTTAGAAAAAGGGCTGAGTGGGGAGAGGTGAATCCAGACAAAGAGTGTCTCGGAGGTTGCTGTGCTCGGTGAAAGCTTTGTCAAACAACAAGCAAGAAACCAAAATTTTAGAGAATATTTTTGAATGTTTTACTTCTGCTTCATGTTTTCCTTTTTCTGCCTCCTCCTTCCCCCTCACTGCCAAAATCGAAGGAAAAAGCAAAGAAACTAAATCACTTTTCGAAGAATTTTTCGGCTTTTCATGGTCTTCAATCTTTATTTTGCAAAACCATTTGAAGAATTTCTGTTTTCTCTCAAACATTTTTACAATCTCTCTTTCCTCCTTTCTCTTTTCTCCTGTCATTTTGTGTTTCTTCTTTCACTTTAATTTTTCGTTTTTCCAAACCTTTCTTAAATTTCTGTTGCAGAATGAAGCGGAAAATGAGACAAAATCAAAAGGGAAATGAATTCATCTCATATAGTGTGGTGTCGAAACTAACGAGATAGGTGTTAAAACAGGTTCAAATTTTTTAAGAGGTTGTCTGGTGACACGTTTGCTAATTTAAGAAAACTGCTTGAAGTCACAAAGAACTGCTTCTGGAATTAATGTTTATAGGGTAAGTTTTTCCTTAAAATTTTGGTTGGAAAGATTTTCTATAATATTCAGTTTATTTTAGAAAAATTGTGTAATCAAGCCTACCGAACATAAAACACTTCCACTCCTTCATTCATTTTCTTTATCGCTTCTCTTTTCTGTTCTTTTCCTTCGCATGCCGAACATCCTCAAATCTGACTTCACTAATAATAATAATAATAATAATAATAATAATAATATGTCTAATTGTGTACAAAAATTCTGATCTGTTAAACTCCTTAAGGGCAGACCAACTGTGATGTACAACAATATATTAATATATTTAATAATATATTTCTTACTTGCACTATGCGACCTGCTTAGATACAAAAATAAACATACAATTACAAATATCTATCCGCCTTGACTCATTCGCAGAATTGCCAACCTAATATATCACACCAACTACTAATTTGAGCTAGGAAACACGAGACAGTTAACTAGGGAGCGATTATTAAAATGAAATGAAGTCAAAATTAACTCAAAGTTTACCAGATTTTCATCTTAAGCAAGATATTCAGAGTTGACTTATATTCAAATTTGGGATTTTTGAGATTTTGTTGAAGTGAAATTTTGGTTTTGCATCATCGGTTTCTTGTATTAGTACAAAAAAGAAAAATTTGCCAAGATTTTGCGGAGGAGTGGTTGTGGGGTGGTTTTTTAAAGTGACTTTTAAAGAATTTTATTGAAATCGGTTAAGTGATCGGTATTTAAAGTCTCAACCTGTTCTTAAATCAAATGTGGGCTCATTTTCTGAAAACTTCCGCTCTCAAACGAAGCCAGACTTCTATGTATAATAGAAATAAAACTTGTTTTTACTCACCCTGTAGCCGCCTAAGTGCTGAACAACGCATTTAAAAGTGGCGTCTCTACCTACAGGTACGGTTAAATTAGCTATCGGTTCTGAGAATTCCGGTTGAAATGCGTCACCTGAAATCAACAGAAAACAGAGTTTTTCTGGATGAAATAAGTATAAAACATGTTTTCGTATAATTTGATGAACGAATGGCAGAGGAGGAAGAGGAGAGAAAAGGAAATTTCTCATGTCGCCAACCGGAAGTGAATACATTTCGTACTGCGGACCAAAGCCCATATTCAAATGATACGAATCGTTAAGCAACATTGTCGTCGCCATTTTCCTCTAGCTTTTTCAAGTTTTTTGCTTTCTACCGAATTATTTTCGTTTCGCCTCCTCCTTTTCCTCTTGTTTCACCTCTTTTTGTTTGTTTCTCCTTTTTCCGAGACCAAAATTAAAATTATGGTCTTCTTAATTTGTTTCTAGTGTGAACACTAGGGTTGGTAAGGGGGCACACGTTTTCGATTTCGACTTTAGTCCTTCGCCTTTGATTTTGAAGGTAGTATTGCTCTTAGATTTATTGCTGAATGGTATGAATTTGTCGTCTGTTCCACAAGTCTGTAAAAGGAGAGGAAAGATGATTTCTCTGTTTTCGATTTAGCGGACAGACTTACATAACGCGGCACGTAAGAGATTTGTCTTCCCTTTCCGTTTCCTTTTTTCTTTCTCTTTCGTCTTTTCATTTTATAACTTTTCTGCTTTTGTATTATTAGTTCCAATTTTTCTTCATCTCAAAGGAGCTGTAAAACGAACGCCATCGTAAAAACAGAACAAAACACGACCGACCCGTCTTTAACTTGTTACTTTTTCCTCCTCCTCCTTTCCTGCTCCCATTTTTCATCCCCTGCCCGGTGCTTAGTAAGACTATTTCTCTTTTCCTCCTCCACCCATCTTTTTCTTTTTCTTCTCGAGTTCGTTCTTTATACTTGGACATAATCATGATTCGTGTCTTTCCTTGAAATGAAGTTGTCTTTAAATCTCCAACTTTTCCACCTTCCTTTTCTTTCTCTCTCCTTCATTTTTATTTTTTTTCTTTGAGTTGGTGGAGATATCTAAACTCACTGGATTTTATTAGGTTTCTTGTAGAGGGGCTAAAAGTCTCTTGAGAAACAGGTCAAAGATTCGACTTTGTTTGTCCATATGTCTCCCATCTCCATCTTTATGGGTTTGTTAATGGATGAAGATTTTTAAATAACTTTTAGTTGTCAATTAAAAATTAAGTCCTGACATTCAAAGATATGAAATAGCACCATTGTAATATGATTTAAAATAAAAGAAATTAGATAAATATTATATATAAATATTATAGAGCTAAGGGTTAAGTTGAATGATTAGAAAAGTAAGACCGAAAAATATAGTACTCACCTTAATCAAAACCAAATTTAAGCGATAAACTGCTTCTGGTAGAGTTTAAAATTCCGTTAGGATGTTTAAAATGTTTAACGATTAAAAGTATGCAAGTTTAGACAAAAACTTTTAATTTTTGGAGGCAGTAATTGCCACGATAACTAATGACACGTTACAAATACAGAATGGAAAACTATTTACTCCATTTTAACACCCGATTAACACAAGTGTTATGAGCTCAGATCAAGATTGTAGTAAATTTAATATTTGCAAAAAGTAAAATTAAAAGTGAGTACAAATTAAAAATTGAGAATTAATACAGTGATAATTAAAGCTCAATTGAAAATTATAGTTCGGAGTTAACCCAACCACGTTGAAGTAAACATGACTGAGTTAAAAAGGAAAATGATAGAAAAGAACTTTGACATGAACTTTGGACACATCAAATAGATGTATCATTACAAAATGTATAAAGGTTTTGACATTACATTAATTAAAAAAAAAAAAATTCAAAAATCAAAACCAAATAGACAAAAATATAAATATTGTTAAAAGGAAACTACATCAAAATTTACTTTCAACTTTAAGTTATACCTGTTGAAAATAAATTTAACTAGTTTTCATAGTATCAAATTGAATTGTCAGTAAAAATAAAATTAAGACTTCAAAGATGAATGATGACAAGGCAGTAGCCAACCCAAGTGATTTATTGAGTCAATATAATAACAGCTATGGAGGTAAAAAGCTTCAAGTTACCTCCAAAATACTCAAGAAAGTCCCAAATCGACTCTCAACTTAGAATTTTATTAATATAAAAATAAAAGAGAGTCATGCAGGCTTCTCTTTTGCAGTATCACAACTGGCACATAAAACATTGTAAAAGTGTTGAAAAGTGAAATTTTAAATATTTAGTCTCAGTTCTTGGGTTGGCAGATTGAATAAAAGGAAATAAATATAATACAACATATTGTTTCTTTAATAAATGTATAATTAAATTTCATGTAAATGATTATTTGAATACTAAAACTGATTATTTATTTGTTGTTTATAAACCGTTTACACAACCAATTGTATTTCTTCCCTAAATATGTATAAAAATTTTTTGGCAGAACTAAAAGTTCCAAATTCTAATCCTACAATAAAATCAGTATCAATGGGCAACATAATAATCAAACATGTATTTTAGAAAATGTTTTATTTGCAATCTCAAAAATTTGTTTGTGTAAAATACAACAAAAAGGTTGGTGAAAATATACCAAAGCTAAATTTTATTAAGAATAATAACAGAATGGTATTTAAGGTTTTGCATACAGAAATGGTCTAAAACAAAATTTTGAAAAATACTGTATATTTAAGCACTGTTTATTAAACAGACAATAATATTTGTTATGATATACTAATAAAATAACAATATAAGGGAGTGTTGCTTTAGAGAAAGTTTAAAAAATGATTTTTCACAAATCTCAGTGGTCAATGAAAATCTCTAACATTGAACCCGCTTTTATGATGATAAGAATAAAGACGGTGATTATTACTGTTGTAAAGAGAAAACTGTATTTAAACTGACAGAAAAAATGGTAATAGTGGTAAACACCAAGCTGAAAAACTACCCCTGATTCAGCAAAAATGGGGCTGTTAAGAGATAGTCATAATGAAACTCTCACAAAATTTTGTCAAATGATTTCTGGAGTAGAGTTTTATACTTATGTCCACCATCCACTAACGATGATGATAATAAAATAATAATAATAGCAAGTAGAACAGTAAAAAGCAACAATATAACAATAAAGAAGATAAAAACGGTAATATTAGTGACTTGGCAACATTGATTTTACAGGAGGTAGTAAGCTTACCAAAAACAAAACATGGCATCAGATAAATAAGAAAAGCTTAGCTATTATAAATATGAAAAGAAAATTTGTTTTTGGAAAAGCCAGGTAAAGAAAAATGGCTAAAATTAAAAATACAAATAAAAATTAAGATTTAAAGAAAAATGTGAAAAATAATGAACCCTGAGTTTTTAACTAAACTTCATGTAATTTTGCAAACCCCATTTAGCAAGTAAAAACAATTATAGTGGGGTGTTTGAAACATTAATAACAACTAATAACACTTGAAAAATACACCACTTAAAAATAAAAACTCTTTACTCAATTTTATCCTCAGCCATCTAGCAGATATAAATTTATTACTGAATGACGCCATGCTTGACACCCCTCAAAAACGACAACACTGCCCCCGTGGAAGTTTT
>JADMLL010000001.1:21880593-22214021 GCA_016920875.1 Columbicola columbae
GGTCGATCAAGTTTTGTGAATGTTACAACAGCAAACTGCGTATGATTTCTATTTATTATCTATAAATACCATTGTCTTGACCAATTTACAAGGGAAAAGAAGAAAGACTAATACCCTCAGTACCTGCCAGCAAAAAATTCGAAAGAAATTGGTTTTTGATGACCGTGATGATAGGTAGCTGTCATTTGACTCTTCGGACTTATTTGGGAAGGCCGATTCGTGACGCCGAAAACGGTTAACAGGTGATCGAGGAGGTCGTTTAGCAAAATGTTTTTGTAACCTTTTCCCATTTCCATTTTATTAATTGTTAACGAGTGTTAAGAGAAATTTTTCTCGCTGGGCTAGGTCATCCATTTGATAACTATGTTTCAAGGTCGTTCGTCAGAAAACTCACTTGAGTGATTCGCAAGAAACCAAATAAAACGGTCAAATCTCTCGCTCTCAATGCCTCCTAATTTTAGACACTTATTAATAACTCGACGTCTCCCGAAATTAATTTCCAACACGCATATAAGTATTATATCAGACTTCATTCGAATTTTCCTCATAATGAAGACGATTTCCTTGCTAGTTCACGATGCGGTGCTTTATTATACAGATGATTCAGGCTTGATGGAAGACAAAACAGACCGAAAGACAGACTCTAGTTCGCAAATTTTCATTAGAGCGAAAATAAAAGTGGTTTGCCCAGAGGCGCTCCTAACACAGAATTCAATCACATTTATTTAATGTTAGCCTATTTTCTGTGGTCGTATAACTTGATGTCACCCAGCAGATGGTTTTTTCTTTTTGCAAACGTTTGTCCTTCTTAAGAATGTCTATCGCGTCATTTATCTTTTCCCTAAGCAATGACCCCTTCACGTGCTTTTACTTTTCTCAATAACCTCTCGTGAACGAGTTTCAAAAGAAAAGGGAATTTATGATGTGACCTTTTCACCTCCCATAAACAGTTTTCTCCTTTCTGTTGATGCCATCACTTTGCCTTTTTCCTTTCGATCCTTCGAAAATCTAGCAATATAGTTTTAATAAAGTTTTTAATTTTTTATAAAAAAAACACAAATGATCCTGACACGACTATTAGGACAATTTTTTTATTGTCATTTCATTTTTCTTTACACCGTACTAAATATACTTCTAATTTCTATACGTTTATATTTTTATATACTAAATACTTTTTAATTTCTTGTTCCTCAGTGTGTATAGCTATAGTTTATGTGTTAACTTTTTAATTGGTAAGAAGCAAATAAAATAAAATAAATATAATTATGCATTTAAATTTAAACATATATTAACAAGTTAAATAACAGTAACAGAACAAATTCTAAACTATAACTCATTCCACGACAGTATTTATAAATTAATTAGCCTGACACAAATCTGACAAATGTTTTTACATGATTTACAACATGTTTCTCATCCAAAACATATCTGAATTTAACACACCGTCATTTTCAAGGTGGGGCATCGCAATATCTTGGTGGGTCATGGGCAAAACGTGCCCCTCGGCTGACTATACCAAAGACTATGGGCTAATTCGAGTGAGTTATTGATAGTGAATTGTTTTCTAGTGAGTCTGTAGATGTGATTGTTTGTGTTAATGCATATAGTACATAAAGATACAATTTTTGTTTGTACACATACAGTTAGACACGCAAGATATTTCTGGTTTCCCAGTCACGAAGATGGGGGCGTCTGGATTTTAGAAATGCCTAGTTGGATGATCCAAAATAGACTGCGAAACACCGATCTAACAGTTTCAATAACACTTCTTCTGCAATTTGACCCGGGCCGTCATCCTTTTAAACCAAGTATAACTATACAAGAGGAATGTACTCAAACAAAAGTCAAATCTTTTTCAAGTAAAAAGTTAAATTATCCACAACTGATGCGCCAAAACTACTAAACAAAAAGGAATTTAATATGACTCTAAATACAGGTCGAGGGGGAGGGAGAGTTAAAACAAGGTAGTTTTTAATAATAATAATTTAGTTAGTTTTTAGTTAGGTCGTTTTTCTAAAATTTAGAGGGGAAAAACTCTAAAATAAAAGGGTTAGTTTTTCCCCTAAATTTTAGAAAAAACGACCTAACTAAAAACTAACTAGAATTAAATTATTATTTTTTAAAAACTACTTAGGCCTCCTCCCCTTCCGAGCCTGTATTTTTAGAGTCATTTCCTTTGTTTAGGAGCCAACACTACAAATAGTAGCCATCATGAAAACAACACTATGTTCTGTTGGAAACTCTATTCTATCGTATATTTCATATCCACGATTTCATCCTGTTGGTTTTATTCCCAAATCCTATTATTAGACCTGTAAACCATTCTACATAGATGTCGATCAGTATTTCGACTAATTTACCATCAACGACCATCATTACCGTTATAAATCGTTCTAATAGCTCAGCCCAGTGAATATAGATAAAAATATAGCATTCATCATTTTGTGTTTGTCCATTCATCAACACCACCATAGTAGAAACATACATTGACTAAAGTGAGCCTAAAATTCCTTGGAAGCAAAAAATCTTTGAAAAACCACGTCTAATCATTTTATTATAATATATATTAATATAATACAAACATAAAAACTTGAATTGATATAAATAACCACCAAGTATGGTTATATTGGAGTAGGTGGGGTATGGGTTCAAAGTATGTCTTATGGTGTGTATGTTGACTTTATACCTATGTTGGTGATTACAAAAAATTTAATTTAGTGTGGTCGGTATCGATTTCACCCTTAATTAAGCCCTTTTCGCATTAAATAAAACAAATAGAAGTCAGCTATGGAATAATTGTCATAGAATAATACAAAATTTGCGGAAATAGTGTGATACACACAACTTGTGAAACATTGTAATACAGCTGTGTCCCTATTCATTGTTTCATTAAATCGTATATACTGTATTTATTAATTTATAAATATTCTACACATCCATCGTAGAGTTTGAAGGGCTCAATTGAGTTAATGATTGTCCTTGACGTTACCATAAAGCTAAAATTGGAAGCCAAAGGGAGGCATAGTTTAGTGATTAAAGTTTCTGACTTGGGCGTTACGATTGTGAGTTTGAATCCTGCTCCCGCATCTTGCTGCATAAGGTATATACAGTAAAAACAAGGTAAAAATACAGTACAAATAAAAATATAGTTTAATTTCGTTTGTGAAAACGTGAGTGTGTGTGAAACCACTAGTAAACCAAGGTTACTCACCGGTCAAAGTTTGGGGTTGTTAAGACCTGAAACAGTAGTGGTTGGACTCTGATTTGCTCATCGAGGGATAATGAGCAGAAGAAATGTTTATCATAATTGACAGAGGATTACTTGTAAGGATCTTTGAGTTCACCCAAAACTAGTGACAACTCTATACACAATGGATGTTGTCACAAGGTGTGAAAGAAACAAATAGACTATCGGTGAGTCACCTTGTTGGTCATCGATAGTTAGTCGTAGAAGTCAGTCGTATTCCGGGAGTCGTAGAAAGGCAGTCGAGCAGTACAGTCGTAGTCAGTCTCCCAAGAAGTACAGTTAAAGTTAGACACTTAAAGAGGTCAGTTGTGTTCAGAGAACAGAGTAAGACGGTTATAGTCAGAGTCAAATAGTCGAGTAGTCAAACAGTCAGTAAGACAGAAAGGTTTAAGAATATCCCGGAGTCTGGAGGCTGTATAAACTTAAAAGGAAATAAAGTTTTTGCAAAAAAAGAAGAAAGTCTGCTCCTTATTAAGAACCAGGATCCCTACCATTACAAAAAAAAATTGGAAGCTAAAACTGGAAGGGACGGAAGAAACTTTGAAGCTGGCTCTTGGATCCAAAAGTACCTTTGAAGGAAAACAAACAATTTTTATGATTCGACCAGGACCCGATTGAACCAGTTTTTTTACTTGGGCCAAAAGCCTTTGGCATCGCTTCAGCAATAGGACGAAATAAAAGTGATGCAGACAGTAAAGTCTGGTATGAACGATAAAGTAGACTGACGGGTAGGAGGAGGTCAGGGCTTCATTTCAAAAGCATTGGAGTGCAAGTTCATCGTAAACAAAGAGACACCTAATTGACAAGATAGCCAAAACAATTTGTAACAGGCCGTTTATTAATAATTAATGCGCGTCACTCTTTTTCAAACATGTGTTTAATTAAGGTAATTACCGGCAAAAGTGAACTGTCATTCGGTTTACATGTGGTTTGATGGAAGAGTGACTCTTAAAAAATATTAATTTTGATCAGATAAACTTTAATATCATCTTCACTTTTGTATAAATTAACTTCTCGAACAGTAACCACGTCTCGTTTGAATAATTTGGGCTCTGGTGATCGTTTTAAAACCAATACGACTTCTGTAACTAGTTTGAAAGAAGTTTTGAAGAGTCGACGTTAGGTTCGATAACACAGTATGTAGTGGTGATAGTAGTAATGTGTTGATAATACCAGGCACTGTTTTTCTTTCCCAGTGTAGAGAGACTGCAAAATACCGGGGGTGTGTTCGCAGTATATTTGTCTATTAATATCTTGATTAGGGGGTTAATTCGTCTCATGTAATTTATATCTATTTAAATAATACAGCATATACTGAAATGTTAATTCTGGGCTGATAATTATCACTCTTGTTACACTTACTAACGACAGCAGTCAAAATATAAGTGTTCGAGCAAGTCGAACGGCAATAGTGATTCGTAGAAAACCCTGCACCCCTTGGCACCGTACGGGCAGCGAGACAATCGAGGCAATAGGTGGGTGCCTGGGTTTCTGTAAATCAGGCTATTTTCAGAAATAAGTTTTTGGTTTTTTGTTGGTTTTTGTTGAGTTCTCGGGAATTCAGTCTTGAGACAAGACTCGGTCCGAGAAAGGCGGTTGATAGTCTGCTCCGATACGGGTTGGAGTTATCGGACAGGACATGGTCGATTGTTCTGTGCGGTTTAGAGCATTTGGTCAAGACTCAAATTTTGTATTTAATTGTAAGGTTAAGTGTAAGAAATAATGACCAATATACGACGATTCATGATTAGTCCGGTTTTTATGATTTTGCCATTCCCTAAGGTCGTTTTAAGTTTGAGTTTTTTCGTACAATAAGTTTAATAAAAAACATTTTGTTGAAGAAAGATTTGTTGAAACTATAGTTTAAAGTCAGGGGAAACAAGTTTTGTCAACGTTCAGTTATAAAAAATAACCCTTACTACTTCAGTAACATACTCTGTTTAAAGCATCCACTTACTATTATAATATACTATTTTATGTATTGTTATTTATCTTAATTTCTATGAAAATAAAAATAGATGATAAAAGTTTTAATACTGTATAAAAAAATGTGCGGACGCCCTGAAGGGGGAGACCCCTCGGGGTTGATAGGAACTACTTTAAAAACACTGGTTTATACTTTTGAACAATTCTTTTCCCACCGAATTTCACCTTAAGAAAATAATTGTATCAATTTAATAACCGTTTAAGAATGTATCTTTTTTTAAATTTTCGTCGAAGTCGTGTTTGATTTTTAGCTGTATACATTAAAACTTTGGAGATTTGATGTGGCCAGCTTTTTATATTATTTTAATGTTTTTTTTTCATGAATTTTGCACACTGGCGGGACGTCTGTAATGTACTGGTAAAAGTGCCAGACTAAGAAGTTATAGTCCCGAGTTTAATTCCTCCTTCCGTATCCTGTTATACCCAAAAAAGGGTAAAAAACAAGATTAAACTCAACTACGACTATGTATATTGGCAAAAACCCGTTACCACCAATGAGTTTACCACCAAGCAAAAGTAGACCTCTAACTTCTGTGAGTTTTTCAACAAATTTCTCCACTTCTTGAGAACTTCTTGCCAGACTCAACGTAATATCAATACCTGTTGATACCAATTTATAAAAATCTTTTTTCCTTGAAATTATGAATCAAACGATTCTAAAGTCTAACATCGTCAGTTCTAAACTCTTTCTGGGCGTCAGTTCCTAACACTTGAAAAAAAAGTCATTTAACTACAGTATATTTCTTTAAAGAGAGTAAAGCCTTCGCGGAACCTCATGTAAAAAAAAAGACCTAAACAAATCCCAAGTGCCCGCAAAACAATAGAAGTGAGTTCAAGCGTTTCAAAGACCACAAATCCAATTGTCAAAAATTGGTAGACTAAATTGAAAATCGGAAAAACATCGGGTTTCTCGGTTTCCAATAAATTAAAAACAAAAGGGCTTTTATTTGAGCTTTAAAAAATTTTTTAAAACGTAAAAGTCTAAAATCAGTTCTGAAGTTACTATATTGTTAGTTTTGTCACTCTTTCCGTAGAAGTTGAGCTGGAAAAAAATTTGCACGATTTCTAGTGAAATTGAAATTCAATGTGTAACGCTTTAAAGCGCACTGATTGTACCAATCATAATATCAGCCAAACAAAAGTCTAAGAATTTTCTATCACATTTTCTATTCATTTGATTTATAGGTTCGAATACAGCCTCGCCTTCCAGTCTAACCATTTTCATTATAAAAAGCGAATTCAAAGTTCTGGGGGCAGAGGAGTATTAAAAAAAGGGAAAGGAAGAAGCAGAAGGAGAAGAATTCTGTTCTGAAATCCCTCCAGAAACAGATAAATTACAGTGGTACCTTGAGATATGAATTTAATTCATTCTTTTTTATGGCAAAAAAATCGTATCCCAAAGCAATTTTTCCATTTTAAATAATGTTATATGTGATGTTAATTATTATTAATATTATAATGTTATATAATATATTAACATTTGTCCCGAAGTCCAACTGGACTTCGGAAGTCCTTGATTGCTTCCCTCGCCCCGCGAACCTAACGGATGAGCGGGTCTATGAAAAGAATAAGAAGATAATATATTAATGCGTTCTAGCGATATGAAACTAACCCAAAACAGAGTTAAATCACATATATTATACACAATTTGTATATAAATAATCAGTAATAAAACACACACTGTTTATTAATCATCACTTTAATGTCGGGCCTTTTTAACCTCACTTATCTGACTTTCACTGCGTGAGACCTTCCCAAGGTAAAGATCAAGAGAGAGGTCTGTTTCTGCCTTCTTTTTAAAATTTTACGAAAGAATGTGAGACACTTATCAGCAAATAAGGCACTCGCTCTCCCTGTGAACTATTTCTCTGGGTGTCTTTTTTTCCACAAAATCAGACACTTCCTGCCACTTGCCAAGGATAACACTAATTTCACGTGAAGTAAGTTTCTTCTCCGGCTTGGCCACCTCCTCACTGCTGAGTTCTATCATTACCCAGGCACAAACAAAGCGAATAACACGTTGTGGCGGCCTTACAAAGGACTCTGGTCTCAAAAACCAAACAGGGCGACATAGCGGGAGGAAAGCTGAGCGACCGCTCTGCCATTTAGAGATCACTTATACAATTATCGCACATCCCAAATTCGTATCTCAAATTTTCGTCGTATGTCGAGGTATAAATTTTAGAATATTTCATGTCGTATCTCAAAAAATAACTACGTTTAAAGACATCTTTTGATCGGACCTATTTTTTATTAAGAGAAAACCATTGCCAGTTGTTCATTGTTAAATGACTGCTACACCGACCTTTTTCTTCTACTGGAGGAAAGAAACTAGATAAAAGGAGGATAAAAATGGACACTTCAAGGTAGAAAAGCAATTTGTTTACCAATCGACAATTATGAGGAACATTTCAAATAAATCACTACGATTTGTAAAAAGTGAAGAATTCGTCGGGTAAGTTAGTTGTCTGAGAGAAAGAAAACAAAAATGGAACGAAAGAAGAAGCGGTTAAGGGACTTTTTGTTCGACCGACAATAACGTTCAGTGGTTTTGTCCTCAACAAGGACTACCCGTCGTCGATGGTAAAGACAAAGATAATGAGGACTCCAGTGAGGGCCACGTCTATGCTATTATTTCACTGTATACCCATCGAACTATGAAGATTCATTATGACATTTCCCACAACCAAAAACAAGCCCAACTCAAAAATGATAATTCCTCGCGGAAGCATGATGAGTAGGTTTATCATCTACCCTGACTAATCATGCACACAGGAGGCGGAACAACAATGACGTTGGATCAAGATGGGAGCCACCTACTCTTTTCCGATACCAACAACGGCAAAGGAAAAGGAAAGTAAAAGATCCAACCCGTTTTAAACACGACCAAGGATGATTTAGTTTAACTGAAGGTCAAATTCTATACATTAGAAGAATATAAACCGACATTCAAAATTATGATAAACAAAAGTGAAAAAGCTGCACTAAAATCTTTTATCGAAAGGAATTTCCTTAGCGAAAACTTTTGACTTCTATTTCTCCCACTCTCGTTTCAATAAAATTTCCCCAGGATACTTTAGCTGTCAAAATGTACTAAGCACCTAATTTTCAAAATAAATATTCTATTGTCTCTTAGGACGAATAAGTTTCAAGCCATTTCGTTTTATTTTAAAGCGAGTTTAAATATTCTTACCAAGATTAAAAAGACGAACATAGCTGATGTCTAACCATTCGATAACATTAGCCAACTTTAGTCTCGATTCTTCATCAACATGAAAATCCTCTTATTCAAATTGTTTTTCTTCTATTTTTAATACCGCAGCTTGCTTATTTCGTTCATTTCTTTTTATTGTTCTTGTTCTTTGACTTCTTTCTCATTTTCTAGTCTTTTTATCATTCTCCCTTAAATTTCTCTTTCTTCTTCCGCATGCCTATCCATTATATTTATTTCAATTTTGTTACTTTTGCTAATACTGTTTACTTATTTGACATGCTTCTTGCAGGCTAATCACTTTCTACCAACTACGTTCATCACACCCAACTAGAATATCGCTTTTCCAAGGTGTCTTGGCAGCTTTTGACAAGCTGGTAGAATACTTTCACTTTACAGTCGCCTTTTTCATATTCTTTTCTGCGAATCCTTGAGCGTATTTATTTATTTTATTCCTTGTTTTTAACTTAGAGGTTCCTCACTCTTTTAGACATCTACCGATCCCAACTTCCTAGGGTCCCAAATAAGACCTCCATCCAGCCCAACAGTTTTTCTACCTGTGTTTGCACACATGTTGTTGTTACTACTGTGTTATTCTTTTCCTGATTACCTTTCCCGTCCCACCATTCTTATCGACGGTGACATGCTTAGGCATGCAAGCGTCTTCACTTCACCTCTTCCACAGCTTTTCCAAATATTATTATAATTTTCACACAGTGACTACTATTATATTGATATTTCGTGGACACATTACAGGTTAAGACCGTTACGAGTCATATAGAAACCTAGGTCATGTGCTTGGAATATGCGTTTGCATGTTGAAAAAATTTTAAATGTTCACTTTGTTTCTCCAGCCAAATGCACAATTTAAAGGAAAATGAGCGCATGGTCTTGTGGGAGATTTTTCTCTCTAAATCTTCGCAAGCTCACCAAACTTCGACATTCACGGATTATTAAATTAGAATAGATTAAATTAGGCCACAAATAGAGTGAGGTAATAAAATCGTTTTATTTGAAAATCGGTTTCATTCTCATTGGATCTTATCTGAACCGGAGAAAAGTTTCAACGACAACATGTAGCGCCGTCGTCTGTTTATATTGGCTTAAAAATCAGTTTTCAAATGGAAGGAAAAAGGAGTGAAAATCCTTTGGACATCAATATCTGAGAAAAAGGGAAGAATTTTGAGAGAACGATCGCAGAGAACACTAGCGATGAGTACAACTCCAATCCGAAGGGTTTTTTAGGACGCAAATAGGGGAATCGACGTCTGTTACTGTCTATATTGGTATCTAACATAAAACCAAAGACAAAAACACAATCTAAAACATTCTTTTATTCGGTTTATCAAAGCAAATAATAATATAAAGAACCTCTATTTGCAATTAATTGTGTTAGGTCTGTTAGCGTGGTTAAGAAAAAACGGTCCTAAACTTGCGATTTTAGTCATTTATTTTAACTCATATATCATTGAAGTACTCATAACTTTGTAAATGTTAGAATAAGTTCTTTAGATGCGTATTCGCCCAAATCTTACTTAATCTGCAACATTGTACAGCTCTTTTTAATATGCTAAACGTAAAACTTAAAAATCATGCAACTGTTTCTTAAACACTAAACAGTTATCTGTATAACACGTTTTCTCCAGCAGAACATGATTTTTGTGGCTGTCGGAGTTTGTTAATATTTAACAGTAGAACGGAAGGAAATGAATTTTAAAAAATGTATAGAAGTTACAACAGAAGAATTTTTACTTTAAATCCAAAAGTCAGTCCAGACTTCTCTGAAGTCAGGTACTCGAACAAGGTTTCGAAACTTGTTGTTCGGGGCGAAGGAACTGGCCTAGACCAGGGATGGCGAACCTTTTTTGATGTCTCTGTGCCATAAAGGCCTGAAAATTCTTTTTTTTAAATAGGTGACGTGCCACAATAAAATTTCATTCGAAATGTTAGCGTGGTGAAACTATACGTAAGTATAATTAAATAAACAAATACAGTAAAAATAAAGTAATTCTTCTTTAAACAATTTTATCTGGCGGGCTTCTTTATATACTTCGAGAGAATATGAGTTTAGTTCGAGTTTTGGAGCTTTGTTACCTATAATATAATTTAGACGAGGTTAAACACAGTGAGTAAAATTTTCGCCACAGGATATTGTACAGGTTGGGTTTCGCAGCAGGACATATTTTATCGTTGCCTTTAATTTTTCACGCAATGCCGAGCCTTAAAAATTACTTTCCCGACCACAAATCGAAGGAAAATATAAACTTGAGGAAAGGACGCGAATGGCGTTAAATTGTGTTTTATGTAATATTTCGCCATATCCTCAGCAATTCATATAAAAATATTCGACAATCTTGGCAGCAAATACTGTAAAACGAATTGAGTGGTTTTGAATTCTTTTTTTCTTCGTTTCTAAGATTTCTGTGACTATTACTTGGCACTATAAGGACTTATAATTAGAAATTATTTTAAAATTAACATAAAAAGTAGGTTCTGGGTCAAAAAAATAGCTTTTTTTTTAGTGTTGTGAAAGATAAGCGAGCATGAAACAGTTTGACACGATTCCTGAAAACCAAAAAAATTTTTTCTGCTTACGTGAAAAGGGAAAAAAAAGATAGAAACAACCGAAGAAAACGATTCATTGGAAGATGTTTTGAAGGACAAGGCTGAAAACAATACTAATTCTTGATTAAAAGCATCAGTACACAAGTATTTATAGAGCACTCATCTTTTCATGTCAGAAAATGTAAGGTAAGCCTTTAGGACAGCTACTATCTTCATATTTCTCGACCTTTCCACATAACTTAAGATCAAAGTGTCAATTTGTACTAGAATAACTCATTACTATTAATAACATCAATCAAACTTTGGTTTTTGTCGTAATTCTCAAAGGTTCTTGAAGAGTGTTAGTGGGATTTTGACGATATTATTATAATAATGATCCGTTGTAAATATTCCGAAAGTAAAGACGTACCTTCATGTTGAATTGTAACACAACAGTTTGCCTTTCTCTGAAGTGTTGACGGTCAACAAAAAATAAAACGAAATAATTTTACACAATATACTTTATTTCGAATCCCTTTCACCACCTACACCCCACCCTTTACTCCAGTTAATACATTTCAATATATACTATTCCATCAACGGTGGTTTACGGGTAATTCGAGGACCCTAGCCTTCTTTATATAAGAAATGGTTGTAGTTTGGTTAAACTATCTGGGTTTTTTTTATACATTATCTAGACATCTTTTTCTCAGAGTGAGGATGTTCTTGTGTTTTAAAACGTGACCAACGGACTCTTTTGGGTGTCGGAATAGCTGATATGTAACAAGGGGTATTCATTTTGCCCCAAAAATTTTTCTTTAGAATTTTCTTTCGAATATTGGTAAGTTATTTCCGTCTGCTTTTGTTGTTGTCCATCCTTCCATTACATAAATGAGTGCCGATCTTAGGTAGGTCATGTACTGGTCTAGTAATAGTTTGGATCTAATATACAGTATATTCAGGTACTTATTTTTAAAAATGTTTCTTATTCATGTCATGTAAATATGGTGTACAGTCGCCATGTTCCCTAGCGGTGGTTGAGTGGAAATAATAATTGGACATTGCTTTAGTCTGAGTTAAAACAGTGGTTTTAATTCCGTTTTTAACCCTTTTTTGGGTATAAAAGAATGCGAGAGGACAATTTGAACGCATGATCGTAACGTCCAAGTCAGGAACTTTAAAACTACGGGCTAAAAGAAAAAGCCTTGAAAAAGGCCATTTTACCTACCCACGTAATGAGCGAATACAGTGAAGAAGTAAGAAAAATGAGATGACAGAAGATTTGATGGATTGAGATAAAGGGTGAAAGGGAGGAAAACTGAGGATTGGAATAAGCTCCAATGGAGTTAAGAATTTCTCGTCGGAAAATAAAGGAAAACCTTGAAAGACGTTCCCAAAAATATTTTAATATTTATTGTTATTCGTCTATTTTTTTATAGAAACCTTGAGGAATAAAAATAGCAAAGAAAGGAACGAAGAGAAAGTGAAAAAAGAAGAAAAATCACGGTTTCCTTCTCAATTTGGTACATATTTACTCATGTGGAATAAACTGTGTTGAGTTTGTCTTAAATACTGGGATTTGGCTTTCACAACTGTGGTGGTTATTTTACACAAACACAAACACTCTTGTACTAAGTGTTCCATAAGTATCTTTCCATTTTCCCTTTTTCCAATGTGAAATGAATACACAGCGTCAACTGTTTAAGATATTATTTATTTGTTATACAGTATAAGAACCATTTTATTCTATTATCGTCTTCTATATCTCAGAAAAATTGTTTTTATTTGTATAATAAATAATCCTGGAGATGAGCTTTTATTTCACTGATGGAGCGAGATCTTGAGAGTGTGCAGGATATTGTAAAACATCCCAATGAAATTGTAAGACCCTTTCTCTTACTACTTATGCAAAATGTGATCTGGCTACCCATCTTTAACACTGTGGATGAAAGTATTAAAAGAAACTGAGGCACAAACAAGACGCACTAAGACGTTTGAAACCGGTGAGAGATGGCTAACAAATGAGACTGAATGCACAGCAGAGCCCAAAAAGGAGAAACAAATTTTTGGGACACCATTATATTTCCTACTGCTCCAAACATTGCTCCTTTCTTTGGCACATAGAGTGAACAATTGCACTTTATAATTTTGCTTTCTGTTCCCAAAAAAGCAACATTTTGGTCTAATCTAAGAGTAGGTGGTAAGTAAGTTTTGTTCGCCAAATGACATCATTATAGAAACAAAAATCAAAATAATGTTCGAAACATAATAAATGTTTGACCTAATAAATCTAAATTATAATAACAGACATCTGGTATTGAGTATTTGTTAAAACGTTTATTTGCACTTTAATGAACCACGAAACAATGTACTGTCATTTTCCAAATTTCCTTATTGACGTGACAAAGAGTAACTTTAAGCAAATGAAAATATACTTTTGCCCTAAAAGATTTGCCGAGTTTTGGAAGATACTATTTCTAATAAAATTTACAATTGAGTACCTTTCCGAGACACAATCATTTCTACAATAATCCGTTTCATGAAATGTTAGGAAAACGGACTAACCGAGAGTTGACTAAACAGCTAATATTAACTATATTTTTCCAAATAAAATAAGTCTCAATACATTTACTTCTCCCAGAAAAAAGGGGAAAAAAAGAAATTCAAAGTGGATATCTCAGTCCAATCATTCGAATTTCGCTTTGGCTAAATTCAAGTCGTTAACTCAGAAGTTCCCATTTGGACGACTAAAACGATTATAATGTTAAAATTTCCTTTGATTACCTTTAGGAATTTGAACGTTGAAAATCAATTATTCACAATCAGGGCTTGTGATCAAGAGAATTCTTAATGAACCTGATTTTAGGGAATTCCAACTTCGTTTACTGAAAAATATTTCGCAGGAACAAAGATCTAAATTTCATTTCTTTCACCGTTTCAATTTCATCTCTAAACATATCAGCATGCGTTTTGCAGCCCTGAGGGTAAGGGTGAGAGTCAATTTTTTACATCCCTTCTTGACATTTCTTCTTCATATGTTTCATTCCTGCCCTATATTTTTAGGGGAGAATAACCTTTATGTCAGTTTGATAGTTTGACTTTAATTTCAGAGTAAAAAGAATATTACGTATATGGTCAACAAAAAAGGAAAAGAAGCGTTTTAAACTTTTTCTTAGTGGTTTTGGACCCAATGGCCAACTTCACTCTCACTTATTATTAATATCTTCAGGCTTTGTCTTTACCGTATTCTTAAGAACATTCAGTTATAAAAATTGACCAACCAACAGGATGAATATTTTTAGGTATGAAAGTCAGGACATAATGGAATTTTGAACAAAATGTATTTTGAAGAGTTGTTTTCAACATTCTGTTCGTAATTGGGCTCGGTTCGCATTAATTTAGTGAAAAACTTATTAGTTGAGTGTTGCTTGAATATATTCCTATAGTAAAGTTATATTTGTTTTAAAAAATGACGGCTCGAAAAGTAATGCCTCAACTTTTACCATAACACCCTATAATTTTTGTCCATCAAAACATGAAGCATAACGCTTGCGTAAATGTAAACAAAAATAATTCATGTGACTTATTTTTATAACGCATATATATATATATATATATATATATATAAAGTTATTTCCAAGGAGGAAAAATCGATAAAAAAGAAAAAGAAAGAGCTATCAAGGATTTGGTGAGCTTGCTAATTCCTGCAAGAAGAATTAGGGTAATTGTCTTGACAAGAAAACTTAAAGCAAAGCCTCAAGCTCATTGGTTTTTGCTCTAAAACATTTCACATCAAATGGAAACAGTCCTTGGGCAAAGTTGAGCTGTAGAAAGTTTTCAGAGAACCTAGAAGGAGGTACTACACAATATAAAACTATAAAATCGATATGTTTATAATGAACACGCTCGGGCTGACAAAGTTATTAAGCCAAAAGAATAATCCTCTGGGCGTCTGAAGGGCTTGGCTTATGCTTTTGAAAGAGTTTTTTGAGTTTCCAAGTGTTTTTCATCATAAAATTTTTAGCAAAATTTATTATCATTTTCACTATAACTCCTACTCCTCGCTTCCCAATTGCTTTTCACTCGCTGTTATTTTTAATGCTTTTTGTTTTTTCACTTTTGCCTCAGTTTTATGAACACAAATTGACAAACATAAACCTTAATTGAAAATAATAATGATTTAAAGTTATTTTTCAAATTAGCAGCCATACAATCCATTAAACATAATGATACAAATATGTCAAGGGCCTAAGTTTGAAACTAATCCTTGACTCAAAGATTATAGCCACAAACGTAAAGGGAAAAAAATTTGCGTGCCATCCGCACACTCGTTTGAATCTTCCGACGCTGTCCCAATAAATAAATTAGGTAAGCCATGTCCCTTAGGCTAATTTATTTTTTTGGATTTCGATACAGAGCATTAGAAATCTTTGGAAATCTTTCCTTTTGCTGCGCAAGAGTCAAATGAATTTCAGCTCCTCCGAGGCTGTGCAACTCGGCCTGATGCATTTTATTTTTTTCATTTTCATTTCGCTCTTTACACAAATTCGGCAAAGATTTATTTCTTGTTGTGAAAAATTCATGTTTCTTTCCTCCATTCTCTTCTACACATCATTTCAAAAGAAAACCTTACGTAGAGCACGGTTTTGAAGGTGAATTGACTTGGAGTTGACACAAAGCCATTTGAGATACTCAAATGCCAAATGGGACAGCTTCACCCATATTTGTATTTCGCTAAACTGCCAACTTCTTCCTTCTCTCTTTCTTTAATATCCACGTTGTATGTTTCAGTATGAAAAAGGTGAAACGAGTGTATATATATGGGGAAACAACAAGGCTCAAGTGTAATTTGGAACTCGATTTGTCATGCAATTTTTGCCAAAATTATAATGGCGTGAAAAGATCATTTTCATGATTTTCGTCTTTTGAAACACATGACCATCAAAGAAGCATGCAGGAGGATTTACATATCATGCATATTCATTAGATAACACTTATATGCTTCGCTAATTATTTGTTTTCGGTTTCTTTTTAACATTTAATGTTTACTAAAAGTTTGTTAATTCTTCAAAGAACGTTCCGTTCGCTCTGCCAAATTAAATTAATAATATAGATAAAGATAAATAAGGGAGGGTACGACACCCGATACAGATCAGTTTCCATAGCTCTCAATTATAATATGATCTTTGATCTTTAACTCATTTTCATGTTTCTCAACTTTATAATAATGAATTGAAGAGCAATATATTATAATAATAATAAAATGCAAGAGCAATAGAGCGCCACTTCCAATTTTGGAGAGAGAGAGAGAAAATTGCTAACTAGTCAAAGATATACTGTATCTTAACAAAAAGAAATTTATTGCGTATATTGATACATATACACAGAAAACATTTTTGGGAGTATTATAAACGCTGTCAAACTGTTCCACAAACGCTTAGCACTCATAACACTAAAAAACGCGACGGAACACGATTTTAGTATATAAAGCACCACTCGTTAGAAATAAACAGTTAAACAATGAAAGTACCCGACATTTCGTCAACCTAAAACTGTAGGCTTCAGCGGGGTTGAGGTGAGACGAATTGGAAAGAGTTCAAGTTGAAGAGAGGAAGTGAAGGTAGCGTTCAATCAACAGTTCGTAAAAGGTGTAAAGTGAAATAGGATTGAAGACATAGGACAAAGGACAAAAGCTTTGGTAGAATACGGTGGAAGGATGGGTAGAGAAAGAGAAAAACCCAAAAGTTTTTTGTGTCAAAATGACACACCACAGAAAGGATTGAAATTAACGTGGCCGAAAGATGGCCTGAGCGAAGACAAAAGATATTAATGCATAAAAGCAGCAATAATTTAACAATATAAAAAAGAGAAATTTCTTGCATCCAATTCAATACCCCTCCTTGAGGGGTTGAAGAGCAAACCAGGTCCCACCTATTCTAAGAAAGTTCTATATTACGACTGAGTGCACTTATATTAATAAAATTATCCAAGACTATAATCCAAAATTATTAGCAGCAAGAAGTTGTCTTCGTTTCTTGTCTTTGGCCAAGTATACAATTATAGTCTGCCTTATAAGTAAAAAAAAATCTCTGACATCGTGATATAAAAGTAACAGTGTTTCTGTTCCGCCAGAGCGAAACTGTACTGTAAAATACTGTGTTAGTGTACCTTCATAGCGTTTTGCACGATTTTTTTCTTCCTATGCTTAGTTTAAAAGAATAAACATTTGTCGTTTATGATGTATTCTAAATTTGGCACAAAGAAAAGTGAAAAATGGGTTTTTCAAAAGTTTTCTTTTTTTCAAAGGAAAACCTCTTTTACCTAATGTCAGGATGTTTCCAAACTCCCATTTACCCAACGCCTTCATAAAAGATTTACAGACATTACGCTAATACAGAAACTACTAGATCCTGAGAGCTGGAACTAACGTCAAAGTTCTCTAACTATGGAGCCACGACTCAGGGTTTTTTTCATAGCCAGAAGGAGGAAACTCAAAAACAAAAGGAAATTTTACAAGCCAAGCTTTTATCGTGCTCCTATCATTTTTTTTTTCATTTATATATTTTATACATCATAAACAAGAAAAATTCGTTGACGTCATAAACACAGTTAAGAGAGCGAAATTTTAAGAACTGTGGTGCCAAAAAATCTTATTTCGCGTTATTTTCTCAAAGGCGGCTGATTTGGAAGGAAAGAAGGGGGAAAAAATAAGATAATGAGATTTCGAAGTATCTGAAAAGAAAATCATTTTGTACTTCTGATTAAAAAAATTTTTTTTTTCAACATCTTCCAAATTTAACCTTCTCTTTCGGTTTTCTAGCCAAATCCTTGACTATCAACTCAAATCTGATCTTCATTAGCCGAATGAAAAATATTAATTACATACACCAGAGACGGAAAACAAGGACACAGAGTAAAAGTTAAACTTTTTTCTTTAAACCTGTCCCTGAATATTTCCCTCAACTAAGGTTTTAAGTCTCGATATTCAGTACCGGAGTGAAAGATCTGTGGTGGTCAAACGCCTGCCTATACAAATTATGGTCGGGAGTTCGAATTCTCTTTACATCCCATTATACCCAAAAGTGAAAAACGGGACTAAAACTCACAGTCAGCAATTAGTACAGGCCGAACTCTTGGATACGACTTGTGATAACACACATCAATCCATTGGCTACATTTGACATATAAAATATGATGCATTTCTTTAGTCACAAAAATCTAATATATATCGGTTGCAACAGAACAATCATTTTCAGGATTTTGATAAACTTTGGTCTGGAGGCCACTGAATAGGTATCGGAAATTTTGACAACTCGAAGCTGGACATATAACAAAATTTTGCTCAAAACCTTTTACAAATGTGTATCAAAAGGGTTAAACTATTTTCCTAGTAATGTATTTTCTTAGATACTGACACTTGGAATAAGTCTCTCTGTTAACTGCAAAACAGCATAAAAGACAAGATGACGAAATAAACGACAATGAATACCTGAGAAAAATGACAAAAACTCTGTGTCAACATCACAAATAACGAGCGTGAAAATTTTAAATCTATCATTGATTACATAATCTTCGGCATCTCATACGTGTGAAGCACTTCAAAATTAACTTATTAATATTTTCTAACTTGTCAGTTGCATAGACTTCCTCCTCCACGTCTTCTCCCAAACAACTGAAAACTAATCCTCACCAAGTTACTTTACACTAAATAAATGATAGATTTTTTAAACATATCGAAACTTAATTATCTTACCTATCAAATTCTCAAATTTTCAACCAAATAATTTTTTCATTTAATTTCCTCAGATTTTTCTTTAGTTTGGTTCAGAGATGGCTCTGGTCGGATTGGAAGCTTGAAACTTATATCTTTTCAACGGATTTTTTGATAAACTGATAAAAAACATCAACGAAAGTATCGTCGCTTTCGGTCACATAAAACAATTTGAATAGGTAAATCGATAGACAAAGAGGGAAAACAAATTTTATCAGTCACCTTTTTTTCGTACATTCACAATACCGTAAAAATCGTCGATACGTTCTCACTGTTCACACAAACATTTACGTAAAGATGCAACGGTTGATTTAAAACAATTTTTCACATTTTTAATTTACACTCTAACTCGTATCGCAATGCATTCAGCACATTTCGCGAGAGCAAAACAACAACAAAATAAATAAATAAAGGTCTCGCGAAGAGAATAAGTTTAGGGATTGAAATCAGAAAACGTAGGGATCAATGTCAGAGTTCGATTAGCACTGAGCACGATTTATAGGTTGATGCTGGCCGGTGTTGTATGTGCATGTATACCTCGGCCCTCTACCGCACATCTCCTCCTTCTGCTCCCACGACATCAGACACTGCGCAATTCTCACTGACGGTTTATTCTTGCTTTGCCTAATCCCTCTTGAGTTTTCGTGCTTTTTATCAATTTCTCTTTCTAATAATGTCTATATAAAACCACTACTCCCAGAACTCTAAAGCTCTTAAACTTTCCTCAACATCAAAAAATCAAAATGTTTCAACGATCTTTTGAAGTAGTATACACTTACCCAGTCAACTGTGAATTACGGATGAAAGGAGGAATGATTCTTTTGTCTTCTTCCTAACTATAACTTTCCCTAGCTGTATTATTCTTCTACCCTAATCTTCATACTCAAGAGTACATTGCCCTTTCCCGTAACCCCATTCCCAGTTATAACCATTATCCAATTCCTAGGGTTCTAACTGATAGGTCCGTTACCTAAATAACCCCCTAAAGCTAAATTGACCACTTATTGTCTTAAACATGGACACAGTGGCAGTTGATTTCAGTATAATAAAAAAATTTTGTACCTTGGTTTAATAGGTTATGGAAGGAAGCTTGAAGTTCGCGAATCAAGCACTTTGACCACTTAACCACAGGTTTTCGACTTAAAACCTTATTTTACGGTGACATATATTGACCCCAATATATGGTTGCACTAAAAAAGGGAATCGGGTACTGTGTATCATTCCCGAAGTATATTATCAATTACAAACAAAGTTTGACTCAACCGTGAAAAAAAACTTTTCTCTATGCGATTTGTAAAAAAAAATTTTTTTAAATACGCAATTGTTTTCTTTACAATGTTTGGTCCTTTTAACGACCGCGAAAGTTCAAAAACAATATTATTGTTTAAATTTTCGCGGCCATTATTTTACTTTTCTATTACCTATGTTACGCGAGAGGCCCGTGAGTATGGGTTGAAGTGTCTGACTATAGAAGCTATGTGTGCGAGTTCCAATCCTCTCCCGCATTCTTCTATATACAAGGGTAAAAACCGGGAGTAAAACTCAGATAAATAAATAAAAATAGGTATATGCTACGGTAAAAAGAGATAAATCGGGTGTTACGTATAATTCCCGGCCGGTATTCATAATCACCAACTGATCTTGTTGAATATGATAAATTATTGAATATTTGTTGGAACCTTGGCTTCTGTCACGGTTCTAACAAAAGCCAAGATTTTAAATAACATCTTAAAGAAATTTAATATTAAATTTCCCATTACAATGCCTATTGACAATACCACAAAATAAGCATTTCCACTTTTGTCTATAATGTATATATGATATTTGATCAATATAATGTTATTATTTCAAAAATTCCATTACGAGTTGCACATAAACTACATAAACTAGCCGGTAAATGTGAAAGATATTTAGTAATTAGTCCTATTTACCACGTTTAGGGGTAAATACGTGAATGCGTGAAGCAAATACACGAAGTGGAGAATTACATACGATCGCCCGATTTATCACTTTTACCGCAACATATGCACAAAAAACTTCATTTCGTTTTTCACATTTATCAAATTTGATGTATACTGTTACTTTAAAAGTTAAAATCCACACACTTAAAACCCCTTCTGTGCATTTAATACCTTTAAAAAATTTATACTTTTTATATCTGATAAATTTAGAACAAATTTGTTACGAGTTAAAAAAAAGAGGTTGGCTTCAAGCCCAAAAAATCGACAACAAAACTTTCAATAAAATTTAATAAAATGTGAAAGCACAATATTTAATCACCAAAAAATATCCTACAATAAATAGGCACCTTGTGTGTTACAAATTGATTTTACTTTTCTTCTAATAACATCATGCCAGTATTCCAGTTTGTACGAAAAAATATAAAATGTATTTTGAAGAATCACTCGAAATATATATTATCAATCAAAAATCAAACATTAGTTATTCACCTTTGGGCATAACAGAATGTTATGGAACTGACGACCATAACTTCTACAAGAAGCTTTAACCCCTACGCAGATTTCCCACATTAGCAGTCAGATGTTAAATTTGAACTCAACATTATCGGGTCTGATATCTTGAGACGTTTTCCTTTTTATTTTTTCAACCCATTCCTATCTTTAATTTTAGATCTGATCATCAGTGTGTTCGATGGAAAAATTTTGACCACGTACATAAGTAAAAAGAGAATATTTACGCAACAATGCAATTGCATGTTTACCAAAAACGATAACGTTATGTCATTTTTGATATAAACACAAAGAACTTTTTGGGTTTACCACAAACTCCGTCAAAGTGTTTCACAAATCAACACTATTTTTACACATAAAGCACTATTCATCCAAAATAAAAAAAACCGACGTTCCGACGGCATATTAGGGTCGAGGTGAGATCAATAGGCCGAAGTAGATGTACTGAAATAAGACAGAGAGGGTATAGGTTGGAGCAGAATGGTTAGAACATATAGGGTACAAGTTCAAAAAATTTTTTGTGTATTATATTAAAAATGGTACATACGTTTAAAAAAAATTATTGATAACGTTGTGCGTAACCACCGGGTCAAAAATATGAAATACTTTCACACACTAACTTATCTAACATAGGCTTTCCTAACATATATCTGATGAATCATATTCGAACAAATTCTATTTTTTTACCTCAACTCTTTACAACTATTTGTCATCGTTTTCAGTCGGTGAAATGGCGAGACGACTACAGGCTTTTTAAAATAATAATTAATTTTTATTTTTACGGACTTTTATGGTGACTAAAGAATCAATCATCTTGAAAGTACTTTTACAACAATTTTTTAGTAATATTTAGTAGAGTGAACATAAATTACTAAAAAAAAAAAAAAATTGGCCAAATACTTTAGAACAGTGAAATTAAAGATAAATCTACTAAAACTACATTTACTTGACAATCGAAGTATTTCTAGATTTATTATTCAGACGTAAGTATAAGGTCGAAAAATTACATACACTTGCAGAAAACTCGAATAGCAAAAGGTGTACTTAAAAACTACTTTACCATAAAAACTTTTCCTTTTTTACTGTTTTTAAAATAAATAGGAAAAAATTCAGTTTACTCAACTAAAAAACGTTTGTAACACTTAATATGAAATACATAAATAAATGTATGTTTTTCTCTGGAAAACTGTCTAAAACAAAATCAAAGTAAAGAAAACATTCCCTTAGAACTGATAGAAGTCGGTAACCAAAGATTCTTATTCGAACTTGTCTTTCTTTTTCTTTTTTAAATTTATACTCAGTTATTTATTTAGCATTTAATTTATTTATGAACTGTAAAATACTAGAAACGTACTACACTTAATTAAATTCTATAACTAACACGCTAAAAATGTCTTTGATGTTCGGAATCATGGTTTCTCACATCCTGATTCCAGATCAAAAGAGACATTTCTTCGGCTTCACGATATTTCCTTTCAGTGAGACTAGCGTTTTGAAGCTTAAGCATTGACATTACAAGTAACAAACCGCCCACTGAAAGACCCAAATATTTCCATCGCATCTGATTTTTCTGTTTGACGTTGTAGTTGTAACTTGATGCCGGTTTTCCATTGCCCTCGCTCATTTTTCAAATCTGAAAACAAGAAAATTATTTAATTTTTGTTTAATAAAATTAATCTTTTTCTTGCTTTAATCTGCTTCTATATATTTTATTTTAGATTTTCATACTGTGGCAGCTTAACTAAAATAATATTTGTACTCAACTGGATACCAGGATATATATATATATATATATATATATATATATATATATATGTGGGCGTCCTTATTCTTCGAAGTTTTTATTATACAACTCATACCCTCTAAATGTATTCATCTGGCCCCAAAAAGCTCAAAAGTGAATTCTTTTACATCTTGTGAAATACTGGAACCCGTGTCGACAAAACCGTAAGTTCTTTGGCTACGACTACATAAAATGCAGTAGAATACATTCAATGTTGAGAGTAACGTGCTCGAAGTGGTTACCATTTACTGGGATGGAATATTGTTACCTCCTCCGAGTGTGACAAGTTGTAACAAAACAACTGCCGGTTATTATCACACTTTGAGTCATGTCATTTCAAGTACGGATAGTTCCAGATAGATACCAGATAAGTACCAGATAGATTAGAAATCTTTTCTGGTAACATCTAGCGAAAATAGTATCAAACTTCCTTGATGTTTTAAACCTTAGTTTACTGATGGTATTTTTTATATCGTATACACTGATACTGATAGTGTTGTGCTGTTGAGACGCTCGAATGAAACTCCTTTACTTTTAGAATAAAATGTGGGAAAATTACATTTGGTAATTTCTGGTTGTGCCCAACATGCTTCATGGATATTTAACCAAAGTTATGATAATTCACGAATCTACTTATACATTTAGAAGTGGTCAAAAACAGGTGTTGGTGTAAAAGTTTGAGACTGTCAGACGGGTTAACACGAACGTCGGAGGTTAAATTTTATATATGACTAAAGATAACCATATTATACAAAATTAGAGGGTATGAACTGTGATTATTAATAAAAAACAATAGTTTGCCCAAATAAGAGACACGCTAACATTTATATATACTACATATGAGTGCTAATTTGTTCGATAAATTTGTTCAAAATGTCGTGGAAAGCAAAAGAGACTCGAAACACCAAGTTCTGTAGAAACTGATAGTAATATGCTGTCTGGTCAGGAAGAGGAGACAAAACAAAAAATGAAAGGAATGTCAAACTAAAAAGTTCAAATCAGGTAACAGTAAGGGACCTAAATGGAGATATATATTTTTTTTGTATCGAGAAGTAAACTCTGGTATCTTTGTAAAAAAAAGTGCGGCAAGCTAAGATGAATGATGTTTTAAAGAAAAGCTTTAAGAACAAGATGTTGCAACGGCACTGTTCAAGAATTCTTTTATGCGAACCCTGATTAAAACTGGGTAGGAAGAACAAGTCTTAAAATGATAGGGGCATTCCGGACATTCATTATTGGACCGGTATTCGAAACATACCGAAAAACCCTGTTTTACCAAACCTTATAACTACTAGCCGATGTGAATTTCCCTGAAGACTTAAGACTTTTCAACTGCCCATTCACTCAAGTCATATTTGGACAAATCTCCATCATCGTCATCCTCCTCTTCGTTGTCTTCCTCCTCCTCTTCCTCTTCGTCCTCTTCTACTTCCTTTTTGGTTTTCTCCTCCTTTTCAAGTGGTTTTTCATCCAACAAACTCTTTTTCCCGTTTGTTTTGTTCTCAAAATCATCTGACTTTTTGAGCTTTTTTTTTCTACGACCAAACTCATCGTATTCGTCGTCTGAATCATCGCGTTGTTTATATTCGACAATCCCACGATCATTATAACCACCCCCCAGTCCCGTTCTTTCTTCCACATCTCCGAATCGGGGGGCATTACAAACATTACATTGCTGTCTTCGTGCCCAATTGACATTACCACATTTATTACACTGCCAGTCATCAGCACTAAATAAGCCATGACTTTTAGCAGCAGCTACTTTCCCAATTTCTTGCCCTAATTTTCTTTTATTTAGAGTGTCATTTTTTTCAGATCCACAGCGATTGCACTGAGTACGACGTGCAAAATTTATATTGCCGCATTGTGGGTCACTACAAACCCAATCCCCTTCCCCCATTCTAAAATTGGAGCTTGACATTTTTGTTGATTTCACAGCAAAAGGGACAAAAAATAATAATAAAATAAAAGGAAAAATGAACAATCACACAAAAAACTCTTAATTTGAACTTGAAAACTTACGATAATAAGCAGTTCTGGAATTAATCAATTATTTTAACAGTCAAAAATTTTTCAACTTTTTTACTTAAGAAAGTTAAAGTTTCAAAGTAAGTATTACTTATCACACTTAAAAGAAACTAATTAAAAAGTTCAATGGAAAGATGCTTCCAGCTGTAAAATTAAAAAAAAAACTAATTAGTATTGTCAATTATTTTCAATAAAGTAAATATTCTAATAATTATTTATAAATGATTTCAAAACCTTGCAATGCAATAAAGTAACAGTTGAGAGTTTGAACTCCCTCTCATATCCAGTTTTACCTAGGTGTGAGAGTGACAAATAAAACATTACTCAACTCATATTAAAACATCTTGGGTTAGTATTATAACGAACTAAATAAACAAAGTAAAATGCTACACTGAAACATTAATTCAAGAATAATGACTTACACATATAAAGAAAGATGTGTATTAACCCTTTGGATACACATTTATTCTAAGGATTTTAAACCAAATTTAATTTTTTACCAGGTCTCAAATAAATAAAATGTAGTGATGGTTTTAATCCTGTTTTTCACCTCTTTTGAGGTATAACAGGATGCAGGAGGAGGATTCGAACTCACAATCCAAGTTAGGAACTTTAAACACTATACTACTCCTCCCACTAAATACAATATGCAATACTTATTACTTGTCATCTTGGTTATGTGCATCAGAAACAAGGTTCATTTGAATCCTGAAAGTATTTGTTGCAACAAACATTAATTTTCTTATCAAAAAGAAATAATAATGAACATACAAATATATATTTTATTTTAGTGATGTGTCAAAACATCATGTCAAACTTTGACTATAGAAATGCTTTGTGTTTATATACATTTAGCATACCCAAAGGGTTAATATAAAGGTTTTAAGGAGACCCAAAAATTTTTACACCCTGACAAGTACTTCACCATAAACAAATAAGAAAGCAATACTAAAATTTGTCAAAGTCATTAATGAAACATTGTACTAGGACTTAGTAGTAATATTTTAGTTTATACACTAAATGAATTTTTCACAATTATTTTTCATAATTTTAATTAATAAAATTGATAAAAATCAACAGAGTTCATGCAATATTAGGGTTTATTCATTCTTAATAAAAATTTCACTACATTTACATTTCTCTTTATTTCTAATTCATCGTAAAAATGAATACATAAGTATCGCAAGAAGAAAATAAATTATATTCAATTGTGGTTTAACATATAAAGCATTTTGCGGTTCCAAAAGCAAGACTTAGTTAATTAATTTTGAGAGACCATAACCATTTAAAGTTAGATGAAAACAAAAGAAAAAATATAATCACCTAGGTTATTATTTAAATATTAGCCAAATAAAGTAGCAGTACATAACTTTAAAAAAAATCTTTACCTCTCCTCTTTCATTAAAAATTCACAGTACTACCAATGGTTGAAAAAAAGGTTCCAGTGTTTTTATGTTTTAAATACAAATTTAGAATTATTCTGTGATATTATTCCGTTCTGTTTTTTTTATATTTATTTACTAATTTTTTTTGATCCACATATGGTTTAAATATATAATAAGAAGTAACAACACCCAAAAGAGCTCCCACTAGTAATTCAGACCTTTTTATCATCATATTGAAAAAGTATCCAAAATTTTCTGCTAGTAGTTAAAAAAATTATAAGTTTTGAAACAGAGCACAAATTGTTTCAAAACCCATGCATATTTCGCGGGTTCAAGGCGCTTAACTATTATTCACATTATAATTTTTAGATTCTTTTTTTTCTACAATAAAGTACTTGTTGTCTCATATTCAGAGGCAGATGGGAGTTAATTGAAGAAACAAGAAAATTACAGAATATTTTACCTTTTTGACCAAATCTTATTTCTGATCATTTCATCATGAAAAGTTTATATATTTAATAAAGTACTGTTGTTAACTTCCCATGACTGATGATAATTTTGAAATGCGAGGTGTATACAGTCAAAAAGTTAATGCTTAGCTTAATAACGTTATTTTTAGCGATATTAATAATTTCAGTAGCAAAGAATAATAATACTAAGGAAATCAAGCACATAAATAGGTGCAAAAAGAAAAAGAGGTAAACAAATTAAAGAATTAATTTTAGGAAAACAAAAAGCATAGAAGAAAACACGCATAATAAATTTTTTGTTTCCTAGTGCTTCAAATTGATCTCAGATGTAAACTGTTTTCTAGAATGATGACTTGTTCGATTTCTTATAAATGATTCTTGGAAATGTAACGTAAAGGAAACAAAACATCATAAATATGCCTGGAAAGGTTATATATAAGTACCTCTCATGTGAGTTGGTGTTAATGGTAAAGCTATTCAAATATTTCTGTTGACACTTGTCAAAGATTTGCTGCAGCACCCATATAAACAAATCAGTGGCAATTAAGAGGTATGTATTTATGAAATCTAGGTCCAAAGGTTTTACAAAATTGACTACAACATATTTCTACATTCTCTAATGTACTAATGTAATTTCTACAATCTCTAAATTCTTGTTCACTAATTCTGGTTTAATTAGCCCATTTATTTTTTCCCTTTATCATCTGCCATATATTTTTTATGAGCTTTAGTTGGTTTCTGAAACAAAAACTTTTATTAATAGTTTGTGCTCCAGAGTAAACCACTATTTCTACTCTATATAAAACATTTATTGTCTTATTGAGAACAGGGAATAGTATAATGTGTGATATATTACATATATATATATATATGTTTTAAGCAAAAAAAATTATTTGTTTCAAAAGTTTTCCAAAACTTTTAATCCACAAGGTTGAAAGCAGGCAATGGAAAGTTGAAAGACAACTAAAATATATATTATAATAATTGTCCCTACTTTGTCGTAGGGGCATTGGGGCTTATATTTTCGTTTTTACATTCTCATTACAGTATATAGGCCTACAATTTACATTAGTATAAGGTAAAGATTTTTCATTGTAATTACTTAACAATTAGGAAAATAAATACAGGGCTAATAAAAATACATGAATAAATAAAAGGTCAATCAGTGAACAGAATAATTCTGGGTGAACTATACAATAAGAATTTTAAAACAGCAAACGTTAATTTCATTAAAATAATAAATAACACTGGTACTACAAGTCCCATGAGCAAAAGGAGTAATGAAAGACAACTAAAATTCAAACAGCCATTTTGAAATATATAAGCAACTCATTAAGACCTATTATTGCAACTAAATCAGTCAAAACAAGGGATGCTTAATAGTCTTTTGAAGACTCTTGCCTTATATACAATAATTCTCTACCATCTAGTTGCCTCTTTCCACCTTTCCTGATGGCTTTAGGTTACTCTATAAAAAAAAATTTAGTATTTTTATTCAGGCCATATGTTATAATAATAGTGACTGTTAGCTTATACACCCTTGGATATAGTAGTATATAAAAGATGATATTAACTCATGGCTATAGCTTTTATAGTTTGACACCATAGGTTTCCCATTAGCTGCTATATTTTGAAAAACCTTTTGATAGGCATATTTATTTTCCTTCCATTAAATGCTTGTAAGTCCTACTTAATTCTTAGCAAATGATAGTCAGTAACTTTTCAGAGTTGGATTACTTTTAAACACTCAATCACTCTAAACTGATGGTACTTTTCCATTAGTGGGGCGCCAATGTCGCTAATTATTAACCAAGCCAGAGCCAAGTTTCTTGCCTTAATGAATTTAATAAAGCTGAATCAAACTACAAGTTAATCACATAATGTGACTTTATACATTGCTTGCACCATCAGAGTAGTAAAGTATCCTTTAAGCAAACATTCCTATAATCGTAGTTATGACAAAATCAATTTTAGGTCCTATTTTTTCTATTATAATTAAAATGCTATATGATATAAAATGGGTTGTCATTTTGCAGTAAATTAAATTCAATATATTTCTATGTATATCATCTAAAACATACATTTCTAAGTGAAGTTTCTTTTGTACAGTGTCAATGAAGTTGTTATATACTAGTATTATTGTTACTATTGTCTACCAATCAGGCGCAGTATTAATACATCAATAACCAATGGTTGATGGTGACCTGTAAAATAAAGATTTTATTATTATTTTATGAGTTTTTCAAGGCGTTTTGTTTCAGACACAAATGAACAAGATATTTATATACGTCTAGAAATTTATTTATTATTGTTGTAATTCAAAGAAAGAGTGAAAATTTCAAAGGTTAAACTCATCATTCAACAGCAGAAGTTAATAAATGGAAAGAGCATAGAGTGTGAAAGAAACGGTTTTCTTAGGGGAGCGTTCAGAAACTTAATTCAAATGCAAGCTGTAAAAGTGAAGTTGACGCAGAAAAAAAAATCAAAAATTGTTGTTTAGGAAGTTGTAAAAAATATTCTGTTGAAAAAATAATCAGTAAGAGCAAAGTATACTATTTAACACAAATAAGAAGTTCATACAATGTCTATGCTGAATATTTTTCTACTGACACGTCACAATTGGCAATCCTTTGGTTAATTTTACCCCCTCCTTTCGTTAATAATGAATAAATAAATAAGTTTTATTTTCACGATTCTTTTTGCTAATTTACCGTAAAATTTTTTGTACCTAAATTTTTTTTAAGACAGTAAATACATTAGTACATTTGAAGTTTTTGCGACAGTCATGTGCCTTCCAAAGTTTATCTCCGAATTATTTATTATATCTCCGAATTAAAATTAAAAAAAAAAATTTTTTTCCCTCTTAATTCACGTTTTGATAACTAAATGCATTTTAAATTGCTAGATTGATAGGTGTACAATAGCTATTGATATGTACAATACTTAGATACGATAGATGTAATAAAACCATTTTGATAGATACGATAATCTTCATACGAAGAGCGCGATTAAGACTCGATAATTTAAAAAAAAAAAAATGATTGATACCAAAAGTTGTACATTTTAACAGGATTTTCTCTCTCAGGAGGTTCTCTGCTCTAACCGATTCAATTGCACTGAAATTGTAACAATAGTGGGAAAAAAATATTAAATTTCCTCAATTCTTTGAATTCTCGGCATAGTACCCTGGAGATAACAAATATGCAGGTACTTAGGCATTATAGCTATATCCATACAAGTTGTTGTCCACACAGAAAAAGTTTTAGGCCATAACGTTCTTTCGAAGTGTACCCCCGATGAATAATCACCCTTTTTAAATGTGGAAAAGCATGTTTGAATTGACAAGTTTTAATAAATCTATGAAATTTTAATTTATTAGATATCTCGCATCTCAAGATTCCTATTTTCATCCTCTTTTTGAAAAAAAAAGAGTTTTTTCTTCTCTTTTCAATTAACAAAGTTTCCACAAAGTTTGTTTCATTCTTAATTGCTGGCTAAACTTTCTTTTCTGCCGAAGCTCTTCACTACCATTTTTTTCTTCGTTGTTCAGTGTTTTCTATTAATGGTTTCTTGTTTTTAGAAAAGCCGCGTGATCTGAAACTCAAAGAGTTTCCCCTCAGTCTCAGTGTTTTTACTTTCCTCTTAAGGAAATTTCTCAATTTTTTGAAAAAAAAAACCCTTAATAAAATGTAAAAAGTTTTCCGGAAGATGATCCTTGGTTTTCGTATAATTTGTCTGTGGGGTAAGCAACATTTGACTTGTAAAAAGTTTTTTTAAACATTAAGTTTAGATTTTTTTGTTTATCATTTCAACATAAAATCAATGTGAAACTCTGAGATATAAATGCACAGTACTTTGAGTGATTCATACCGATATAGCGTGTAAAACTGAAGTAAAAAATGGCAAATTTCTAGCTGAAGTCGTTGGTGGTGTGGTTCTTATTAGGATCTTTTTTTTCTGAGAAACTGACAGAATGTGTTGGGTTGAAATTAGATACACTTTTAAGATTGGTTAAATTTAGATAGCTGAACTCGTTGAAGGCCAAAGAAAGTGGCATATTGAATGTGGCAATCAATCGACACGAAACAATTCTACACGATTCTACGATTCGGAATCGGACAAGTCCACACACGATTCGACTTGTTCCAGACAGTCTGCGACACCGACCTCAAAGTCTCCAGATACAGCGATCATATAAATAGATCTCCGAACTTATTTCGTAGGTCAGAGAGTTCGAGCACGGGTTTCTGAAAACTTCGAGACTATTCTTAGCTTACGTGAGGATATATAAAACAGGTCACACATCGCCGGGTATTCAGTTATTCGGTTTTTGAGTTAAACGCGTGCATGTAAACAATAAGTACTTGTCAATAAACTTATTTCTAGTGAAGATAAGAGTTTTTAATTTCCCACATTTTATTATGTCAATATTGTATATTTCATATCTTGGATAGGTATACGAGTGCATATTATTCCAACAATTCATCACCTAAAACCGACATTAAATATTTGAAGAGTTCTGTTGTTTTCTGTAAGTCATCACGTGGGGCTCACCAAATTGAAGTGTCGTATTAGTTACTTGAATTATTGTTATTATTATAATTTTTTTTTTTTTTTCGTTTCGGCCAACTAGGGACCACGATATTTTCAACTCATTTTTTACTCCTATTTGTTGGATCAAGTTGTTACATGAGTTGAAATATGCTTGATTATGAGTCAGCTACCTTCCGTTGAAGACTTTCTCGCTGACTGAGCATTACTACTAAAGTTGTGAGCCTTGAAAGGATCGTGGATAAATTGAAGGAAAACATTTAAGGTGAGGAAGAGCGGTAGAAAAACTGGCTGGGAATTTTGCACCCAGGTGGGATTTGAACCACGGCCCTTGGACTAATAAACGAGTGCTCTAACCTCTCGCCTACCAGGCCCCTTGTTATTTTATTATTATAAGAAACTAAGATTTTTTTAAAATTATAACATCATCTGTCCGGGAGTTGGCAACTGTAAATGGTAGTGTTGTCATGGTATTCGTTAAGTAATGTTTATGTGATCTTTTCTATCCATCTTCGCGACGTACGTGGAAGATCATCACGGTGATCGCTATTTTGGAGGCGGCTGCTCGAGACAATAAGGCAGAGTCCATGCGAAACCAGTCTGGTAGATTTTTCAGCCACGAGGTCTGTCTTATGCCACGCTTACGTCTTCCTTCAATTTTACCCTCCATTATCAGGATTGTAAAATGTCGGAATTTTTCATTGCGAATCACGTGACCGAAATACTGAGGTTTCCGCCATTTGATGTTATAAAGCACCTTTGTCTTCTTGTTCATTTGGCGCAGAAATACACTTTTCTTGACTTTGTCGGTCCACGAGGTCTTCAGCATTCGGCGGTAGAGCCACATCTCAAACACCTCTATCTTCGCCAGCGTTTTGGTCAGATCCTCAACCTTCGTTGCCATACAAAAGCACAGGGAGGAAGTTGCGGCAGAGGATCCGGATTCTTGTCTTCGGGCTGAGTTTCCGGTGACACAGCAGATTAATGTTACCACATGTGTTAAGTACATGTATAAGCTAAGAAGTATAATTTATAAGTGTATATGTATAGTCTATGTATAAGTTATAAGTATAATTTATATATAAACCTTACCAAAATTTCTTTCTGTTGACGTGAAGCGCCTTAAAATCCTTATAGTAATGTTGTTTAGTTTTCGTTTTGATTCTTTTTCAAAAAACAGTTTAAATACTAATATTTCCCTATGTTAGCAATAGTTACCTCTTGATGGTCGTTGACTTTAAACCGACATGTTTGACATTTCCATACGGAAATTTTATGTGTTGGCACCAGTGAAAAAACAACAAATATTCGGCTTGTTTCATATCATTAAAAAAGAAAAATATTTATTTTTTGTATCTTCCAAAAAAAATTTTAGTGTAATAGAAAATGCTAAATTGATTGAAAAAAAAAACGTACAAAATAAAGTGTTTGAAAATATGAAAATGGATGAAGATGACTATCAATCAAGAGTTCGAGATCCAAACCGAAATACTTTAAAACTTGACTTCGACTCCGAAAATGTTGACTTAAAATTAGGAGCTAGTCGATCTAAAGCCGAGTTAAAATATAATCAGGAAATTTCTCGTTTGCAGATACTTCTTGCTAGAATAGATAGCCAGGACGAAAAGGTAGAATCTAATATAAAGAAGTACAAGAGAATGATAATTGCTCAAAAGGTTCAGAGGGATGGTTTAATAGCTGTCGGCCAAGAGCAAAGGGAAGAGTTGGCAAAAATAGAGCTAGAAAAGGTGAAAATGAAGTCAAAAAATGAAAAGAAAATCGATGAATTGAAAAAGCTCATAAAAAAAGAAGAAGAATTCATCCGGTTGATGGAAAGAGAGCAAGGAAAACTCGAGGTGATGATGTATGAAAAAAACAAGGAACTGGAAGATCGTTTAGAGCAATTAAAACGCATCGAGAAGGAAAAATTTGAGCATTCACAGAATTTGTGTAAATCACGAGAGTTGACCATTTACAATGAAATAAAAAATGTGAGCGAAGAAATAATGGCCATCGAAAAAGAATTTTACCTCACAGAAAAGCGCTTGAAAAACTTGAAAGCGAAAAACGAAAAATTGACGCAACAACCGATAATGTAACCTTTCTTGCCAAAAAAAGAACTAGAGATGGAGAAATGTAAATTAAAAAAGAAAAAGAAAAAACAGGAGAATATAGAGGGTTAAGAGAAGTGTTAATCATTACTTGTACACAAATGATTACGATTGAATCGCTGATGGAAAATCTGAAGTGATATCCCTTAGGAAATTTTCTCAGTAAAAACTGGGCTCTGCTATTGTATGATATAGGAAACCTGATTTTATGTTCAAGCAAAGTTTGATTCACCAGAAAGCAAACAAATCAGAATTTTGGTTTGAATTTTGTTTAAATTTAATGCTTAAAAACACTTTAGTGGCCACGCATTATTTAGTTTTTGATAATATTTGTAAAAGTTGAAATTCATTTCGATAAGCTTTCCTTAGTATTTGGGATTCAGTTGATTGACTTTGAAGGAAGTTTGACTAAGGTTTTTGTGGCGTAAAATGAAGTGCATTTCAAAGTCAGGTTTTACGTATAGGAAAAGGAACTCCAGCCAAAGAAGCCCTGTTAACTACACTTAACCTTTGTCTTAATTCTGGATATCAATAGAAGCACAATTAATGTCCAGTATTATTCCACATTGCTGAATAGTGAGGTGTGTAGGACCAATCACTTGAAAAGATGGAAAAGATCTGGAATACTGTCATTGTCATTCTTCTCCTTGACAATGCTCTCCTTCACACGCCAATGTGACAGCAACTGTGGCCGCAACGCGCGGGGAAATTCAGACTTAGCCCCCAGTTATTACCATTTGTTTGCACTCCCTAAAGACTAACTGGAGTGAAGAAATTCAGGAGCGCAAACATAAGAAGAAGTACTAGATAATTCAACAGTACATGAAGATAGAGTTAGTGAGAGTGAGAATAATTTTGAATTGATCTTTTCTCAAATCAAAATTTTTTAAAACTTGCTACCAATCAGAGACAATGATCATTTTTTAGGACGATGATATGAGGATGATATCACCAAGAATGGAAATACCGAAAACTTGGCCTATTTTGTTTCATTTTATTTTTTTATCAAATAAATTTGATATATTACTTACTAAAGGTGTGATAATTCACCCTCCGGGTGCCGTTGGAGGGGTAAAAGCCAACGCCATCCTTGCTCGTTGGAGAGAGTACTTCTCGGAGTTGCTCAATTCAACTCAGGGCACCGAGGGTGGCAGAACCCGCGCCACACTTGGGGCGGAGAATAGTTCCACCGTGGCTGAAGTCGCTCGGGCGATTAAATCGCTCAAGAGCGGCAAAGCTGCTGGTGTGGATGAAATTCGGCCCGAGACGTTGAAGGCGCTAGGGGGAAGAGGGAGTCCTTTGGCTCACTCGCGTCATTAAGGTGGCCTGGCAGGAAGGAACAGCACCGGAGGATTGGCAGACCGGGGTGATTGTCCCAATCTTTAAGAAAGGGAGCATCACCCTGCTAAGTCTCCCCGGGAAAGTCTTTGCGAAGGTGCTGGATGCCCGTTGCAGATCTGTGGTCGAGGACAGGCTGGGGGAGGGTCAGGTTGGATTCCGTCCCGGAAGAAGCACTACCGACCTGCTCCTGAGCCTGAAGCTCATCCTCGAGGGGTCCTGGCAGTACGCCCGACCAGTCTTTGCGTGTTTCATCGACTTGGAAAAGGCCTATGACCGGGTCTCTCGCGGGAGACTCTGGGAGGTCCTCCAGACATATGGCATCGTTGGTTCCCTCTTGAGGGCCATCGGGTCATTGTACGGGGATGCAGGAGCTGCGTTAGGATAAATGGCGTCACGTCGGAGCCTTTCGACGTGTCCGTTGGACTCCGCCAAGGGTTTCAGATATGGGGACCTGGAGGTGGGGCGTCTTGCTTATGCGGATGACCTCGTCCTTCTGGGATCCACCCAGTCTGAACTCCAGCGGGCACTCTACGGTTTTGACGCCGCATGTGTCGAGGCCGGGATGAGGAGCAGCGTGACCAAGTCGGAGGTTATGGTGATCTCGAGGAAGCCCGTTAAGTGCGACATCCGCCTTCGCGGAGCCGCGCTGGGGCAGGTGGAGAAGTTCAAGTACCTTGGGGTCTGGTTCACAAGTGATGGCAGGACAGACGCAGAGATCGCGTCGCGGATCGCTCAGGCTGGGGCAGTGATGCAACAGTTGGGGCGGTCCGTAGTGAGGAGAGCTGGGCTGAGCATCCAGGCGAAGCTCAGCATCCTCCGATCCGTTTATGTTCCTGTCCTCACTTATGGTCATGAGGTGTGGGTGATGACTGAAAGGATCAGATCAGGAAAAGATCAGAAAGGATCAGAGCGGCCAAAATTGAGGTATCTCCGAGCGGTGGCTGGTGTGTCGAGGCTGGATAAGTGTCGTAATACAGCCATTCGCGAGGGGCTCCAGGTCGAGCCGCTTCTTCTCCGGATCGAGAGATCCATCCTCCGATGGTTTGGGCACGTTTAAAGGCTCCCCCCCCAGAACGTCTGGTTCGTCGGGTCCTGTCGGAGTGCCCGGGAGGAAAGCGACCACGTGGCCGTCCGCGGCAGGGGTGGCTCAGGGGGGTGAAGGCCTTGGCCGAATCCCGCCTGATAACCCCGGGGTTCTCTTACTTCAATAGCGGAAGATCGTGCCAGTTGGAAGTCCTTGATTGCTTCCCTCACCCCGCGACCCTAACGGATAAGCGGGTCCATGAAAAGTAAAGTAAAGTAAAGGTGTGATAATTATATCAGTAATTGCGTAAAAAGAGAAAACAGTTCAAGTAAGACATACTATTAAAATTTCTGCTCTGTACAATAAATTAACTGTAATTTTTCTGTAAGAAACAACACTCAGTTATAAAATTTTTTTCCTGTTCCTTGAACAAAAACAATGTGGTTAACACAGCGTATCGTCTTTTACTCATTTTAATTTTCTTTTAGTAGTCAACGGAAATTTTTAATTGGGCAGACCCTCTTAAAACAACTTTTTCATTAACCTTAGTGGATTAAGATGTTGTCAACTTTATTAATTTATTAAAAAATTAATTGATAATGAAAACTTTAAATAAAAAAGAGTTGTTTAAAATTAATACTGAAGAAGAGCAGAGAAGTTAAAACGTGTTGTGGAGATAATTTCTTGGTATAGCACAAAGCGACTGATTGACGGATTCACTAATGATTGATTGACATGTGCAGAGCCTTTTTTTAAGTCAGGGAAACTCCTACGAGTATTCGTCCTTCCTTTGGGGAGGACGGAGGGAGTACGTCGGACTAGCACCGATTAAACTCCTGAGTGGACATCCTAAGGGCTTGCAGAGAATATCCGAGACCGTGTTAAAAATCATCCGCGATCTTCTCAACCCTGCGACTTTACAAGTCAGACAAATCCCTTACCTCACGACCCGGCCATCCACTAGCCAGCAGCTGTCCTCTTCAGAAACCGTGTGCGGTCCCAACAGACCCATCCGAGTCAGTTAGGGATACGACCTCGAAGGGCACCGCGACCCTCCCTCTCTTGCATGCCTTCGGCCTTCTTCCTGTGCCGCCACCTCCTCAAAAACATCCAAATTATCCTAGCTGTCCAATGTCTTCAGTACGATGATCGACTGCGAGAGGTCTTCCCTACAGCTCTGCAGGGGCGTCTTCTCTGTCTTGCTCAAGCCGGACATACGACCATCGTATGTTCCGCCGAGTCCTCTAAACATGGACAGTGGTGGCGATGTGTCGTTCCCTCCTTCCTTATACGACACATGAACTTTTCGACCCGTGCCCCGTCAGAACCTGTGTCATTCGATAGGTCAAGCAACCAAACTTCCTTTTCAAACAGCGATCCAGCACTGGTCGGATAGCCTGAAGAGTTCTCTGACCCGGACCCTGGTCCGAAGTCAGCCGATCACGCCATCTCCTGACCAGGATTTTCCGAGCTTGACGTTTCAAGGCACCGAGTGTCCGCTGCCCGATGGGTTTCCCCTCGAAAAGTCGCAGTCGCATGTCATGCATGGACTTGCATTCGACTCTGCGAGCAGGTCCATCGGAGGAACACCGGCCAGGACGCCCGCCGCCGCACTCGAAATGGTTCTGTACCTTTGGGCAATGCGGGAGCTGACCACTCGTCCGACTCCCTCGGCGAGGCGAAGTGGAATCTTGAATCGAATCAGATCTCCCGCCCACACAGGGGCCCCAGTTTACTCAGTTTACATGAGTTTACTCAGGACCACGCCTGGGTAGAGGCAACGGCTCCTGCCTCCCGCACCACCAAGGTTCGAAAGGAGGGATCCAACCGCTTGAGGCATCCTCCTCACTTGGGGTACCATCTTTCGGAAATGTCCCACATGGTTCATCTGATACCCCACTTCCACCCTCGCTTCACCTATCTGGATCGTCGCCTGGGACCGTAGAACCACATGCTCTTGGTATTTTCAAGCGCCATTCACTGTCCCAACTCCACGATCCACTCGACGACACGCCTTGTGGACGCCTCTGCGAGTGCGGCCTTTCTAGTAATAAGCGAGTGCTCTAACCTCTCACCTACCATGCTTCTTTCATGGAAGTCACGGGTATTTTATATATTTATAAATATAATTTATATGTAATTAATAAATATATAATTTATAAATATAAAGTAGTCATCTAAAGATCCTCAAATCTAGAAGATCTAAAATCTTTTATAGTGGTAATCTTAAGACGACAATAAAAGAACCGAGATCCACAACAGTACTGTGCCGTTAAGAGACTCATAGGACAAAAGATACGACAAACCAAAGATTCCTGGCTGACCGAAAAATGTCATGAAATCGAAGACCTTCAGAGTAAACCCAATACGCTCCAGCTTCACAAGAAAATAGGTGAATTAACGGGCAGAAGAAAATCACGATTCTCAAAGGATGAAGATGACAGCCTTATCATCAGCATCCCTGACCAGTTGCAACTGTGGGAACGATATGTTAAAAATCTCTTCGATGACACCCGTTCTACTGACCAGGAAGTAGTGGCAGCAGACACCGACCAAACATCTTACGTTCGGAAGTGAAGAAGGCCATCAGGAGAATGAAACCCTGAAAAGCTCGTGAACCCGCCCAGTTCACGCCAAAATCCTCAAAACCTTAGAAGAAGAAGACCTGAAGTTTGTCACATCTTTCTTCGACGAGATTTACACCAGTGGCATAATTCCACAAGACTGGTTAAAATCAACCTTTGTGCCAATCCCAAAAAAGCGTAGCGCCAAGAGGTGCGACGAGTATTGAACGATCAGCTTAATGAGCCAGGTCCTAATACTTTTTCTGAACATCATACACGGCAGAATATATTGGAAGTGTGTGGAGCGATTCACTGGCACACAATTAGGTTTTCGAGGGGGTCTGGGAACCAGAGACATCTTGTTCGCAATGCAGGTCTTGGTACAGATGTGCCTAAACATGAATAAGGATGTCTTTCTCTTTTTCATCGATTATGAAAAAGCATTTGATAAAGTGCAGCATGAGAAAATGATTTATAATTTACAACAAGCAAGCCTTGATAGTCGAGACATCCAGATAATTGTCTACTTGTACTGAAATCAATAAGCAACAATACGCCTAAGCGACACAACATCAACGGAAGTAGAGATTCGACGTAAAGTTAAACAGGGCTGCGTGCTGTATCCGATGCTGTGCAAAGGAAACCAAATTCATGGTAATAAGTAAGAATGAGGTCCAGGCAACCCTGCGCATCAACGTAAGAGAGGTGAATAGGTCTCATGTAAAGTACTTAGGCTGTTGCCTAAATGCTGCTTCAAAGCATTCTTGCACAGGATTCGTCGAAGAGACACGCCGATCTGCGATTACTGCAAAGAAGAAGAGGACACCGCAGATCACACACTCAGGAGATGCCCAACATGGACCCTAGAAAGGATAGAACTCCAGGAAAAACTCCCGGACCTAAACATGGAACAACTCATAAAGGACATTGTAGATTCCAAGGAAAAAATGGCAGAGCTTCCAAAAATTCTGGCGCAAAGTCTTGGAAATCAAGGAGGACGATGAAAGAGCTCAACAAGGACATTCAAGGAAAAAAGAAGAACAGAATAACGTGAATTCTACTTCTCCTTTTCCTGCAAGTCGAACACTCACTCCGGGAATAAGACCATAGGAAACATCGACGAGTCACTACGACGCAGAGCCAAGGACTTCCAGAAAGTTTTGTCTTCGCGGACGGGTCATCTGGAAACCTTATAAGCTCCAATAGATTAATAAGATAAAAAGTGATGCAACAGTTGAAGCGGTCCGTAATGCGGAGGGCTGGGCTGAGCAGCCAGGCAAAGCTCAGCATCCTCCGATCCGTTTATGTTCCTGTCCTCACTTATGGTCATGAGGTGTGCGTGATGACCGAAAGGATCAGATCTCGGGTACGAGCGGCCGAAATGAGGTATGTCCGAGCGGTGGCTGGTGTGTCGAGGCTGGATAGGTGTCGTAACACAGCCATTAGCGAGGGGGCTTCAGGTCGAGCCGCTTCTTCTCCGGATCGAGAGATCCATCCTCCGATGGTTTGGGCACGTTTAAAGGCTCCCCCCAGAACGTCTGGTTCGTCGGGTCCTGTCGGAGTGCCCGGGAGGAAAGCGACCCCGTGGCCGTCCGCGGCAGGGGTGGCTCAGGGGGGTGAAGGCCTTAGCCGAATCCCGTCTGATAACCCCGGGTTCTCTGACTTCAATAGCGGAAGATCGTGACAGTTGGAAGTCCTTGATTGCTTCCCTCACCCCGTGACCCTAACGGATAAGCGGGTCCATGAAAAGTAAAGTAAAGTGTTACATTTGTGCTTTTGCGGGCCGCACAAAAAATTGCAAAGGACTGCAGGTTGTCCACCTCTAAGATACTTTACAAATTTTCAAAGAAACACGAATCAGTTATTATCAATGTGATTTTTTTTTTCAATCAATGGAAAAAATTATTATTTCTAAAGTTTTCAGTAAATAATAACAAAGCTAAAGGAACATAGTAAAAAATAGAAGAATACTGGCGACGGAGAAATGATTAAAAATTTTACAAAAATGGTATAAACGTGGCCAAAATCGGAAAAAAAGAGTGTTGCATGTGATGAGGATAAAAAGAGTGAAAGCGAAGATTCAAAAGATTTGCATCCAGGAAGAAGAAACTGTAGGTAAGATTTAAAAACGAGTAGTTAATATAAATTTTTAATAATCTCTCGACTTTGCCGAAAGGACCCGATTTCAACGTAATTTAGGCTTTAATAATTTCGCGGCCTGTTAATTGTCATAAATCGTGAGGGTTTAAGGGATGGAAACAAAACCAAAACTGTCCTTATTTCCATACCGTGATTAATTTTGACGCGGGATTATTTCGGAGGAGAAGAGGGAGAGGTCCAAGTGGGGATGTTCTAACGATTTCATTCTTCATAATTAACTTTCCATATATTTCCGAATTCGATTTTCTCGCATTTACGTCACGATAATTCGATTATTTTCTCTTTTTATTTGGCTACACGGCGTACAAGTCGTTTTCACTTTGTTTCCCGTAAGCTCGGAACGAATTTTTAAGTTTTCATTTCAACTTTTTACAACGTGCATTCAAATTCCAAATTATTGATGCTTATATCTAAATAGAAGCATGTTAAAGGTAGAGGCACTTTAGATACCGATACCCATTACTGAAAATTGATCTGACTAGGATAAACTCTTCATTAGGTTCCGTAGCTTAAGAACATCCGACCTACATCATTTCTATGTGACTGAGCTGCGATTAGTTTTAACAATTTAGGAATATACTGCCTTTTTTGTCGCTGATGTTCATAGTTTTGAAGTTATGCGAATTTGTAAAATGGTTTATCCGGACAATAATAAGACTGTTTTGAAGACAGCTGTTTGAACAATAGGTATTATTATGACGTGATCGAAGACAACATTCGATGAATACCTTTTTGAGTGAAGAAATGTTATACTAAAAGTGGCAAATCGTGATTTTATACTGTATATATCCCAAGTACTCCTCCTGACTGACGGTCCATCCTAATTCTTCTGCCCCATCCCTTATTGACGAGTCACACGACCAACGTCGCCTCAGGAGTCATAAACCACTTGACCTTATAACACGCTTTTCTTAGCATCACCCTATACTCCCTCCCACCTTTCTTTCTCTTCTGTCTTTCTTGTCTTCTTACTATTACTTTCTATCCGCTTTAATAACAAGACTTCTACATTTCCTTCCTTCTCTCCCCTTCTTTCTGCCGTTTTCTTTTTTTTCCTTTTTTCTTCATTTCATTCTATTCCTTCCAATCATTATCTTTATACCTATTCCATTCCATCTTCTCTTTTCTTTCTCTTTCCTATATCTTATCCCTATACCGGTTCTGTAGGTTCAAATGAGTTAGAGAACAGCTTTGTAAAGTTTCAGTACACATCTAATAAGTAAAGTAAAAACAGTATAAACAAAGATAAGAACTGGGTAAAAACCAATAAATGAATCTGGTTGGTTCGATTCAAAATTGAAAGCAACAGTAAACTTGTTTAGGTTTTTACTCCTAATGTTCGAGTTAGTTCTTTTCGTCAAAGAGCAGCTCAGGAATTTGACATTTTGCTTTTTGTTTCAGAATTATAATTGAAATTTTTAAACATCAAGTTCATTCCTTAGAATAGATGAAATGTGGAGGATAAATCTCTGCCAAAAACTAAAAAATAAACTGAGGCAGAAAGAGATAAGAAATAAGAAAGGAATCACGAAAGATGAACATGATGAAAGTTTGAAGTAACGTGGAAAGAAAAATCCTTCGCTCGAGCAAAAACCTTAAGAAGGATTAAATTTTTTGTTTATTTTTTTCCTAAGATGAGGGAGGAGGCGTACATGCTAAAAATGTTTTTTTGCATAAAATCAAACTTTGTTTTCTTCTGCCTTCATTTCATAAGAAATGCAGTGAAGCGTGTTTTCATGACTAAGATATCCCGAATCTGTTATTTTCATATCCTTTTTGAAATCTCCAATATTGTAATTTTTCGCCCTTTCCCACTTTTACAATTGCGTCTATTACCTTTTTCTTCCTCTGATAATATTTTTCCAGGTGTCTCAGGAATAAATTTAATGAACCAAGATGCAATGGTTGGAAATTTAAAATCTGCCATTTGGAATGAATAGTGTTTTTTGTTTTCTCTCGGCAGTTGATCTATAATAAAATTTAGCTAAACTGACTCACAAATGATAACAAAATCCATCATTATAAAGAAATAATTTATGTTTTGTTTAAATTTAAATTTTTAGGTTTTTTATTTTGCAATTAATAATTCTTTTTTGGGAATTCCAACAAATTTTTGATCCATTTGTTTTTCTCATTTTCAGACCGCACTTGGAAACCGTATGTTATATTTTATATTTTACATATGAACTGGCAATTTTTTTATTGTGAATTTCCTATACAGTATTAATATTTTAAAAACCATTTCTAAGTCTGCTACATACGATACCTCTGTGAGTGACCGTGGAATGGACTACTGTATACGAATTGGAATTAACTCATGTTTGCTGGTGTAGGAACAGCCCCCAAATCAAACATGTCGTGAGCACGGGGTCTAGTAATGTCCTAGTAGAGTGACCCACCCGTACGTCATGCGGTCTTCTATGTGTTAAAATGAACTCACATTTTGAATGAACAGTCAGTCATCTCATGATTATAAAAGAAAAATTTTTAGTGACGAAATTTTACATGATAGTTTTCGGTAAGTTTAAGGTACATTTGAGTAAACATCAAATTTATTGATAGTTTGAATGTCTTTGATTCGTCCAAAAGGAAAAAGAACATTTAGGAAGAAAACAGAGAAGATTTTCAAGAAAAAGAAAGATTGTGACAGGGTGAAAATGGGGTAATATAGAAAGGAAGCAGATGGTGAATTTACCCCCAGAGTAATCAGTATTCAGACTTAGTCCAGTCAAAGCCCGGAGAGGCGGAAGGGAAGAAGCGAGATGAGGAAAGAAGAGAGAACAAGAGGGTAGACGGTGCAGATAGTTGAAAGGTTTCTGTTTGCCTGCCGATCAATGCTCACTCACTTCCTTCATGAATTACTTCTCAACTTTTTTCTAATTTATTTCCTCAGTTTTTGGTTTCGTCTCAAAGTCACGTGTAAAAATTTTAATTTTCTACTAAACTAATGAGGTTGAGCTTTTGTTGTACGTCCTTCCTTCCTCTATATTTATTTCGTTTCCAGTTTTTCTTTCCTAATTTAAGTATTGAGAAGTATACAAAAACACTTTCAATTAGTTTTTCCCTGGTTCGGTGATGTGTAAAAATTTCTTACGATTAGCAGTTTTTTAAGGAGCGAATTGTTAGTGGTTTTGAGATTGCAATGTTTAGAATATTGTAGCGCTAGAGTAGTGGATGGACAGGGTTGGTGACTTGGTGCCATAAAATTTGTACCATCGCTTCCACTGCTTTACAATTTCGATTCGTTATTGACAAAGTTTGTGATCTTGTTTACAGCCGGTCAGAAATCGACTGGTGTTGAGTTCCTTGAAACAGTTTCCATTTCGTTTATATACATTAACATACCCTAACATTTTAGTTTTAAATTCTGTATCTGTTAGTAAGTTTAAGATTTGCTTGAGATCTGAAGTTTTCTTTTTCGGTTTAAATTGGGAGGAGAGACGACGAAGTGCTAGTAGTATCAAGAATTCCTTACGCTGTTAGCAAGCTTGGCTTAATAGCCATCTTGCATAAAGTAAACATAGAAAGGTGTTTAAGAATGGTGAAGAGGTTTTTGATGAATTCAGATGATCAAAGTGAGTATTGAAAAAGATTGGTAGAAACTTGTCGTTGAGCTGAACGAAATGTTGAAGTTGATAAATCCATTCTATTGGAAGCACACCTCTCATTTTTCAGTTATGTATTTTGATTTGTATAATCTGATTATCAATTCTATCATAAACAAGTCATCAATAAGTCTGATTGTATGAATCAAGAACTTTGAAATTTATGAACCAATATTATTATTCGAATCCTAAGCAAAAGAAGAGGATATGTCAAATGTGACGTGATATACGCCAGAAAATTGACATATTGAAAGAACCAAGTTTTTTGATTGATTAACCCAAATCTTGTCGTCTTTTTGATGGCACAGAAGAGAGGGAAGGTCGCGGACCCCTTCGAGGTCGCATCCCGAACTGACTTGGATGGGTCTGTCCGAACTGCACACGGTCTCTGAGGAAGATGTCTGCAAGCATCCAAAAATTTTGTCATTTTTTGTTTTTCACTATACATTTCACACACTAATGTTCTATGTTATAATATGTAGCTATTACTACACTTATATGAAATAATTAAAGGAGTGAATCAAATTAGGAAACAGAGAAAAGCGGAAATTAGTGATTGGCATGGGATAAAAATTTAGTTTCTTCTCTTTTTTTGTAATTTTAAAGAAAAAATTAATTTACTCGAGAGAAAAGCGACAAATATTTCACTTGGGAAATTTTTTTTCATCTCTTTCATGCACCGCAAGAATCAGGTACTAATAACGACTCCTAGGTGACGCGATCATTCTTTAAAAGTCTCGTTACCGAGTCGTGGCTTAAAAGCGTGACTGGAATTTCTTTCCTTCACTCAAATAATCTAAAAAAAAATTTTTTTTTTGTTCTCTACATTTTTCTCTGGCAAGTTTTCTTTTTTCTTTAATTTTTTTTATATTTCCTTTCTCCTCTCTTTCCCTTCAGGGTGTAGTAAAATAGAATTATATTTAGTTTTAGATGTCATGTTTAAGCCTATATAGATTGCAAGTCAAAAATTAGGTTTTTCCTCTTTTCTTTTCTCCCCTTATTAGTACCCTTTAGATGTGACTAGATTTAGTCAAGATAATTAAAGAGTTTTCCTCAGGAAATTTTTTCGTCTGCTTACGTGGTTTTTAAAAATTGAAAATTTTGTGTGACCTTTTAGAGAGTTTAGGCAACCACAAAAGTACATCCAAGGTTTTTTTTTGTTCATGGACATTTCAACAAACCTTTGCGTTTTGAAAATTTCTTACGGGCCATTAATCTAGCTGCTGGTAATCTATGACTGGCAAATAACTATCGGACGAGGAGGATTGAATTTTAACCTCCTTGTTATAGAGGATTTTAAGGGAGTAGGCTTCCTTTGTGACCGAGTCGAGCAGTGTTTTGGGGAAGCCGGGTATTTGCTACCCCGAGAATGAAAATTGGAGGAGGATTGTACTCATGTATCTTCTCTACTGGCATTGTTTCTAAAGTTTCGTATTGGTTGGTGGTTTCCACTGGCTTTCTGAGCCAGTAGTTCTCCGGTATTCTTTTGTTTGCGATGGCTTGTGGTGACATTCGAGAACGTTTTTGGTCATGTCCATAGAAAGCTTTAGGGAGAAAGAGCCACTCTCTTCATTTGGTGTGGAATTTTAATCACTCGTGGCTACTCCGCCAGTTGAAAACGTCGTATCCTGATGCATTTTAAACGGTCCATTATAAGTTTACTACTAAACGTTAAATCAAGCACACTCACCATTAAATCTGGATATCTCCAAACATGAAAAAAAATAACTTTAAAAAAAATCAACAAGAAGAAATGGTTTGTTAGTCGGAAAGGGAATATGAAAGCTTATTTGAGGGAGTGGAAAGCTCATTTAAAGGAAACTTGCAAATTTTGTTTAGCACGAATATTTTTGTGAAAGTGAATCCATAAAGTGATTGAGATAACCTGTTTAAAAATGGAAAAAAAGTATTTGTTGATCTGATCGGCTGTCACAGGGGCGCAGATGACGCGGAAGTCGGAAATGAGATTTCACTGCGTGTGCGAGACTTGAATCTAACTATTGATGCCCATTATTTCTATTTTTTTATATTTCATTTTTGCTTACATGAAAAATGAAATTTTAACTTTTTATTTGATCACCACGGAACTAACTTATTTGAACTATCACCCGGCTACCTTTAGGCACAAAATTTGTTTTACATAAGATTCAGCCTTCAAATGGGTTTAATCCCAGTTACTCCCATTTCATTTTATTATACGGCACTAATTTTTGTTTTATTAATTTTCTGATCAAAGCAACTCAACATCTTGTTAATCCAGCCTATACATATCAGAATTACAATATTAACATAATAGAGGACATAGAACTACTCTTCGGATTTAGTCCTCGTCACGTAGCAGGTCGCTGAAGTCTCCTTGCTTCTGGCGATTGAGCTAAGTTTCTTAGCTACCATTTTGGTGTGAAAGAAGGCGCTCTAGGTGCCTACTAGCCTGTGCACGAATTTCTTCCTGCATCGTATTCGTTTTTAAATCCTGGTGAAGGTTGTCGTTTCGGATGTACCAAGGAGCGTTAACGGAGTTCCTTAGCACTTTATTTTGGAACCTTTGGGCCGTTAGGGCATTGCTCTTGCTAGTACAGCCCCACGACTGCGATCCGTGGGTCCAAACAGGTTTTAGAATTTGTTTATATATTAAAAGTTTGTTGTTGAGAGACAAACCTGACCTTCTTCCTAACAGTCAATATAAGCTCCTGTATCTAGAATTGAGCTCTTGTATTTTCTTCTTTATGTGATACGGTATTAAATGCACTTCTAAATTGAATAATCTGCCTGAATCTTCGTCTAACAATTTTCTTAACACTTCCTCCGTAAATTCCCCTCGTCATTTTTCTTAATCAAATATAACTATACAATGTGAATACATATAACAAAACTCGAACCTCTTTTTTAGCTAATAATTTAATTTTCCTACTAAAATGATACAGTAGACTACAGAAAGACTGCAGACATAGAAATAGTCTTACCACAGGTAAGACTTACCTGTGGTCTTTCCTATCTTTCTACCTGTTAACCATTCTGTTAACCGGTCTCTGGGCTAAGTTACTATCAACCACTACCAGTAGAGTCATAAAATATTCTAATATTTCAACCCATAAAGTATATTAAAGAAGATATACGGCTATACATCATTCTGGGTTCGTCCACTCATCAGCTTGTTTATTCAACAACACCACCACACTAGAAAATTGTATTCACTTAAGTCAACTTAAAATTCCTCTGGAACACATCATCTTCTGACTACTAAGTATGATCATTGTATTATTACGTATATTAATATAATATATAAATAAACACTTTAATCACTTTGGCGACCAAATAAAACCAATCAAAATCCGAACGAAACAAATCGTCGCAGGACAGAGACACGATTCAACTGGCCTCCGACACACTTTGAGACACGCTGAATCCTGCATGTGATCCATCGAATTTTCCACAAGGAATGACCATATAAATAAAATTCAGAACTGATTGCGTCAATCAGTTTGGTACCAACATTCGGCAAAAGCTACAGATCGGTACATTGTGGAACGGTCGTACGAATTTTAATACTTTTGTAAACATTTTAATTTCAATAAATTTTTTTCTTAGCTCGGAATTCGAGTGCGTTCATTCAAATATTCACTTAATGTTCACAATTACTATAAATAATGTGAAATACCGTCTAGGTTTTAAAGAGGTAAAAGTGGGTTGTGGTTTCAAAAATACCCAGAAACAGTTGAAGTTGTTGAACAACAGAAATTGAAAAAACCAATTTCTATAAATCATCGACTTTGAGGGTATCACTAAGCCCAAATTTGGAAATAGTAAAAGTAATAAGGGGATAGACGAATTTGAAGTTGGTTATAGGCTTCGAAAGCACCCAAAATTAGCGTAAAGGTTAAAAATGATGTTTCAAAGTTAACATACATTGCTGAAGTGAAGCTTCCATGGTAGTTAAACTTGAAAGTAAAAACACCCAGTCTACAATGTGTTTAGTTTCAACTTAACCTACATTGTATTGATTGAAACGGATTTTTCATGCCCTCCATTCAAATTCAAGAATTAAAAAAAAAAATTTGATTCAGCTTAAAAATCTGAGTCGAAATTATAGGGAGGTAGAAGGACAACAGGAGAAGAAGGAGGAAGAAAAAGACAAGAAATGAAAGATAAAGGGGGGAAAAATCGGGATGTAAGAGTGAAAGGAAAAATCTTTTGCGATCATCCTGGAGAACCATCGGCTGCATATTAATAACGTTTGTTTAGTACTCTGAGGCAAAATATTCCATAAGTTCTTTATGGATAGCTAGTTAGGAAGGAGGATAAGGGATGCGTTGGTCGTGAGCACCTTAAATTGCTCAACATCACCCTGGCTCTCTTTGATGGCCGTCACTTTCTTCTTAAGTTTTCTCCGAAAGAAAATCGCACCGCATGCTGCTAAAAGGCAATTCATAAAAGTTAAGTAGAAAAAGGTTTTTTCTCCATAAAAATAAAGGAAAAAAGAATAATAAATCCAGTACGGATCATGTACAACCCATTTTGGTCTTATAACATATAATTTTTATTGTTTAATAGTTTCATGGAAAAGGACTTTGACATTTGCATCATACAATTTCATTCACCGTATTTTCTTTTCAAAATTATTTCTTTTCTGTTTGCTTTCTCACGAAACCAAAATTAACTAGTGTGGAATATTAGTTGAATGACAAATATATTTTTTTAATCCGTTGCTAACATGAGCGGGCAACGACCGCAACAAATATTCTGGTTTGCTTAGCACAAAAAGTTTACCAACTACTGTGCCCTCAATTTTCCGACTCCTTTCTTGTTTTTATCACTACTCATTCGCAAAAGTGATTTTAAATTTTCGCGTCCCGGTTCCCATAAGAAAACACTAGTCAAATAAATTCTGAAATTAGAATGAGTACGCCAATAAAGGCGTACAAAAACAAGCTTAGTCATCCAATACGGGTGATTGATTCATTCTGCGAAAATACTCCTGTGAGTAGTCCGGGAACACAACATGGATATTTGGGGTCCCTTTTTTTTCTGCTTCTGTGGCAGTATTGCTTTTAGGGATTTTCAGTATTGTGTTGTGTTCGAAGACTGAGGGGGTTACCGAGACTGATTAAAAAGACTGGCAATTGAAAGCAAAGATGGATTTTGAAAAAACGTAATTACTTTTCAAGTTTTCATGTGTTCGAATAAGTCTTTGATGAGGTTTTTGAAAACTCGGACACGTAAACTGCAAAACATTCCATGCCACTACCGGTGATCTTGACGAAAAAGGAATGTGTATGACCGGGATTCCTGTCAAATATTTTTTGTTTTTGATATAAGTAGGTTTTAATGAGCTTCTGAGGCTTAGTCTGGATTCTGCTCTTATTGGGTCTAGAGGTTTCTTACCTTGATTCGGTGCAGACTGCATTTAGTTTGGCTTTACCTACGGTTCAGATTACATTGCTTAAAGTTTGGTTTTAGTCTTGTTACGGGTCAGACTACGTTCGGTTAGAGTTCGGATTGTGTTCAGTTTGCAATTCAGTTCGATTACATTGCAATCAGACTCAACTCAGATTGTGCGTTTAGACTCATTTGTGATTGACATAGGATGGGGTTTAATTTCGATTGAACTGCGGATCAATTCGTGTGTAAACAGCAGTCAAGTTTACGGACTCTAGAATTAGGTGTTTGTGAACTGCGGAACAGTTTTGAACATTTGAACAGAATTTATATTTAAGTTTTCGGTTAGTGAAAAATATATCAGCTAATTTCTTGTACTGTTGCATAATGTATTAATTAATGAAGAGCAAATAAGTCTTGAAAGTAGCATTTGATAAACATAATAATAATTAAACGTGAATGAAGATCGACAGCATACGACAGGCAAAGCTTTTGACTACTATACTGGGAAAAATTGCAAGGACTATATCTCAATGCCCCATTGGTGCAGTTGAGAGCTTTAAAAAGTTTGGGAGTTAAAAAGGCAGGTTTTACGGAAGCACTAAGAAAATTTTGAACGTTGCCTGCTGTTTAGGAGAAGAATAAAAATTACAGCAACTGTTCTCAAAGTTTCTCATTTTTTTTTCAATATCCGGCAATGTGTAATCAAGCGTTTTGGGATTCTTCTTTTCTCTCAAATCAGACTCCCCCGCTCCATTTTACTTCATTTTTCACCCAGCCCGTAACTTGTACGTAGAAACTTCATTTTATTTCTTACCCCTTCCCCCATAGTTCAGTTTAACTTTTTCAACTTTACAATATTGCGTTTTTTTCAGGAGCTTTTCAACGATTTTCACACGAAAAAACACAAAAGCCTGCGTCCATTTTCTTTTCTCTTAATTCAAGTTCTGTTTTGTATTTCTAACGATTTACAGCAAAACAAATTTCTTCTTGATCTTTTTCTTCTTCTGTTAAATTGTTTTCAAAAAAGTTTCCATGAAGTTTTCGTAACTTTTTGAGCAAATCAAACTGAAAAGAAAGCCCAAAGCCAATTTAAAGAAGAGAAAAAAAAGGTTTTGTGAATTTCAATGATTTCCTAACTTTTTACTGACCATTTAGCGATTGAGAGAGCTCAGAGAAAACTGCCATCAAATGAATTTTTGTGTCCTTCCTTTTTGTGGAGCTTTTTGATGATGTTTGATTTTCATTCATATCCTCATGTAATGAAGTTAAGTACAGGAGTTGACCCCATTCATATATTAGTATGATTTGATAGTTTGTATTCACTTTGCGTTCTCAAAAGTAGTAGACTTTGTAAAGAGTTGAGTAAGTAGAGAGAAGTTGTGAAAGTTATTGAAAGGCTCAAATGTAGACCTTCACCTCAGAAAGAGGACAGAAGAAACATGGGAGGAAACTGAAAACACGGTAAAGATTAAAGAAAAAGAATCGATTCCCTTTGGACAACAGAAGAATTAAGACAAGATTGTCCTCTACGTCAACCCTGTTTGCTCTGTACATGGCTGATTTTGAAAAAAAAACATTAGAAAGGGGACAAACAGGAGGAATAGTAATAGAAAGAACAAAATACATACCCAGATGATGTGGTGGCATCGGCAGAGGAAGAAAGTAATAAAGGAAATGGTGAAAAGATTGGAAAAAGTTAATAGAGAGAAAGAAACTAATACAGGTGGAGGAATACAAGTATCGAGGCTTCATATTCCAAAAATGATGACTTTAACAGTCACTTAGCAGACAGTACCAGAAAATCAGTAAAAAGTTAGTAATGCTGGCATCATGAAGGAAAACTTGAATAGATTTTTCACACTTGAACTTCACATACTTTACCCTACTGATGTTTAACCCCAATTTTGAAGCTTATCTGTGCTTTGCTTCTAATCGTTCAAAGCAGCCTCGTGAATGGTTTTGAAAAGTTTTAATGGTAAGTGAAAAGTATAACTAGGTAACCAATAACTGCTAAAGACATTTGTGCCATTATTCGAAAGAAAAAGGACACATGACGTCCTCAAACGGGAGGAAAATATACAAAGAGATTTTGCACTGAGAAATAGAAAGAGAGGGAATAAGAGTAGAAATAGAAGATGGAAAGAACGAAAAGAAAAGGAGAGGAAAGTGGAGAATGTAGGAAGAAAAATGTTTTTGAAGGCTATTTCTAAAGAGTTAAAATTGCTTCAGTTTTTACGAAAATAAAATCTTTTAGTCAATGCCTACAAAAAAAGGTAATTTAAAAGCTATATGGAAAATTTTTTTTTTGAAATAGGACTCGATCTTACAAGCGACAGATTCATTGATAGACTCAGTGACTCTCAACCTTTCATTTATCCCCTCCTGTGGATTCATGGAAAAATCTTTACCACATGAAAACCAATCAACCTTTTTCATATTTTCTCTCTTATTTTGAGAATATTTCTTAGGCGCGTTTGTAAAGGAGTTCCCGTTGAGTGATATACTTCGACAATATTTAATCCTATCAGTTTTTGGTTTGCCTTCTCCTGTAACTTAAAACACAGAAAAGCCTGTGTAAGAACCTTAAACTCAAAAATGCAAAAATGACCGTAGGAATGACAAAATCACAAAACCGATGTAATGGCCAGGGATGCCAGTGACCAAGGTTACTCACCGGTCAAAGTTTATGAAAAGTTGAAACAATAGTGGTTGGACTCTGTTTTGATCATCGAGGGATGATGAGCAGAAGGAATGTTTATTATGACTGACAGAGGATTACTTGTAAGGATCTTTGACCCAAGACTTGTGACAACTCTAGACACAATATATGTTTGTCACAAGGGTTGAAAGAAACAAATAGACTATCGGTGAGTCACTTTCTTGGTCGTCGATAGTTAGTCGTATTCAGGCAGCCGGAAGAGTCAGTCGTATTCCGGGAGTCGTAGAAAGTACAGTCGTAGTTAGTCTCTCAAGAAGTTCAGTTGAAGTTAGACACTTGAGGAAGTCAGTTGTGTTCGGAGAACAGAGTAAGACGGTTTTAGTCAGAGTCGAATAGTCGGTTAGTCAAACAGTCAGTAAGACAGAAAGGTTAAAGAATATTCAGGAGCCCGGAGGTTGTATAAGCTAAGAGAGAAATTAAAGTTTAAAAGAAGAAAAAAGTCTGCTACTTATTAAGAACCCGCACCACCCGGTCATTACATATTTTGGTGTCAGGAGTGGGAAAAAGCAGTCTAGCACGAGTCAATTCATTACCTTCATATGCACTTAACATAATTACAATACGTAAGTATTAAATCTTAAAAACTAAGTACTCGAGATTACACAGAAACAACGCAAAAATGCCTTGGCCAACAAACTCCAATCATGCACCAGAGCAGACTTCTGTTCGTCTTACTCAGAGTAGAAGACTCATTACGACTGAGTTCCCCGAGAACTCAATAAAACACCAAAAAACCTAATTCTAAAAACCCGGACCCCCCCGCCCAGTCACTCGACCGGCTGGCCGCCCAAACGACGCCAGGGGTTGTAGGGTTTTCTACGCATTACTATGGCCGCTCGACTTTCTCGAACAGCCTGACTTTTATGAATATCGTCCATATATAGATGGAACAGAAGTTAATGAAAAATTAATCCATGAGATTCAACGTTGTCATTGAAATCCACACAGCCGCCTCAATTGTTTCACCAACTTGGAGCTGTTGGCATTAAGGGTGAGGTACATTTTTAGATATCATACCTTATCTCGACCCGATGATAAAAAATCATACTAATATTTTGTAATACAGTAGTGTAGTAGTGTAATAATAAGAATAAATATACTATTTAAAAAATGACACCACAACTCCTAAAAATTTTTAATAAATGTAGTAATGTAATGGTCCGGGCAATAAGTGCCCGAAGTGTCCTTTGTTTTGATAAATATAGATAAGGGCTTTGAGTCACTTGTTTGGGTTGTCCTCAACAGTTCATAGGTGTTGAGTCCGTCATGAGGCAACCATAAATAAGGGTTGTTTATACAATATGACTGGATAAGGGATAACTCGGTGATGAAGGATATAATAAGCCTTCATCAGAAAAAGATACAAGTGACCCTCAATAAACTCTTTGTTTGAATGTAGAGAAGCAAAAGATAAGATAGTACTACCTGGTATCAAGGGTGAGAAAACAAGTAATAATCACGCCTTGATCCAAGATAGAGTACAGCTGAAGAGTGTCAGTCAGACAGTAGACTCGGCAGAGAAAGGTCCGAATCGAGAGCTAGAGTAAGGAAAACCGGCTGAGAAAAGGCTGAAGAGGGCAAGAATTTGCAATTAAAGAATTAAGGGCATCTATAGAGCTGGTGAAAGGGAAGAAACTGAGATAATAAAAAATAGAATTAAAAGTTGAAAAGAAAAGAAGAAAGTCTACGTCATTCGCCCCTCCCGATCTTAATCACAGTAATGTATTTAATATACACAGTGTGTGTATTATTAATAATATTGTTTAAATTTTCCCAGTCTTTATGAATCATTTTTTACATGAACACAAACAACATCTTTAGGCGTCTCTTCCTACCTGTACTAACCATTCTTTCTCATCAAACCTATGTTGTCGGTCCTACTTCACTTTATCCACCTCATCTTTACTGTTCACTTAAAACCTACCTTTCATACGAAACTTAGTTTGCAAAAAATCGTTATGAAAATTGTTGGGAATCTCTTCACCCGATTAATCAATTTTACCGTAACATAGGCTGTACAAAGTCTTGTTTACTCATTCGTAAACTTGTGCGAATAATACATGAATAAGTGATATTGGGTAAGGAAAAGTTTTTATTTTCTCATATGATTATAATTAATTAGTATACTGTTTTTCTTACTAATGTGGTTGGGGAAATAGAAGAAAAAATCGGAAAGTTTTATCCGTCATCTCAGGTTTAGGAGAAATAAAAGAGAAAAGAGGAAATCGGGCTGAAAGAGGTGTCATTTATTATTCTCTTCCTTCTGTCTTCTCCACCTTCGCCTTCCCCTTGAGAAGCGAATACACAAAAGCTAACAAACGTATCATCAGCACAAGTTCCACGTTTTGCTTTCTTTGTTAGCTTTTCCCATTAGAGACTTTTCGGGTTTTTCTCAACGAAAACTTTTGTCTTAACAATTTCAAATTCGGGCTCTCTTTCATTGAAATTGAAATCCTCTAAATTGATTATTCGCATCGAAAGTCGAGTTTTCACGAATTCAGCGATCATATCATCAAGGGAAATTGCTTTTCTGCCTCTGAAATTTTGATTCTTTTTGGCTCATTGCTTGGAATAGTAGACAAAGACGATTGTGTGGCAAGTGTCTCAGATTGGGACCATGTAGCTAAGCTATTGGAATGATTTCCTCCAACATAATTCGACGAGAGTCAAGTTGACTCAAAGTGAATGCTTTTGACCTAACTTTAGAATTATATTTGTTAGACATATAATTGTTGAGTATTTAAGAAACGTTAGTGTGCCTTATAAGTTAGATGTATAACAAAATAAGAAGGAAGATGAGGAAGGAATACACAAGAAAATCAATAACACAAGTAAAGGCTTATTTCAGTGCTGTCATCGAGGTACAATGGGTGAGTCCTAGATTTGTGTAAATACAATTATCGACAAGCCCAACACCTATAAACTTATGATCGACTTCACTCACTGATTCCGACTGACTTGTCTATACGGAACTCCTACTCTACTAATGACTCCTTGGAAGCCTAAATGGACGGTATTTGTTGGGAAGTCTTGCTATTCACTTGTTTCTAAATATTTCCCATCCTTTTACCTTATTTTAATAATTAATAGAAAAGTATTTAGCACTCAAGGAATTATAATGGCTCATATGTATTATCTAGACCAGTGATATGTAAAGTACGGCCCACGAAAGCATTTAATCCGTCTCACTGAAGGTTTATCGACATGGATAATACATGGCCCGCTACAATTGCGTTTTGACGGTCGAAATGTTTAAAGTGGATTTTACTTAGTAGAATAATAGACTCATAGCCTACAGAAGAAGCTAAACTAGCCGAGTAGTCCATGTGTTACATAATACTGGGGGAAGAGAACTTGTGTTTTCAGCATGGTATGGCCGTTGACTAATACTGGGGGCAAAGCGTGGATAAATGATAGGCGCGGGCAAGTGAACTCAGTCGTCACCCGCTTTCGAAAATATTTTGAAAAATCAAAAACAATTCCATTTGTCTCATACGACTAAAATATCAGGGCCTTCGAATAAAAGCTAAAATAAATCTCATTTAAGGTAAAAAGTAATTTGTAACATTTGTGTGTAATGTTGTAATGTTTTTATAATATTATGATTACAAGCTTTAACACAAAATGCATTTTTCTATAAATCAGACTCTCCTCTAGAATTTCTTAAGCTTTGTGGCCTCCCATTAAAAAAGTTTGCCCACCACTGATCTAGACCTTAGAGACATTTGACTTGAGAAAATACAACTGATGATAGATGGAGTTGTTATTATTATTATTATTTTTTCAGATCGGTTCCTCACTAAGACATCGGGCTTCGTGGCTTTGAGGTCCCGCGTCGTGGGAAATGAGTAGTTCCAGTAAATGGTGCACCTCTCATTTCCCTCGACGGCTTCGATATCAGAGAGGACGTACGGCAGAATCGGCTTGTCATCTATACCATAATGGTGCCGAAGATGGAAATACAGAACTCGGAGAGCGGCGTGTCTCGCAATATACAGAGACCTGGCGTAGGAGGGACACGCTGATAATAGATGCATGACCGTCTTAGGGCGGGTACCGCACGCCCTGCAATCCGCCGATGCGACCTCTTCCTTAAGGATCGCCTTCCGGTACAAAAGCGTGCTGCATACCCCGTCCTGAGTGGCCATCAGGAATCCCTCCGTCTACGCCCTGAGGTTTGAACTTTTCAAGAATCGCAACGTCAACTGTGCGAATAGCTCTTCCTGTCGCATATGCCTGAAGAATACAGAATGGAGATTTTTCTCCATGTGCTCCTCCATTAGCTTCGCCTCCTCAGCCCGCCTCACCGACCGAGCAAGCCGGGCCCTTCCTCCTTCTTCGAAGGGCAGGCCCAACCTCGATCGGTCGGGGACGAGCTCATGCAGGCCCAGTCTCTCTGCCGCCCTACCGGCTGCCTTAAAAAGAAAAGCCCCTTTCCCCCGAAATTCATGTTTTGATGCGAGTTGCAGCAGAAGGTCCCCACCACGGATCACACTCTCCGCAAAACTCAGGACAACCCCGTCGTGGAGGCGTTCGAGGCTCAATAACCCTCGGCCCCCTTCGCACAAGGCAGATACACCCTTTGCACAGAGGACCTCGGGTGGAAGTTCCGGTTCATGTTGAGGGTATTTCTGGTTGTTCTGTCCATATTCTGAAGCTCATTGGTAGTCCATTATGGCGCCAAATGAGTACTGCACGACAGGTACTGCCAGCATGTTTGTCGCTGCGACTTTATTGTGGCTTGAAAGCTCAGATCTCCATATCTTCCGCAACCGTGCCACATACTGGCAGTTTATTATGGCAGTTTATTGGTATTAATATTATTATTTGTTGGGATAAATTGTAGCATTTGCTTAGTGAAAGAATGCTTTGAACAGTGTTGTCGTTTTTGGTTTTATGACATATAGCCAAAAGATGGCAGCAGTTAAAGAAATCTGTGACGATGGATTCATGAATATAAATGAAAATTCCAGAGGGGAAAGAAATCCTCGTATAGAAAACCTGAGAAGAACTTTTGAGTTTACGTTTAGCTGAGGTGTAAATATTGCACATGGCATCGCATAATGCAGTGGAGCCCGAGGACTTTAGAAAATCTAATTTGGCTTTTTAAAAAAAAGAGGAAAAAAGGGTGATTAAAAATTTCTCGTCTCTACCGGTCTCTTTTTTTTTAGGTAATGAAAGTCTATCTTTTTAGTAAAATCGCGTGCATTAATAAAAATGCTGATTCGCTGTCTTCAACAAAATAGGGAACATTAATTGCCCCCCTTCCCTCCCAAATTGTCCTTTTTTCTTGGTTAATTTCTCTGTTTTGATTAAAAAGTTTCCACGTAAGCACTACGGCTAATAAACGAAACAAAGACAAGGGATGCTGAATTTAATCTTATCCCTCAATCACGACAGCCCCCAAAATTCACCCTCTTTGTCGCTTCAATGCCCTTCCTCCAAGACCGCTGCCGTCACTATTGCCAACCTCCCTTTTTAATCAGACCGTTTAAATTATTAGTGGAAAACCTATGGATCCGTTCTTTTTAATTTCTTTTCCTTTCTCTTCGCCTCTTCCCCACTTCCCCCTCTCGTCCTCTTCTTTTCTCAATTGATTTTGGTCCTTCTTTTCAGGTTATGTAGCAAAATAAAAATTTCTCTTTTGGCTCTGTTGAAAACATTTGGCTTCTTTCACTTTTTGACGTTATTTGTGGCTTTAATTACAGGAAGGAAATTTTACCTAAAACTTTGTCAGGGTCCTTTGCCAAAAGTGTTTTTCGTTTGATTCTTTGATCTTTTTGTGGAAGGATGTTAAGATTGGTTCCGCTTTTACTTTTCGTCTTTTCAAAGACTAATACAGAAAAAAGCATTTGACAAAATAAAATTGTAAAAAGAAAAGTTCTCTTATCTAACTCTGGAGGTTTTTGGAAATCATTTGAGGGAATGTGTAAAGGGAACCTGCCAATTTCCTCTGTTGTATAACTAGGCCACTATACCACGAGTAGCATGTCAGGACTTCGAAGCAATAGAATGTTAATGCTTAAGATAACTTCTGGATGGGATAGTTTGTAACGCACCAGACATCGTTATTTATGAACCTTAGCTTTTTATAATGCTATCCTTCTAGGATTTTAGGAAATAATTTTGTGTAAGACCCTCATACTTGGATTTTGTACGTCTAAATAAGGTTAAGGATAGTTTTCAGACAAGAAGTTAGTCATCGAGAAGGAAGGTAGTAGTAGGATTAGGATAATCAGTTAGTGTCTCAGCAAGTAGACAGTCAGGATAAGGTAAGGAAAGGATCGGAAAATAAGGGACAGCGGGGTCTAGAAAAAACAAGGACGTCTTCACCAAAAACTCCTTGTTAACGGAACCTTAATATTGACAGAGTTAAAGTAGGTCAAACACTGAAAAATTAGGTTAAAATGACCCAAATGGTATGGGTAAAAGGTCCTGCATGAACTTGTTGAGATTTCACGTTAGCCAGCATTCAATCGAAGGCTAAGTCGCATTGAAGCTGGCATGAACAGTTAGTCTGGAGGAGTATTTGAGGGAGAATCTGCCGACTTCTTCCTTCATTATGAGGACGAAGTCTTCTAGAACGAATCAGAGAGTATTAACCATGACTCGTAAAGTTTGGAACTGAAGGCGTTCTAGGATTTTCAGGTTGGTCTTTATGGACAGTTTTCTAATTTATTTATTGCTGTTATATACGGTATTATGCAATAGTTCAAAAACATACCTTTTATCTCTATCGCTATCTTTTTTTCCCTAATAAGAATTCTTTTTCCCCTGCAGAAGAAGAAAATTCTCATCCACGCCGGGTAACTCTGTCACCGCAATAGTGTCGGACTTCTGTTGTAATATTCAAAAGGCTTACCGACCAAAACCTCCGTTTTTAGCTGCGTTTTTGGCCTTTCTGAATGGTATTTGAGATCACTCAATGACAGAATTTCATTCTTGACGAGCTCGGTGAAGTCTAGGAACCTGTAACAAAAAGACGTTCGCAGTTCATCTTTCGACCATGTATGTTGCCTTCGTCTAATTTGTTACCCGAAAAGAGTGTAACTTTCGCGGCGGTTCATTGTTCTAAGCTATTTACACTTTGTACGGGTTCGTAATTATTAACCAGCCACGTAGTTTGATATTTTCAACGAGTCACCCAAACACGGAAAACACGATATGCATAAAACTAACGGAATTCACAGCGACAAGACAAAGTGAAACAGTGAATCAGCGACAACGTTAGACCTGCTGTCATTGTCGTGGTAACCCGTAAAGTACTTGCCCAAGCAGGGCACGGGCTTTAGAGGTGTAGAGGCTTCGGTCTCCCATACTATTACTGAGTGAACCACCAAAGCGTAAAATTTTCTTACATGGTTCCGGGAGCCTCCTAAGTTCGTTAATATGAAGGCGAAACCCATGGTCATTCTCTCGGTTTTGATCGATACAGGGAAAAAATGGTGCCAGAATGTACACTTGCAATGGACGGTAATCTTTAGGTAGCATCTCTTTTTTTCTACTTCTACTTCTTCTCCTCCGATTTAGATCACAGAGGTCTGACAAGTCTTTTATGAGACAAAAAAATGCCCTTGGTTTTTGAGGTACTATTGCCAATTCTAATTGCCTTATGGTGTCAAGGATGCGAGCTGTATTAAGTACCTTCCTGTCGATGGCATGTTCCAGTTTGGTCCCAGTTGTGATGATAGCCGCGTCATTCTAAAAGCATAGCGACTGACTGCTAGGGGCTGCAATAAAAACTTGGCTCCAGAACATTCTCCTGGTCTGGCCTACTCTTCAGTTTATTTCTTTTTCCACTCTAACTAAAGTTTTTCTTTCAAAAATATCTCTACTTGATAACTGTTTGTCATAATTTTAGTTGTTTTGTGTCTTAATTCTTAATACTGCTTACTACTTGTTGGATTTCAGTAACCACATTTACCATATTCTAGGGATGCTATTTGATGTGAAAACAACTCGATTATGAGCAAATCTCAAATGCGTTAATATTTTTTTGCTTCCAAAGTACCTATCTCTTCAGTGTAAGTTGTTAAATGTCTCTTCAAGTACGCAGTTCTATATAGTTAATCCATACTCCCCCTCAAAAATTCCTTTTTTATTTTACCTACAAGCAATATGATGAAAAAAAATGTTTTTCTAGTTGAGGCAAGATTAGGACGAGAACAAGAATTAAATTTGATTCTCAAAAGAAAAAAACAGTGGTATACGCTTCATGCATGATGCACCAAAAATTGTCCTCAAAAAGAAAACCCCACCTCTTGGATTTCTAAAAGACTCTCTATTGGTGAACGGCCGACCTGGAAAGTCAAGTCTAATTGGTCGTCAAGCATTTCCTGACCGACGCGGAGATCCGAACGCCTCGATTTCTCCGTTCAACAGTCATTCGAGTCGAACGGCTTCTTCGCGTCACAAGCTTAACCGACGACTTTCGTTTCTGCTTTACGATGTTTTTTCGTTCGAAAAAGTTTTCGAAAAACTTTTGAATCATGTGAATGAAGTGTGTTATCGACTCTTTCACTCAAGTTACAAGAAAAAAGGATAAAATATGTTTTGAAAGCCCTCAAAAATAAAGATGTTTTGTAAAATAAATTCGCGTTATAGTGAAATTTCTCTGATAAAAATGAAAAGAGTCTTCAGGTTGACTTCTTGCTTGTTTGCCGCTGTTTTCTTCGTTAGCACTATTTTCGCCGAGGCAACTACGGGTGAGTCAATAAAAAAGTCAAATAAGAGAGTCAAATCATATTTAAAACTTTGTCATTTCCAGCTGTTGATACAATAAACTGAAAAATAACTCAAACTGTCCTTCTGTTTTCCACTTTTTCACGTTTCTTTTTTTTCTTCTATTCATATATTATCGTGGGTTCGAATCTTCCTCCCGCTTCCTGTTATACCCAAAAATTAAGGGTGAAAAACCGGATTAAAACCACCATTAAACCACCACCACCACTATTCATATATTTGCTACATTAGGTGCAAACTGTATCATATTGGCCTCCTCAGTTACTATTATTGAGAAAAATTAGAATTTCAGTCTTTAAATGATTGTGATAGGACGAGAAGCCCGGTTTCATGGCTCGCTCACTTTAAATTAGCTTAAACGATTTAAACCGGCACTTTTTAGAACATTCCGACGTTGGATTCTGATTTGAGAATATATTAAAACGAGGACTGTTGAAGAATGTAAAATTTTCACACATCATTCATAGTGATGAGTTGAAAATAATTATGATAGCAATGTTTTCTCATTAAAAGTTTCTCAGGTGATTTTTCAGTTATCAGTAACTGAAACTGGACAGTAACAGTTATCAGTACTTTTTAGTAAGTTATCGTATTTAAGTAGGCGTCAAAACTTGGTGATGTAACAGTAAATAGATTTTTAATTTAAAATTAATTAAAAAGATAGACTTCTTAACACTCTTCGTTTTCGAATCTGTCGACCAGGGACCACGCATATTCAACTCGATAAATTTTGGGTCGCCGCTTTCGTCTTCTCCCAGTAGCCCTTCATCTCTCACTGCGGATCTTTTTCCTTTCCGTCCACTTTTCCACCTTTTTCCTGTCTTTTGTTTTGGCTTTTTCTGGAAACTCTGCTGTTCGACTTTCTTGGTCGAGAGGTTCAGGGGAGAGTGAGGACGCAGAAGGATTTGGATGGTTCACCAGTCTGGAGGAGTATTTGCTATTCTGACCAAACCATTATCCACTATCCTATTTCACCCTAGCCACTTCATTCATTCAGTGCACTGAACACTCCCCACCCATGGTCTCCTAAAGCTGAAGTTTTTCAAATTTAAACGTTGAGCCTGAATATGCCAACAGCTGTAAGTAGGCGAAACGTTGGCATTATTTTTGAGTGTCCACTTTGATTTTCTGAGGATATCATGAACAAAAAATTTAATGATAATATAATTTAGGTAGATAGGCGACTTGAAAGTCAGCTACCCGATCCGAAAGTATTTATTTGGGATTTTCAGAGTAATGTGAGTTTTCATAGTACCTTCCGTAATACATGTGCTGTGCCCATCAGTCCAATTTGTTGCGTAGGGCAATCCTTTCCTTTTATTATTATTATTTCTCTTTCCAACCCGACTACAAATGCCATTTGTCGGTGATCGATTTTACAACAGGTTCCAAGATGTAACAAGCATCGCAAGGAAAGAGTTGGATGATTGATGTTTTCACAGCGCCTTACGGACGATTTGTGCTGTGTTCATTAGCGCTATTTCTTGAACGGCCTAATTCTCTGCTTGCCCAGGTATTTTTGCCAAGTTATTGAGGAGACTGAGGGGTGCAAGCCTAACGCACCAACCACCACGGGTATAATTTCCCTTTTCACTCTCCACATCCGTTGCACCACAACGGGTATTATATTTTTATTATTTTCTTTCCTCTCGCCTATTTTTGTTTCTATGTCCGATACTGGGGGAAGACGCGGGCCTGTTTCCTATACAAACCACATAATCATAAACCAACTGATTGTCTCGAATGTGGGGATAGATGGCCCTTAACGGGTGAAAAAAAGTTCCAAGTTCAGTATTTCGAACCAGTTGAGACTGATTATGGCGTACACTCTAATCTGTATCACACTCCTAATAACATCATAGTAATCTGTAGCCGATAATCAACTACGGTTTGATGACCAACCGTACCATCATTTTTTTCATTTTGTTTCGGTAAACCACTCGCATTTGCATTATAGAGTTATATATGTTCTGAGTTTTAAGGTCGATTTTCAGATTTAGGTATAATGAAGGGTGGGACGAGGCTAGAACTCTTATACCTTAAAATTGATTTAAAATTTTTGCGCGCCGTTGCAGTGACGAAGAAAACACTAAATACAATGTACTTCGACACTAAAAGATCTAAATAATTTATTTTCCATTGCAGTGTACAGTGCCAGGTTTTCTAGTGTTTTATATATAAGAAAACAAGACTTAATTTAATTTTTACTGTTTTAGCAGATAATATTGCGAAGGAAACAAACGAGCAAAATGACGACGCCATTTTCATTGCAAAGCTTCCAATTTTTTAAATATTTACAAAGAACACTGGTCTAAACAAAAAATGTGATTGGGTTTTTTTCCTCTTTTTTTATTCTTAAAACGCTTAAAAGTGAAAATAGCTGAGTCACTTTCGCTTCTGGTCGTCTTTCCAAAAGCTTTGAATTATAATTAGATTCAACTTGACAAAATTTTTCATTTTTATTTTCTAACTTTTGAATTTTCTTATAAAGTAATTTAATTTTTCACTTAATTTTCATCACTTTCTGCTCAAGTTAGGTAGAAAAGAATTTTTTTTTTAATTTAGGGAAAATAATGAAAAGGAAGAAACAACTAATAAAATAGACCTGACTTTACACTGGCTGCATTGGGTTTTTTACTTTTAAAAAATCTCATTTTCTTTACAAAAACCCAACTCCTTCTCTTCGGTCCGGGTTCATAAATAGTCAACCCATCGTCGAAAAATCATCGACTTGTGAGAGTTATCACTTGTGAGAGATCCTGAAACCTCTAAAACATGAACAGTAGATTGGAACTAAATCGTAAAGGAGACTTTAGTGAAAGTTTGACAAATTTAACAAAGGGCCTGACTAAGGCCAAGCAAGTAACAATCTATGAACCTCTGAATTGGAAATAGCGAATACATGAGAAGATGTGAAAAAGCAAAGTATCTTTGATGACCTTCAGGGCCAAAGACATTTTTTCTCAACACCTTCACCAGCCAACTGTTCGTATGCATGTTGTAATTATTGTCATTGTCATTTTCTTCTTCCTCCTTCTCTTCTTTTACTCATATTGATTTTAGAAAGAAACAATGATTGTCTTTCTTTTTTTTTCTCATCGAAAACGGTATAAAATAAGCCGTTCATAAAATAATTAAGCACGTGCTTGTGTAATTTTGAAAATTAGTTTCTTCTTATGTCTAGCTCTTGTAGGTAACTAAGTTGTAAAGTTTCCGTCTTTTGGGTCGTATTAATTTTTAGGGTAATGTCCTCAACGTCAAGATAATGTTAAAGTAAGTAAATTTGGTTAAAATAGTTAGGGAACTTCTTGCCCGCCCGTCACTGCAAACAGTTTTAAGACTACTTTCAGAAATCACGAGTAAAAGAAAACTCTCCTCCCTCCCCCCCGGCCCTCTTTCTCTTCCTCTCTTCTTCTGTCTCCTTGTAATTCCGAAGTTTTCTTATCGTGGAAGCAAGAAAACGGTTTAAGGCGCCAGGGGGTAAACAAAGTTTTTGCTTCAGAAAATTACGTTTAACATTTATTTCTTTTATCTTTAGATAAAATCTAGAGAATTTGAGTATGAATCAGAAAAGAAAAAATTGATGGAACATTTTATGTCGGCTGTTCTTTTTTCCAAGTCGATTAATCTTCGGCGCCAGGATATAACCTACGTCTGCTGATTCACGTCTTCTTTCTGCCACGGCTTTTAACCTTTCCCTATAGCTTATTCCCGGAAAATTCTCAACCGAATTGCCTGACTGTCTTTTATGATTATGAAATTCCGATTCTCAATTAGGCTTTTAGGCTAATTTGGAAGTTTTTTATTATTCAGATGGTTTGTATCATGACAGTTTTTTAAATTATGAAACTTCTAATCGATAAAATGAAAAAGGAAAACCAATCCATCATGATATTAAAAAGATCTCATCAAAAAGATAACATAAATGGAACCTAATGGCGATGGCAAAAAGAGAATAGTGATTAATTTCTTTAAGCTCTTTTATTGATTGCTTACTATCCCGGAACAAGGCCAAAGTCCGTGCGATGCCATCTTTTAAATACTAGGCCAGTGTTGAATGAGTTTGACATATTTATTGTCCTAACATTCTACCACAGCCGTATCATCAGTTTAACTACACTTAAAAAAAGCATCTGAGGGGAGAAAGCCTATTTTTAATTGTTGATGAGTACTGTATACTTTAGTAAAGGTTCCATTTTGCTACTGTAACTTAAGTGGGAAATACGGCTTCAAATATCTCGATCTCCATTTGGGGATCATGCCTCATGCAGAGTACTTTTATCGTATATTAGGATTTTGTATATTGGATTTGTATTCTGCGGGTTATGGCTTCTCAACGTTTTATTTCTTTAAGGGACATCGATGGTTGAATGCACTGTGATGTTTTATTATCTTGTTAACATGGAGAGGCTGACAAAGAGCCTATAGATATTGTTGAGATTCCGAATAGATGTTGAAATTTCTATTTTCAAACGAATGCTTTCGAAATTTTTGGGAATTCTTATTTCCTCTGGACAATCTTATTACCTTCCTCAAGAAAAGCTTTGCTGGTGTGAAGATATGCTATAAACATTGAAAGCATGAGAAAATGTATAAGTCGTAAAAGACAATTAGAAATCGAACGGCACCTTCACATCAGTAAATACTCCGACTGACAATACATGGTACCACAGGAACGTGATAAGCTGTTGAAAATTCGACCACTGGTTGACCAGGTGAACAAGAACTTTCTGCTATTTGGGACCTTTTCAGAAAATGTCAGTATTGATAAACAAATGGTTCGTTACTATGGACGTCAGTACCTAAAGCAGTACACTGGGTGTAAGCTTGTACGGTTTGGATTCAAGCAATGGGTGATCTGTTGCCCAAAACTGGCTGTTGTTATCAAGTGCAAGGATATGAAGGCAAGCCAAGAGGTATTGACGATAACGCATCAATGAGCGGACTCGGAACATCTGTTGTCCTAAAGATGATTTCTATTTTGGAAACACCAAGTATGACAGTATTTTCACCGGAACCTCTGTTATGAAACATTTACAAGATATCAATGTACGAGCAACAGGAGCTGTTCTATTGAACAGGATGACAAATTGGAGGAGACAAAGATATGAAATAACAACGAGGAGGACTTACGGCCACCGATTTGATTCTTCCAAAACTGGCTGTCACATAGAATGACAGCAGTTGCGTAAGACTATTGACCAATCATGGACATATTAGGCCCTTGTCTTAGGGTAAATTATGGTGCAGAACTAAAGAGATAGAAATTCAAGGAAACAATGTGAAATATGTGATGCTAGCCTGCGTATGCAATGCTTTCAGACATAGCATCAAAAGTACACGGCATGTGGCATGATCCCCTTTTGGGGATCGAACTTAAATTGCAATTTTTGAAAATGTTGATAATGTAAAAAGTGAAAAAACATGTTTTCCTTACTATTGGGATGTAAATAAACGTAAATGAATCAAAAATTAAAGAAAATAAAATTCGGTATTAATGGGTCAAGGGCCAAAAAAAATTTTTTTTCTGCACAGCGGACCAGACCATAGGTATTTTTATAAGGATTTTTTTATTGGCAATGGTCAGGATGATTAAACAATTAATTTTTAACTGGAATTTGAATAAATAAAATTTTGTACGCTCGCTTATAGGTATAGTTTGTTTGGCACCGACTTCACAAAGGAATTTCATATTAATATTTCGCCGTTTAGTTGTAACTAAATAAGAAAATTATTTTATACTTTTTAGTGAATTTTATTTGATTTTTGAGTTATTATTAATCTATTAATATTTATTTCTTTAATATTAGTTAAAGTTTTCGCACTATGGACATTTTTTTAAGTTGGTTTTAATTTTTTTTCTAAAAATTATTTTTTTGTAGTCGCCATTGAGAGTGCCGTTGGCGGGCCGCAGAAAACATTTCGGCGGGCCGCGGGTTAAAGACCCTTGCTTTAGATACTAACATCATGTGTCCACGCCTGTTTAGTGTTGTGAGTGCTCTTTGTGAAAAAAACAAATAATTGTTGTGTATTAAAATATAAAACATTCTGTTCTTTTAAAAATAGACTTTTGACCCCTCTGAATATTTTCTGGAAATACTTGCCATTTGCAGAAACACACATTAAGCTTTATTAAATTACCGAAGGCCATGGACTTAACTCTCCACACTGCAACTGAATAGTTTGGAGGAAGACAACAGGATATTTAAAAACTTTCCTTTATCTTCTACCTCAAAGCTACAACCGAAAAGACTTCACCCCGAAAAATTTGCGGACGAGTGAAAACATCTGAATGCTAGGGGCGCAGAGGAAATGAGAAAATCTTGACATAGGAAGAGGCTAGAGGAGCAGACAAAGAAGCTTATCTGTTTGCGTTCGACCGTAAATTTTGGTCCATGCGAGTTTTATGAAACTCGAAGAAATGATATTAAGGGGTTAAAGGGGAAAAGAAAAATGATTTTCCCTTTTAGGTCCTAAAAAACGATTTTAAACGAAAAGGGTTTTAAATGAACGGATGTGACGGATGTAAATGTGCTTGGTCGTACGAAAAACAAAGTCAGACTGCCTTTTTGTGGCGACCAAACGACGCAAAATGAAACGGCACGAAACAGGTGGACACAGGATTCGGAATCGAACAAGTCGAGACACTATTCGACTTGTCCCCGACAGTCGGCGAGAGACGAGGAATCTCGCACCTGGGCCATCGAAGTTTCCAGAACAGCGACTATATAAATGGACTCCGAATTGATTTCCTCAGTCAGTTCGACACCATCATGGGGTACTAGCTCAAAGTGATTCGGAACGGTCGCGCACATTTTAATTCTTTTTGCAAATATTTTTTGCCAAAAGGCCTATATTATTCCTTGGTTCGGTATTCGAGTGAGTCTTTATTCTAACAGCTTCCTAAACCAAAACACCACCTAATATTGACATTGGTAAAGCCGACATTCAGTAAAAGACCGCGATGTATGAATAGTAGACCAAATTCAACCAGGATGTCTGTGTCACCTAAACGAAAACAAACTCTCTAAAATACATGCAAATTTTCTTTTTAGACATTTGGGGCTTTCGGATAAAGTGAAGGTAGATGTAATTGTAAAATCTGCTCCCTGTCAAGTCCATCCCGTTTCCCCTCGTTCTCCCGAGAAAAGACATTTTTTAAGAATCAGGAAGCTTCCGCTAATGCCTGCTATAAAAAAGGGAAAAAAGAAAATGTTGCCTCTGTTATTAAAAATAAAATCAACAAAGTTCTCTTACAACAAACATAAATTTCGAGTTTTTATTAATTTTTCGCAGAATGAGGGTTACAAAAAGTCATCGCTTCCGTGAAATATGTGAACAGAAAAAGAGTAGCATGGGGGAGAAGAAGTGAAAAGGGAAGGTGAAAGGATATTTGCACATATATAATTGAACACGCGGACTGGGTGACCTCTCAACTTAATGGTCATTTGATCTGGAAAAAAAGATTTTCCAGTGTTTTCTGGGAAAGTCCACTCACCTCGTCTTCCCTCAACGCCTCCTTCCTCTCCGGCCTTTCCCTTTTCCCACCTCTTGTGTTCTCCGATTCATCTTCCGTCATTTTAATTTCATTTCACCTTTCACCCTGGCTACTTAAATATTATTTTAACCGTTTTCCTTCCTGTGAATAAACTTTTTGAATTTTCAAGTGTTGTTTTTAAAACGACAACCCCTTCCTCTTTCTTTCTCTCTTCTCCTCTACTCTTTCCCAAATCACTCCTCTTTTTTCTAGTTAACTTCAAGACGGGTTTTCATTTGCTTCATTACTTTGTAGAAAATGTTAGAAATTTTTCATTTTAGGCTTTCTTTAGGTTTCAAATGGCAGGACAGGCAGAGGAAATCGCTCAATGTAAATCAGCTCTGATTCACTCTTACCTCCACCTTGTTGATGCTAACGTCAGTAGGTTGGCGAAATGTTCATGAAAATGGTTTAAAATTATAATTCATCCTTGTAATGCCCTAAACAAAGTGCAGATTTAATTCGTTTAAACTAATTTAAAGTGGCTGGGCCATTACAAATAATTTAAAACTAAAAATCAAATTTTTCCAGTATCACCTACACCCGGTTTAATTTTTTTCAAATTTCTTTTGCGTCATTTTCCATGTAAAAAAAAAGGTAACATTGTTTTTGGAACCAAGCATTCTTATTTAAAGAATTTTGTCACGAGAACAAATGATATAACTCGTAGAAACAATTTTAGTTAAATTTTAATAACCAAAAAGATGAGATAAGTTGTAGAGCGGTAAGGGCAGAGATGGGAGTGAAAAGAACGGTTAACTTTGCGGCATGCAATATCTTATTGGATTTCCAAATCCGCATAATTTCGTCCGTCAAAATATTTCATCTATTTACCAGAGAAAACAAATTTAAATTATTGATGATGTCACCTTAAAACCTTCCATTTCATTCTTCTTCTCTCCACCTACCTTCAGTTCAATACTTCTCAAATTATTTTATGGGATGTTGTATTTGCTCCGAAATTTTTATCTGTCATATTATTATTAACTGGACGTACATTTAGAACAAACCCTGCACAGACATCTTCACGTCTCTTCTGGCTCCTTTCCTCTCAATTCCCGCCTGACCACACACCCGTTCATCCTCTTGACCAAGTTTTTTAATTTAAAACTTTACTTTATCGAAAATCATTCGAGGAGATATTGTTGGTCTGTTAACTGGATACATTCTCAAATTAGAAGGCAAGTTTTGAGTTTGAGAATCTCTGGGCAAAAACCCAACATGATTCCTGGAAACTTAATAAATCATAAAAATATCGGCTTGTACTCTTCTTCTTTTTTTCTGACCTTTTTGGGAATAAGACAGAGATAAACGCAATATACGCCGGTGCACCTTCGACATTGATAAGGCAATTGAGTGTTTAATTATCGACTGAATTGTCCTACTCTCCTCTTTCCTCTCGCTTTCTCATCTTCTCCTGACTCTTCCGAATGGGAAATGAAAACCTTGGAAGAGACGAATTTCGTATTCTAGACCGGAAAGACCATTTTCGATCTATTCTATGGTTACAGTTAATTAAATTTAATTTCCATAATTACGGAAGGAATGATGGAAACCTTTTGAAGGTCCTGTCGGGTCATTTTCTGAAGATTCTAACTGTAGTAAATTCTATTCTATGTTTTTGGAATACTTGTAACGTTTTTTTTTTGTTAAAATATTCTAATGAAATAGTCCCAGTGTATTTTACAAATTTTTTTGTTGGCATTAATGTTTCCTGTTAATGTTAAACTCAAAAATGTGGGTCGCTGGACTCTTTTTCTTTTTTCAAACAAATCTTCCGGTTTTTCATTGAAAAACTTTTCCATGTGCATTTTCATCTGTATCACTAAAATTATGCTCTAGAGCAGAAAAGGTGGCCATCTGATGGATCTGGTGAACAGGGTGGATGAGGACATGTTCCAATGCAAACTCTTTTATTTTTCCTGCCTCTTTTTTTGTAGCGCAAAGCCACTTTTTGATGGAGTCCGTCTCTGTCAATTCATGAGAAACCCAAATTTGTTGTCAATACACTTTAACAGTGGGACAAAAATAATTCTAAACTGTGGACCACGATCAAACTATCTTCAATGATAATTCCTCAATTGTTTGACCAGGATCTGATTCCATCATCCCTTTCGGGATGTCTCCAGGCAATATTTGCCAATTTTGTTACAAAAACATTATGCTATTCTTTTTTCGAAACTATCGCTATGTAACAATAGACGTTAACCTGAAAGGATGTGTCATGTTCACTGTTCGAGCCTAAGTCGATTCTGATGCCTTACTTTAGCTCGAGTGGTTCTATTTAAAATGAATGTGACAGAACCAATGAATTAGAATGAATAGGAACAGTCATTATCTATGAACTGTTACAAAGGTTTTCTTTCAGTTGACTTTTGTTTCTATCAATGAACCTATCACATCTTAATATGTTTATTTGAACAACAACCCCTAATAATGGGGTGGACTTTTTTCTCACTAAGAGGAACCTTTCATTTTTAAACTAGCATTGATTTATTTCAATTAAATTATCATATCAGATATACTGTATGTTTATGGTCAGTGGTCAATTTATGATTCCTTGAGATTTTCCAAGAGCTATGGTATATACCAGAGATGGCAAACCTATGGTACGAGTGTCACAAGTGGCATGTTTGAAAATTTTGATGGCACGCAATAAAACAATTTTTTTTAAAGCTATCTTTTTTAATAGAAAGTAATTAAAAATTTTTAATCTAAACTTAATTTATAATTTATGATATAAATTTCGAGTACTGAATATCTATCTATGTTAACTAGAACCGTCAGATTATATATTTTATTATTAAAATATTGCACGGATTCTCTTGAAGCAGAAAAAGATGCCCATTAGATACAATTGTTTAAAGAAGAATTGCTTTTACCGTATTTGTTTAATTAATTATACTCACGTATAGTTTCACCACCCTAACATTTCCAATGGAATTTTATTGTGGCACGTCACCTATTTAAAAAAGAATTTTTATGACTTTGTGGCACGGACATCAAAAAAGGTTAGCCATCTCTGGTATATACTGATAATTATGGTCATATTTACAAAAATGCGATGGGAACACAACGTGAGTGCTAAGTGTTTGTGATAAACCTAAAAGGTTTTTTTGCATTATAAATGATTTTTGATTTCAACATAGATGAATAAATTGATTGTACACTTTTTTGTTGCCGGAGAAAACCTCTTGAAGGTTGTTCGTCCTATTTTTGGGAAGGTAAAAGGGAGTGTTTGATATTTGCACCCACTAAAACTCCTGAATGGACATCCTCTAGGCTCGAGCTGTAAGACCCGGGGATCCACTAATACACTTCCGCAATCTTATCAAGTCCGACGATGACTTACAATTGTCAAGTCCCATTCCCTCAATCTGGAGTTGGTCACCAGATCGCTCCTCCGCAAACGCTTTGTTCCACTAGGCCGCCAATCTACTCTGGATGTGCAAGCCCGGAGGGTATCGCTACCCTCCCTTTTCCAAACTCGTTTGGTCTCCTCCTTCAGCAACATCACCTCTTCGCAGAAGTAAGAGAATACAACCCAGTTTCTCTCTCTCTCTCTAGGATTCCCTGAAAGACAGATCCTGAGAGAGAGCCTGAAGAGAAAGATCCTATCCTATTATAGCTCAGAGGCACCCCTTCTACCTTAACCACGCCGGGCACACTCCCAGCGTATGCTGCCGTCCTGCCTCCAAAGACGGACAATGGTGGCAACGCATCGTCGACTCCTGGATCCGTCACAGTTACTAACCGAAGCATCCGTGCCCGGTAAGCATCTGTGTCATTCGGCAGGTTAAGGAACCCCATTTCCGCCTCCCATTTCCAGCGTCCCAGCAATGGCTGAATTGGTCGCACACTACTTTTAGCGTCAACAACCACCACAAACATACTCGTTCCCAACCCAAGTGTATTTTATAAACGTTTTGTTTATAAAGGCAGCAGGGAACGTGTTAAGCATTCTCCGATTTTGTTCAAGTTATTTTTTATCCCGACATCCAATATCTTTTTTTTTAGTATTATGAGAGAGTAAAGGTGAAAAATTTGAAATTACATGCGTATCCACGATCTAGAATAAATTAGAAAGATGAAAAAGAAATAAAATCAAAGGTAAATGATGGGCGAGAGAAAGAGAAAAAGGTTAAAAAGAATCGAGAAGAGGAAAAAGGTTGCCACGAATCAAAGAGAAACTGTTTTTTCTACTTTTTATTTATTTTTATTACAAAAAAAAAAGTTTGGTGAAAATTTTATTTTTAAAGACTTTTTCATTTCATTTTGAAATCATTGAGAGGAGATAAGGGAGAAGGAGAGGAGAACGAGAAAGAAAAACAACTTTTTTACTCATAAAAATAAAAATAAAAAATAAATAAATTTTTAAAAAAATTTGCCGTCAATTCCTCCTTTCCTTAAATTATATCGAGTTTAATTCAAGAAACTTTTTGGAATTTGGAAAAATTATAACTTCAAGTTATTGCTTTTTCTTTTTCGACTTCCTCCACCTTTCTCTTTCATTCTGCTCCTATCTTACATTTTCTTGACTCTAAAGAAAAAAATCCAGTTGTTCTTGAAATTCGACCAAATTGACTTTGAATTTTTTAATGTTAATTTTATTTTAACTATTGATTGCTCACGTTAATGAAGATGAGAGAGAAGAGAGATCCATCTGTTAGGATGTTTTCAAATATTTCTTTCTCATTATGCTATTAATGATGACCTTATTTGATTCTGCTTGTGCATGATTATCTTTTAGTCGTCTATGTCATCAGTTTTAGTCATCTCACAGCTCTTTTTGTTTGTGCCACAGTCTTTTTTTAAAACTCATCTATAATATAATATGAATAATTGCGGGAAATTATATATATATATATATATTTTAGGGTGTCCCAAGCTATAAGGGCCAAAATTTTTTTTGAAGAATTTGGATACGCATACCATCTAATTTTTTTTTATGTTTGGTCCTAATAACCTAAATAACAAATATTATTGTGATTGGATAACGTTAAGCCGTGCCGACTTGCTCCCAAAGATAGCCATGTAGATCTGCACTAAGTTAGTACGGCAATATTCACTATCTCATTATTTATTTCATAAGTAAAACTCAGAAATGCCAAAAACTTATATATATTTAATATTTAAAATTAAAACAAAACGTCATATCATAAATTTTCTTTTCAAAGTTTGCTTTTTACAGTCAGGGAATATCTTCCGATGTTCTTGTACGCATCGTAATAAAAATTGCTTTTGTTCTTCATTAGCTGTGATTAAACCGTGGAAGTCTTGCATTAATTTAACTGCTCTTTCAGCTCCATCATTTACCACTCTCAACGTTAAAACTTTTTTTTTGGCCTCTTGAAAGGAAACATTATTTGACCATAACGAAGGGCATACCCCAAGAAAACTGTCATCAATTCTGAGACGCTTAAACAGGCTCTTGCTTTTAACAGAAATGAAATTCGACATGCTTTTCTCATACAATGAGCCATAAAGCTCTTCCTTCGTTGGAATGTAGCGTTTATCATATGTTGATAAATTTTCATTGGTTAAATTTTCAATCATTTTAATTTTAGTTTTTTGGTTCACGTCATCATCAAATAGGGCCAAGATGGAAGCTTCATCGGTCAAATACCATAAGTGCTGGCAAAATTTATCTAAAGCTGCCTTCGAGATGCGCTTATCAATTTTTTCATAAGCCTTCATTGATTTTAAAAAACACAAGTCCTGATGGGGTGCTTTTACCGCATGGGTGCACTGAAGCCATGGCTTGACATAGGAGGTTACGATAAACAGGCAAATATCTAACAATGCTGCCTTATCCTTTCCCGTGATCGTCAACTGCCTACTAAGTAATGTCATTTTCAGGGAATAAATAGCTCTCATCATCCATCGAGCTTGGTGCATCGCACCCGGTGGTCGAATTTTAAATTTTTTGTCTGTATCTCCGCCCAAAAATATTACAGAAAGCTCAATCAACTCTCGGTAATCACCTCTGATTATTTCCTTAGTCATTTCAGTTCGGTAAAACTCTATTAAATTATCAATTTCGGAAACAGTCAAATACAAAAGGACCTTTTCTCTGTAGCACTGTATATTTCCGCTATCTATTCCCTTCCAGTTATCCCGAAACATTTTACATAGTGAAATATCGGGACTTACAGTTACTTGACTGATCTTAGTTTCAAACACTCCTTTCAACACCAGTTCACACACATGATGACGGCAGGCAAAAACAAGCATTTCTCTATTAAGCCTCTGTTCGAGAAGAACACACGCACCATTGATATGACCTGTATTAGACGCAGTAGTATCACAACAAAGAATTTGAACTTTTTTCTTCAAGATTCCAGTCCATAATCGCACTCCAAACTGCCTGCGCTTGTTGGCTTCCTGAAGAGCTTTCCAGCCTCGGAACAGCAATAAGTTGTTCTTTACGTCCATAAGTTATTACTATAGGAAGACGATCTTCTTTTGATTTTTGAGTATCTAAACCCGGCAGTAGTAACAGTCACTACATCTGGTACCTCGTTTTGAAAGTCAGCTTTTATGGCAACAGCGCGTTCTTTCCGTTTTTCCGTACGAATTCTTTAAATTGAAGACTTACTTATTGGAAACTCGTCAATATTATGTCCAAGTGCCTCAATAGTCGCTTCAAGGATAAAAACTGAATCCCTAATACTTAACTGACACCTATCAAGTGCTGCTACTAATTTCGGAGTCATGAAGTCCTTCCCGCTGTGGCTTTTACTAGTTCTGGGCAGCGTTTTCTCAGTCATTATATGCAAATTCTCTTGTAAAGCTAAGGTTTCGTTTGAATTGGAAGATGAATTGTTTTGTGACGGTTTACAGGATGGTGTCACAGAAGTTGATGCGGAGAAGTATTTAGCTCTCCGTTTTTCTTCCTCAGTAACTCTAATGCGCACTCTTTTCTCTTTATCTGTCAGCTTTTTGTCCACTCCAACTAAATTACCAGGTCGACCTGGCTCTCTCTGACGTTGCAAGAAGATTCTATCTTCATCTATTTTTATAAGTTGGAGCGCATCGGCATGAGCAATGTCAAACAAATTATCTAAATTGTTGACAAACTCTTGTCGACGCAGTTCAAATACGTGTTTTGTTTTTTGTGCATTTTTTTGCAAGTCTCTCCAAACTTGATACATATTTTTAAGTTTTTTCACACAATTCGGTAAAGATTTGGTCGGTATGCGCGCCTTTTCCCAATAGATAATGCATTCGCGGATAGTAAGATTTGCGCTTTCATTGACATTTAAATGCACTTCACGAATATTATAAAACATAACTGCCAAAACTTGCCTATTAGAGGGTAGTTTTGAGCCCATTATTTGATGTTTCGCGTGTCCGATTAAAAATATACTTTTCGCAGAACTGCGTAATTTCACTGACATGTTGACTATTTGAAAACAATAAGTCTACTAACAATAAAATAACCACGTCGACACGTGCGCTGTTGTCCGCTTAAGCCGACAAGTTGTAACATGTTTCGGTGCAAGTCGGCACGGGTTCCTGTCGTCCTAAGTACTTGAAATTTCACCTACGATTGTTTTAACATCATTGTAAAAAATTAAGAGGGTATGCGTGTTAAAAAAATGTTTTTGATTTTTTTGGGACACCCTAATATATATATTTGCCCGATTTTCACTTTACCGTCGCATATCCATTTCATGTTGGAAGAGGAAGAAAACTTATGGGATGCCCGACTGCTTTTGCTTTGTTCTGTGTACCAGTTGTCAAGGCCCTCTTGGTCCGTCGTCTCTACTGTTTTCGTCGTTACTGACGTCGTGACCTGAATACATGTACTGAAATGTATGGTATCATTTCCTCCGTTTTTGTTTCCGGTTCTGTCTCCGTGCACCCCTTGATTGTTCCGATCGTCAAGGCCTTTTTCAATCTCTCAGCCGGCCCTCGTGTCTTCTGCGTTATCAACTTTCTGGCCGTTCTCATGCTTTCTTCAACTCTTTCCTTCTTCGTGTTCAACAGATTCAATAGGTCTTCTTGGTAGTTAACTTCGAAGTATAAGTTCATAAATTAGGTTAATTTATTTAGAACGCAAACATTTTTGTAAATTCATTTTCTATTATGGCTTATAAACAAATTACGAGCGGACAGCTGGAAAAAATCAAAGAGAACAGGAAATGAAAAAATAAATGGGAAATGGTATTTTAAGATGACCATACTCCTACTTTTCATTAAATCCTTTTAGAAAAAAAAGTAGGCGAGAAAAAGGAGAAAAAGGCCTTTGGCGCATGATTTTAAAATTCAATATTAGGGTTATGAAGTTTCCGGAAGACTTTAAAAAATGATGAACGTGTCCCTGGAGGCTTTTATTCCGGAAGATGTGAAGGAAAAAAGCACAAGTTCGCTAAAATGTGTTTACTTTTTTTCCGGTCCGTCTTCTAATATACAAAGTTGACTCGGCTGTGAAGAGAATGGCAGGCGGCAACCGGAAGTTCTTTGATTTCCCACTTTTTTGTTAATGAAACATTTCAATTTTTTGTCTTTATGTTCTTCCATTTCCTGCTCATTGTTTTCTTTCTTGGTTTCTTGCTCTGCTAGACCATTTCTTCCCCCCTTTCTCCATTTAACTTCTCTATTTGTTCTGTAAGCTGAGATAAATCAATTTTTAAATAAAAATATAGCCCTGACCCCTTTCATTATCCAAGCAAATGAACCAGAATAGGATAATTGTAATTAATTGAAAGAATAAAAGCGGTGCAACAGAATAAATGGATACTCATCAATGACATTGCCATTGTCAAACTGCAGGGTTCCTAGCTTCGATTACTGATCACTTATAAAGTTTTTCTACTTCAAATCGATTGCACAGTGATTTGTGAGTAGGTCACGTGTGTTTTACAAATAAAGTTATGGTCATTTATGAGACAAAAAACCACAAATTCCAAACGAATACAAAATACATTGAAATAATAACATATCTTTAGTAAAAACTGCGACAAGTTGTTCCTTCTCTTTTTATGTTAAAAAACAGAAGTTTGAGAACTGGACGATTAGACGGTAATTTTTTCTTGCCCGTTACTTGGTGATTAAGCTCACCAACCGAGAAAATATTTTTTTCATTGCTTCTCACGTCTACTGACCTATTGGAAACATAAAACAGTTCGTTTTATTTACCAAACAAGCCGAGAATAAATGACTGTAACAGGGGGCAAGCACCGTGCTTACTCCAAAAAATACGAAAAACAAATTTTTTTCGAGCATTTTAAAGTATAAGCCTAAATATGTGCAGTGAAAAATGAGAACACCGGAACACTTACAAAATGATCGACCGATTCTTTCTAATTGGTCTGTAATGAAAGTTTTCTAGGAAGCCTAGAGGAGGTCAACGATAGCTGCTGAACTATCCAAACTTGAGCCACCTTGATATATAATGCATTCATCCTTGATATATATAATGTGCCTTGAGCACAATATATATATGTGTGTGTGTCAAAGTGTCATGTGTATATAAATGTTTATTATAATGTACTATTCCAAAATAAATTATTTGTTTCTGTGAACATTGATTTTTTTTTTTTTTTGCAGGCCACTAAAGTTAAAAATTGTTTATTTGGCCCAAGTTAGCTTTGAGTTTGATACCCCTGTTTTAAACTATATTGTCATCTTTGGTTGCATGAATATACCCAAAAGACAGTAACAGGTGATGTAGCGTCCACAACCTGCGGTTCGGGTACGCTTAGGAAGGTTAAAAGCGGTGAAAAAATAAAATAAAAGAATAAAAATCACTGGCCGGTCATTTGTTCCCTTGCAACGTGTGATGAGGGTGGGTTTTAAGAGAGGTTCGATAGGATACCCACAATACTCCACACTCACGTAAACGTTATAATCGATAAGATAAATTTTGAAAATCAATTTACTTTCTTTAGAAAGCGAAAAGCGGTAACTCAAAATATGCCCAACTCAAAACGAACAATCAATCGCTACGAAAGCTTAAAACTTAATGACTAATAACCGCGTGGCCAGGAGGAAAGTTGGCAGGTTTCAACCCGAACCACCGGCCCTCTCGAACGTTCGTTCAATTAGGCTCGGTATCGAAATGGCGCAAACAGGTGAGTTTGACTGAATGAAACTCGGTCCATGGTTTTCGAAGACTTTTCAAAACCGAAGAAATTTTTTTTTTGTAAAACTAATTATTTAAAAAACACTTTTTGTACAATAAGCGCAAAGGGAATTTTGTATTAAGCAGTCAACAGATGCAAGCTTACACCACTATTACAACTTTTGCAAAGTTTTTAAAGAAAGGCATTTACTCAATTTCGATTTTTTTTTGTTGTTGAAAAATTTCCCTTATTTCGAGAGAGAGAGAGAAGAGAAGAAAGAATAGGAAGAGGGGTAGAGTGGGTAGAGAAGCGTTTGAGTGGAAGGGATGAATGGAATAGAAACCCTGAGGGCTTCCTACCGACTTTTCCTGCACTGAGGGTCGAAACTAATGCAATGAAGTCCAGGGGAAAAGAAAAGAGCTCGAAATTTGAGTATTCAAATCGTGTAGACATCCACCAGTCGTTCATCACCTTTCCTTTCCCGTGGAATTTTTTTATAAAGTAGAAAGTGAAGAAAGTCCTTCACTTTCTAATTTATTTCCTTTTTATTGTATTACAGCAACAACAACAACAACAACAACAACAAAAGGAAAAAACTCAAAACGAAACGAACGAGGATGTTTCTCCCTAATTTACATCTTTTTTTTATCCCTAAAAAATAAATTAGAGGCAATTTTTAAAATGAAATATAAAAAAAATACGCAGGCGTGATTTTAAGACGCGTTCGTGCTTGCAGTTTTCTTTTGTAGGCGCGAGTGGTAGCAAGTTGTAGCAAAAAACCTCTTGAATAAAAGCTAACTTTCACCTCTTTTAGATTTTCACTCATTGGTTCATGCTGGGCTTCATATCTAGTTAGCTTTTGCATCAGAAAACGACTACAAAGAACTAATTTTAATTTCCTTGAGAGGTTCTACCTCGAAAGCACTTGTTTGAGCTAGAAAGGTCGTTAAGATTTGTGATTATCTCAGCCAGGATGTTTCTTTGTAGAAGGAAGGGTGAGCGGAGTGTATAGCCGTGTACTAATTTCGAAGCTGTTTAATGATCACCTAAAAGGATGGCGAAGAGTTCATCCATTCCTTTGGCGAAACGTGAAAAATAGGTTTAGTGAGTGAATTGTCCCGACTAAGATCCCATTTCGGATTAGCTTTATTTCATTTGCCCCGGGCCAGATTAACTTTGAATACGAAAACAGATGAATTTGCCGAACCGATTTCTATAAGCGCACCCTCGTTAGAATTAAATTTCAAATTAGATCAAAATCGATTTTAAATTGCGTCGTTTTGTCTTATTCGAGCTTTCACCTACTTTTAGGTGGTCATTTATCTCTCTCTTAGATGAAAATTCTTAAGATCACCAAATTTTGCCTTAAAATGCAGCAATCATCCTCGGACAAACTTTTCAACCAACTGCTTTCAGACACCGAATTACATTATTGTTCTCAAGAAGAACATGTAGCTCTAGGCAAAGATGACCTCGGATTGACTTGGAAGACCCGTATTAAAGCTAAAGTGTCCAAACCCATCTTCATCTGAACAAACTTAAGCTAAGATGATGGCTAATAGAAAGATGGTTGTGACACACTGGTCATAAGCTCCATTTGTATGAAGAGCTATCTTAAAAATTCATTTGGACCTACAAGATCAATTTCTTCAAAACCTCCGACCCCGAAATCCTTGAAAGCTTCCAGTCCAAAATCTTACGAATCATGGTCAATGCTTCTTGATTCGTTTCCGAATAACATCATTCGAATGGATCTGGTACAGAAAGCAGAATCAGCATTTTTTCCTCTAAACCAGTGGTCCATCCATCCTTCTGCATCATCCCTTCTTGATGAACACAATCGAGGCCTTTCATCTATTTGGCCTAGGCTTCTGACCAAACCTTTGTACTCTGTCGTAATCTGACTTTAGCGGCGTAACAGTCACATCACTAATAATACTAATACTTCACGTGCATGACGATACGTTATACAGTGTTTGTTAATAAAAAAAATTGGGAAATGGCTTTTGTTGTTATTTTATTTTATTTTATTTTTACATAAAAACAGACGTTTTATGGAAACAAAGCACACGCAAACAGAGAGAAAGAGAGAGGAGGAGAGAGGACCAACTCCCCATGGCTTTTCGAACCCATTGTCGGAGGATAGCCCAGATTAAAAGCTTTCTTTTCAAATCTCTGGACCACATACCCCATACAATTTGTCGATCTCTTTGTTATTCTAATGATTTTTTTTCGATCGATTCTTTTTTTTTGTTCATTTTTTTTCAAACTTTTGAAGTTAACTTGGACATATTGTACACCTATTTTTTCAACATTGGAGGTTTTTTAATGCATTTTGTAGAAAAACTAAAAACTTCTAATTCGTCTTCTTATTTGACATATAGTAACCGAATTACCAAGGTGGACCTTGGTAATGGTAACCGAATCTTTGATTTTTATTTTGTTTGTACATTATTTCTGCTTTCGAAGATCAAATAAAAACAATAAAATTTTCTTTTGAAATGTTATATTACCAAATAATGTCATAAATGACAGAAGTAGTATTAATCTAGCCTTTTTATCATACACAAAAAACTTGGCCCTATCACAAACAAAGAAACGAAAAGACGAAAGGACTACTAAGACTAACCCGATTTAAGCACCCCCTTCCGAAAAAAACACCGAAAAAAAACACCGATTTTTCTAACAATGTCAACTTAGTACAGTTGGCATCACCAGGGTCGAGAAAAGACAGAATTTGAAACACTTGAGGTTGAGGAGGGGAGAGGAGAGGAGAGGTGAGGTAGGGTTTAGTGAACAATGTAAACGAGGTAGACAAGATGAAATGGGATAGTGAACAATGGCTTCGTCAGAATTGTTAGGACAGGTAGAGGAAAGGGCTCAGTTGTAAGTCAGGACAGATTCGGTCTTGCCTCCAGCTTGATGATGCTAACGTCACTAAGTGACGAACTGTTCGTGTTATTTTTTAAAGGTCTCTCTCAGGTGGGTGGTTTTATATACTACGACAGTGTTTCTCGATTTTTTAGTTTTGGTAATGCTTGTGTTTGTGTTTAAAAGCCGCTTATGATAGACCAAAAAAGTTTTTGGTACATATATAAATATAAAAAATAGTACGTATGTTCATGAAAATCCAAAAAATTATATATTTGTATATATTGATCTAAATCTACAATGGTTACCATCGTACAATTCTCTCAACTTTTTGACTACTGCTCTACTACAGGCCATACTCCCGACTAATGCCGTTCACCCACACCAACCAGGACCTGTGAGTGCAAAGTACAAAGTATCGATCGTTTCCGATATACGGTGGCAGACACAAAAGTCAGACTTGCGGTACTTGGTGACCCTACATCAAACTTCACAGTAATAAAAGAGTGTTCAGAAAATGAATTGAAACAGTTGAACATTTGTAACTGACTGTTTTTTTGTAATGAAAGATAAACAATATAAGCTCTCACCATTGCATTCGTCTCATCAAGACGATACGACAGATAAGGATAAGTTGCAAAAGGAAGCACTGATCCGAAGCACACAACATTACTGTGAAACATTTATTTAAAAGAAAAAAAACCAAAGAGGCAAGAAGAGAACCTAAAAAGCAAAGAAAATCGAACTGAAAAACAGTGGAAAGGAAGAAAGGAAAAGGAGAGAGATCCCAGAGAAGGAAAACCGTTGGCAAAATTCCGGTTCCCAATTAGAAGAACTCAAAACTTTAAAAAACAAAATTAAAAAATTATGTAAACAAGGTTTTGTAACATAAACCGTTTTTTTATTGTTATTAATTTTGCCAAGTTTTCAGTTCTTGGGGGCAATTCATTAATAATCAGGAGAGCAGACTCCGTGAATTGTGTTTTTGGGGAGAAAATGTAAAAAAAAATTCTTTTGTTTAAATTTTATTTATTTATTTTTTACTCCTTTTCCTGCAAAATAAAAACTCGAAGGAAAAGTTAACTCGTTTAAAATTTGACGAAGTTTTTTTTTCCCCCGGAAAGACCTGAAATTTTAATTTGTTTGTCAGGGCAGTACTTAAATTGTTTTAGGGCTCGACAAGGAAAGAGGAAGAGAAATGGAACGTTTGTGTTGTTTAAAGCTCACTTTTATAAAAGTCCAGATGATGCATTTGCTTCGAGGAAATCCTGTTTGTTTATTTATTTGTTGCTTTTTTTCCTTTTTATTTATGCCAAGACCGCGTTTTCACTGACGGTGGGGAGGATGAGTAAGGGAAAGAATAGAGAGAGAGAAAGAGAAGTTGAAAGCTTAGTTGAATGTGATTGGTGGATGTACGTTAGAAATGCCTAAAACAATTTTTTTTTGGTTTTATTTTATTTGATTATTATTTTTTTGAGAATTGGTGTCGCTGTCTGTCATTTCTGACAAAATTCTCTCAACTTTTGCTAGCCTAAAATGTTAATTTAGCCTTACATTGTAATTCATCGACTGTCCGGGTATTCTTGTCAAATTCTGGGGAAGGCTGAGAGGCGCAAGGCCTAATACACCGATCAGTACAGGGATGATTTATGTTGGCATTCGTTTCACTTCTCTTTCCAAGCTCTTATTCTTGAGACATTTTTACACCTCCTTTGGTATTAGGTTGAGGTCATTCGGGGCCGCGTAAGTTTTGCCTATGTATTTCACGTTGTTGCCTTTTCTTTTCATCATTTTTATTGTGTTTATTGTGTTTCTTTCATCCGTCTCTTCTGGCGTGTCCCTCTTGTTTTTTTCTTAAATCTTCTTTTTTTCTCTTTCATTTGACTCTACTGATACAGCAAAATTCTTTCATTTTATGTTCTTGGAATAGTTCTGCTAGATTTTGTTCCAAACATTTCTTTCCTAGTATCTTATCATTGTGTTCTTATTGTTAAAGAACTGGAATAAAAACATTCAGATTTCAAGAAGTTAAAAAGGCTTTAAATGTCTGTAGAAATTATCCAAAGTTTTAAAAATGAAAGCTCTTAAATACGGCAACGAGTTATGGAACTGTCATGTTTCGTCTTGGTGACCGTCTGGCCAACGATGAAGCAAATTTCCCAATAAGTAAATCATCTAGTTTGCTTCGTGGATGATTTTAGAATTTGTTAATAATGATGTCTAATGAGTATAACAAGAAAAGAAGAAGAAGGAAAAGAAAAAGACGAAAAAGCGGTGATGTGTGCAGTTAATATTTAATAAAGAATGTTTCCGCCCCTTTATCTTTCTCGAGTGAATAAAAACCTTTAAGGCACTCCTTTTATACTTACGATCTTTTGTACTCACTGAATTTTCAGCTTTCTTTCTCTAATAATTTATACAAGTTTCAAAACTTTGACTTTGTTCGTATAAAAAAACCCTAAAGTAGATGCCTTAAGATATAGAAAGTCGTGGTTTTCGAATCCCCTTCTCTTTCATTTTCCCTTTTTTCTTTTACAGATTTTCCTTCAATCACGTCGAAATCTTAATGAGCGGGAAAATTTTTTACGTATCAGAATCGGATATTCGATTTTCGTTTTAACGCAACCATCAACGAAAATAAGAAATTGCTGAAGTTTGTAGTTGCTCCTCAAGTTTAGCTTAAGATGCGTTTTATTTCATTTCGCCCCCTTAGAAGTTTCCCTTAAATTTTGACAAATTCAAAAAATGTGGCTCAAAAAACCTTTTTGCTTTTTAGTCAAGGACTCGATGTAAGCACCCCGAGGCGAGAGTGAGTTGATTAAAAAAAATCTTGGGACAGAAATAAAAGGAAGAAGTGTGGGTGGGAAGGACGATGAGGATGGTTGGCACCCTGTGTGAATCACGGTGCAATGACCACCCTCGGGGGTTTTCATTATGTTATTATCTTCTTGCTCATGGATTGCGGTTTGGAAAAGAGGAGGGAAAGAGGGGCGGAGAGTAAGATTTGCTCAATTTCCGATAATGAAGATTCTTGAAGAATTAATGGGATATCCCCCAAACCCCATTTCGTTCTAAACGTATCGAATAACCCTCGAATTCATCTCGAATCCATTTTATGCACCCTCATCCCTTTGGGGCAAATTCTTTTTTACTCTCTTGGGACTTCTCTTTTTTGAATTCGGATCTAATGATACTTGGATCAAAATTTTAAATTATTCACTAAATATGTATGAATGTTCACAAACATGTTGAAGACCTGAGTCTGTATCAGCTCAACCTCAAACTTGCAATCTGAGTCTGTAAAGCAAATGAGGAAGCAAACAGCAAACTTGAGTTAATAGTTTGGTATAGTTATTAATATAAATTTATTCAAATAAAAGATCATTCCTGTGAAGTAGCTTTGCCATCAAGTCATCATTCCACCAAAGTCACCCCATTCATCATGCCATCAAGTCAATCCCATCATGATGTCAGAGATCATTCCATCAAGTAGCCAGCTTTCACATCAAGCTGTACTTCTGTTCTAATATTAAATATTAATACTTAAATCAAATATCAGCGTCTCTTTGTCGAGAAAAGAAGTCGTCTTAAAAGCTGAAGAGTTGAAAGCGTGTCGGTCAGTTTTGGTATTCTACTTTTCGGTTCGTGTCAAAATTTCGCTGATAAAAGATGGATAATAAGGGTTGGAAGATGGTTTGAGAAGGAGGTTTGACAGTCTTTCCTCACACGCGACGCATCTGTCACAGCGTAGCGGTTATGTCGATTACAATCGCCAACTGTTCCCGTATTTGTTTTGAATTTCATTATGAAGGCGGTCGTCTTTTGCCTCCGAAGAGGACTTACACTCCTCACAAACGCTTGCATTTTCAGAAGTAACAGAGAAACATTTTAATTTTCAGCCCACGGGTTTAACACACCTTAAAGTGACAAATATGATCTTTTTCTTTTTACCTTAGTGCTTCTTCGAGATGAAATAATTGTTCATACTTTAACAATCTTGTCTATCGCTACTTTGTGATGCACTAAAATATGTGTTAAGCTTCCATCTGTCTTCTGGCTTTGTGGGTGATGTCGTGATTTCACAGGCAGAAGCTCAAAGGAAATCAAACATGGTCTATTTTTAAGAGAAAAAAAATCATTTTCCTTTAGCTCTGCTCAAAGTCCGTGGAAATAAATTTCATTTAGAGAAAACAGGGGTTCTTGGTTTGTTCTTGGTTTGTCTGGACTTAAATAAGTCTATCGCGAACGCCCCTCGGAAAGTCATTTGGAACATCTTGTTGTAATTGGTATTAAAAACTTTCTTCGGAACAATAATAATCGAGTTGGATTAATATTTTTAAACCGGAACATTATTAATGAGTTTAAGGGTGAGGAGAAGAAAAATGAGAGTTGAGAAGGGCGAGGCCTTAAGTCCTTCATCTTTCACTTTTTTTTATCTTTATTCTTTTCGAAGGAGAAAAAATTAAAACTAGAATTTTATACATTTTTTGTAGGGGAATGGACGAGAATAAATGTGTTCGGTTATCTCTACTATATATGGCTCATGGTTCGTTTTGTTTTAGCCCTGAATGTCCCGGAAAACCTGAATTCACAGCATCTACGTATAAGGCTGTAGTGGTTAGGGGTAAAGTTTTTAATTTGCGAACTTATTATTCTCATACTTCCTACTGTTTATATTCTTTTGTGATGAATTGTTGTTTTTGTTGTAAAACTTTCAGAATGGTTTGTGATCGTCCGGGTTTTGCATGAAGCACCGAAGGGCAAAAAGAAAGAAATTCGATTTTGAGTATTTGAATTCTATGAGGACAAAATAACTGAACATAAGCGGTTTTAGGCCTCAGGTGCTTCCTGCAGAACCTTGACACACAACTGCGAGCACTGGTCTCAGCACGTCCATTGCTTGTGTTTGTCCATGTATGAAGAGATCCTTCTCACATACTGAACTTATGGAAGAATAATGTTGTAGAAGGCTGTTGAAGTTTCCGGAAGCTTCTAGATTATTCTTGGCTTGCGTTGGGTGCTATACATCCTAGATTCCCCGCATACAAAAAGAGTAGTAGGCCTAGTGACATTTTTAAGGTGATATTCTTATGTCAATGTTGATGTTGATTCGTCAAGTGCGGATTCAACGTATTGTTTTTTTGTTGTTCGTATTCTGTAAATATACGGTTCAACTTATAAAATAAAGTATTGTAAGTTTTGTTAAAAGTTTTTATTTGGCACGAGTTAATTCTCGTGGATGGAATTCCGTCCTTTTTGGTGGAAGCTCAAACATCTACTACTCAATGAACAAAATTTATTTTTAAAAAACTCGTGCCTCAATTCTGACTGTGGCGTACAGTTAAGTTTGTCAACTGTCTAGCTTTTCTAATCCTAGCACTAAACATATTGGTAATTATATCCTTATTTTTACCGAGTCCGGTCAATTTGACTGGCTTGTAAAAAATGTGACTGTTCTTGTAATTAAACTTAATAATAGCCAATTTGTTCATGAATAAATTAGGTTGTTGAAATTAGGTGGACTGATGAATGAAAACACTCGAATTCCGAACGATTACTTTGCTTTACTTTACTTTTCGTGGAGCCGCTTATCCGTTAGGGTCACGGGGTGAGGGAAGAAATTAAAGACTTGCAGCTGTCACGATCTTCCGCTATTGAAGTAAGAGAACCCCCGGGATTCGGCCAAGGCTTTCACCCCCCTGAGCCACCCCTGCCGCGGACGGCCAATGGGTCGCTTTCCTCCCGGGTGCTCCGACAGGACCCGACGAACCAGACGTTCTGGGGGGGAGCCTTTGAACGTGCCCAAACCATCGGAGGATGGATCTCTCGATCCGGAGAAGAAGCGGCTCGACCTGGAGCCCCTCGCGAATGGCTGTGTTACGACACCTTCCGAACGATTATGAAACATTAATAAATTTAGATGGAAATATAATATTTATAATGAAAAGTATGAAAATGAGCGCGGTCCTCATCGGTATGATACTCTAAATCAACTCTTCAGACCTCCATTCTCGAATGTTTTTCGCCGCCTGTTGCAGGTCTCCTCATATCGTACAGCTTGTGTTTTATCCCGCTTGACTTGTTTCTTCCAAGTCGAGGCGTTTTACATCCGGTCGCCACATAGTATTATTGTTCTATTACTTCATAAAATGGTACATCTAAATTTTTTTGCCTCAAATGCGCCACGAGAATACAGAACAGTAATAAATGCATTCAATTTTCAATCAAGAATCAGCAATTGTACTTAGTTCCAATTTAGTCTCTAATACGTCTGTGTACCACTTTAGTTCTCTGACTGTAGAAGTTATGGATGTGAGTTCTAATCCTCACCCGTATTCTGTTATACCCATGTTCCGCTGTCAAACTTCTCATAGCCTGCGGGCCATATTTTCTTCACCAAACATTTAGGGGGCCAACAAAATTGATAAATGAAGAGTCAGTTTATGTTAATTAAATAATATTTTACTTATAATATCAAGAAAACTTCAAAATACTCGTAATACTCTATAATAATGAGAACATTGTGGTCATAATTATAAAATAATTTTAAAATTAACAATAATAATTTAGTAACATGAATTTTTTCTTAGTAAAATGTACTCGCGGGGCGCCAGTTAGACAGCACTGCCCAAGGATAAAAAACGGGAGTGAAACTCAAAGCTAAAAAACAGTGTCGACTGTGGAACTCAACAAAAACCTCCTTTTCATTTTACCCCTGACGCTTGCCTACAATATATTCCTTTCGAGAGCCTTTTCTTTAGACAAGAAGGCTCTTTTTGTTTTGCAAATGCCATGTTGAAGTAATTTTCCTTTTTTATTGTATAAATATATATAGATGTATATAAAGGCGAAAATAACATAGCCTATTGTTTTTTTGCGGGTTAATAGACCCGCTGCAAAAAATAGGACAGACTAATTATATTTCTCCGAAGGGGGGAAACAAATTATCAATAAATACCGAAAAATACATGGTGTGGATATTTTAAGTTTGATACGTTTAACTATGTAAAACCGTGGAAAATTTTGAAAACGGTCTAATTGACCAATAGTCGTAGGTTTAGTGTAATTTATGTCTTTTGTTTGGCATTTCACCATTTTACTTCTTTTAAGAGCAAAGAATTTTTTTCTGGAAGATATTTTATTCTGTACATAGAGCAAAAAGAAAAACTTTTTGCCTTTACTTCTTAGGAAATTTTAAAAATGCAATTTCGAGATTTTATGTTTAAATTAAAATTTAAAAAAAAAAGGAAAAAAGAAACAAAAAGAGAAGAAATAGGGTAAATGATGTTATTAAGATGTCACTCTGGAATTTTAATGTTTGCAAAACTAGAAGGATGAGTATGAAAGCTTTCTTCTTAAAAGTCATTTACGACTCTCTTCTGAATCAACAACGCCGCTTTGATTTCCGGTTTCTTTTCTCTTATGTTTGTTGGATTTTTTGTTGTAAAGTAACAAATAGTGTTTAAATCCAGGAGGAAATTTAGAAAGGCACGTCAAGTAACCAAAAATTTTTCTTTTTGGTCATAGTCGTAAGTTTGTGATCCTTTTCACATTCCGGCCGTCATTCTTGACGTCTGTAGAAAAAAGGAAAAATTGTGACGGAAGGTCGGAAAACATACTCAAGATTTCATAACGTGTTAAATTTTCAACGTTGTCACCTTGAGCAGAAAAAATATTTTCACAAGGTGGTAATAATTGATAATAAGTTCGTAGAGAAATTCTTGTGTACTTCTCGTCTCAGTTCTCCCTCTCGCTTCCTTTTACAATTTTCCCGTTTCTCCTCCTCGAGGCCCTTTTTCTGCAATGTCCCATTCATTTTGGAAGCTCAATGAGAGAAATAATTTAAAACGCCTGATTTGAGATTACGGAAATTTGATTTTGAGAAAATTTTCGGGTTCTGAGGTTTTCTCTTAATTTTCTCCCTTTTAGTTTCCTGTCCTATCTTGCCTTTTCTATATAAGGGGAACTTATCTTTGTTCCGCGAAATAAGTCTGTTGTCGTATGTGTCGTGTATGTTTACGCTCAAATATTGTCTAATATGAAGGATTGAATGAAATATTAATACAATTCTCGTTTTTAAAACTTAGAAAGCTCTTCTTTTGGTTTTATCACATTGAACGTTTTCTTTGCATGATTCGTACTACGTTGTTTTAGTTAAAGTCGAATCTTCAAAAATCTATGTGATTATCATCCTCCAAGGACAGATTTAAACGGTTTTTATGTATCATTATATGTTCAGTATACACAAACAATTTTGAAGAACTTGAAGTTGAACAGAGGAAGGAAATGTAGGTTTCAATCGACACTATGAATGAGACGGACAAGTTGAAATAGGACAGTCAGCAAAAGTTTGGTCAGAATGGTTATGACAGGTAGAGGAAAGAGCTCAACTGTGTACTAGCACTTATTTTATCCTTAAGAAATAGGCTGATGTACCTGAGTATGTTTTAGTATGTAACTAGCACAGAATCGGATGATTAATTAGTATAGTGGCATTAGTATGAGATAACTAATGTGATTCAGTCTTATCTCGGCCTCGATGATACCAACGCCTCTAAGTTGACGAAACGTCGGTGTTATATTCTAAGTGCTTCCTTCGAACGAATGGTGCTTTAATATAAAATAGTGTTCCATCATTATTTTTAGTGTCACGAGTGCTAAATGTTTGTGATAAACTCAAAAGAGTTTTATGTGAATAAGATTTATCGAGGTTTTGATTCTGTCTGTAAAAGTTGTGATCTGTGTTTCACAGTGTAAAATTTTCCGTTTAAGCTGAGTCGTAGTTGTAGGGTCGTTAAATAAAACCTCGCACTCTTTCCCTCTTTCCATCATTCTCATTCCATTCTTCCTTTACTATTAAAATTACACTTTATACTCTGAGCGTCGGCAGGGATCTTAGGGTGTGTGAGAAAATGGGAATGATAAGAGAACAGTGATTGCAATCAGATAATTTTCTCTAAATACTGGATTACTAAATAGTCTAGTCTTTCATCCCTCACTCTCCTCCCGTCTCTTCCATTTCTTTCTCATCCTTTTGTTGGGGACTTCCTGCAAAAAATGGAAGAATAAATTAAAAGCGTATACTGTATACCTAATTGTGTGTAGTAAACATTTTAATGTGTAAATCGATTCCGTTGTGTTTTTGTCATTTGTGGAAGATAGAGAGAATGAGGGGTTGGGGTGGAGAAGGCAGAGGCGAGGCAGGGGGATGATTTATAATGACCCGTGTTTATGCAAATGCAACATTTTTATGCAAATGATTTCCATTGCACAATATGTCCGCATTTCTCGCGAGTTTTCTTCTATATTTGAGGGAAGTATCACATATCGTTCCACAGGCAGTCGATGCAGACTGATATCGAACGAATGAACTGCTTCTAGTTTCCAACGTTCACGTTTATGGGATTTTGTAGGATGATTGGTAATTTAGAACTGATTTTGTCAGAGTTTGATTGTTTCCTCCGTTCTCTGAGAATCTGGCAGATTTTTTGGCCTTTGCAAACCAAACAAGCCTCCGAAAAATTGTGGAAAACTAACATTTGGGTATCGACAATTGAAAAGATGCGTCTCACTTTTAATGAATTGTGGAACAGACGTGCTAACGCGCATATGAATCAATTGCAGAGCATAAAGTTTGTGATTCGCTATTAAAATCATCGTAACCACCGCGGAGTATTTCCTCTTTAATGATGTACCGTTATTATTTTTTTAGTGGAAAGGAAGGAATGAGGAGAGAGGAAAAGAAAAAGGACATCGTCCAGTGTGGTTCTACGTTATTCAAAAAAAAATAAATATACAATATATGATATCTCTGTAATGGAGAATGAACCCTCCCTCAGTGATAAAATTTAAGGAAAGAACCAAGAAAAGGAAAAAAAAAAAGTTTGTTAACACTTTGTTGGAAAACGTTCGCTGTTCTTTTGCCTGTCTTGGATTTTTCCGGCAGCAAACCCTCACTCCCTTCTTTCATCCTCCTCCGTCGCCACCACCTCTTCCGAAAGCTCTTCTCTCCGTTCTTGGGCGTATCTCATCCCTTCGACTTTTAACAAAGAAAACAACCTCTGAAGTCGGGGAATTTGCATAATTGAAATTGCTGTAAAGTTCCTCTCAACTATTGCTCTTCTGTTTGTTATGATCTTTTCTTACTGACTTTTTAAACTGTTTTTCTTTCTTTCTTTTGTTTATTAAAAAAAATTAATTGTGGTCTTTTGTTTGTTTTTAGAAAAGGAAAACTTTGACTCTTTTTGTTCCCTTTTCTGTCCCCTCAGGGTACAATCGCTTTACTTCCACTTAAAATGTTAAATTTTTCTTTTCCAAACAAATATTTTGTTTTTAGGAAGTAGAAACTGAAATCTATTACTGACCGATTTACGAAGAAAACTTTTCAGTTAGAACAGCTGACAGTTAGTGTTTCAGTGAAACAATCGGATGCGTTGTTCTTGAGACATTCCTTGCACAAAATTTGTTCTTTTCTTTAATTCGCTTTTGCCTTCCCACCTCTCTCTAAGGTCTTCCTGCATTCTTTTGTTTTGTTTTTAAATTCACTGCAATACGAAAATACTTTTTTTTCTTTCTCTTTCTTCCTCAGACACTGTTCCCTCGTGTTTTCCTTCACGACATTTATCTTCTTTCTCATGTGCTCTGACAGTTCTTTAAAGTCGTGTAAAGCAGAAAGAATCAATTTATACTTTTTGGAGTTCTGGTTATAAGATTTTTATCTTTTTGAAAAATGCACGAAAGGCTGAATTCAATAGAGATCCTTTTTTCACAACAAATTTTGCTTTTTCCATCCACTGTTTACACCAGAAGCCAATGATAATAATGATAATTATTATTTCACTCCGAACTACAGGAAAGTAAACACGTTTTTAAAATCCTCAGTTTCTCTGCATTTTGTGCCCCGTTTATTTATGTTTGTTTGTTTATTTATTTATTTTTGTTCGGTGTAGTTGCCCGAACTGATTTGGCCATTTGCAATTTTTTATATCCCCAGGCCCAAGGTCACCTGTCGGAAAATGTTATGCCTTTTAATGGGAAAAAATGAATGTGAAACATGCTACATTTTGCCACATTTTTCTAAATTCTTTCTTTATTACTTAGGTCAGATGATTATGTTGAATGTGTATGTGGTTGATATTTGATGAATATATTGGTTTGATAATTAGATAACAGATTTTGATACGATAAATATATTATAACTTATTTGATACAAGTAGATACGATAAATAAGAAAAATAATAAGATAGATAGATAGATAACGTCGAAGTTTTTATTTGGTATTTTTCTTGCTGATTTTTTCATAACAATTGTTTTTTCAAATTTGAACAAAAAAAGAATGTTGGAATTGAGAGCGGTCGAATCCCAAACAGTATAGACAATTTGAGCGTTTTTCACTTCTTCACCAAGTCTATCATTTGTTTTGTGATAATTCTACTCATTTAAATTTAAAATTTGTGACTTCATTTTTAGAGAATTTTGATAATTCAGTTAAATGTGAATTTTGATATAACTCAGTTATTCGGGGCTCAACAGACCTAGAACCAGGTTTGGCTACAAATGAAGGGACAAGAATAACCTTACTCCTATAGCAATTTTCAACAACCGTTCAGGCAAGTGAACGAGAGGAGCACTGAGAACAAGATATTTGTATGGTGTTAGGGAGAGTTCCTGTAGGAATAAATATTCACATTAGGAAGTTTCTGTGAATATCACAAGAAGCATGTTTTCACAAGCAAGGGATCCCAAGGAGGATTGAGGATTCCTTGCAAAGTTTAGTCAGTTGTTGATTGCTTTTCATTTATATCGTTTGCTTTGGAGTTGTATTTCACTTTTTTTTGTTTTTGTTTTTTGATAGTTCAAATGCCTGGCATTTTTGGTCAGGTTCTTTTTTCCCTTTGGTGTTCCATACTTATTTTGGGTAAGGGGTGCCAGTCCTTAAGTCCTTTACCTTTCTGCTAAATATTCTATGTTCCTTTGGGTCTTGGAAATATGTTGTAAGTGAATAAGTGGACTGCAACAAAGGTAAGATATTTTGTTTCTTTTGCTTGCTACATTTCTGGTCCTTCGACCCGGAATTGTCGGAGTTTTAGTTTGTTGCTTTATTTTGTTACATTTTTTCGGTTCTTCGAGCCGGATTAGCCAGCAAGAAGAGTTATTTCTCAACAGTTCCTGTTCACGCCAGGTTCAATGCGACCGTAGATTGAATGCTGGCCAACGAGAAAATAACAACAAGTTCAAACAGGACTTCTTTCCCGTATCTTTTGGGACGTTTTTAACCTAATTTTAAGACATATTTTCAGTGATTGACCTACTTTCCTTCTGTCTCTATTAAGGTTCGGTGAATAAAGAGTTTTTAGTGAAAACGTCCTTGTTTTTTCTAGGCTCCGCTGTTCCTTATTTTCCGATCTTTACTTTATCCTTACTGTCTCCTTGATGAGACATTCTATACACACATATACACTCATACCTCGCTATACGGCATTTCGCTATAACGGCCTTCTTCAATTATGGCACGATTTCGATATACGGCCTAAAATGTTTCGATGTAACGGCCAAAATGTGTAAAAGTACTGGTACAGAAGTTAATTTCCTTCCCGAAATTAGGCAAAAAATTTTGGATCCAGAACACAATCTCGGCTTTGAAGGTTTATCGTTAAACATCCTCCTTGAAACCGATCCTGATGTCGAACGTAGCTAAGACCAACAATGTCGGACAATTTTTTAAAGCCAGGCTCATCCTTATCAGTAAAAAATGATGAGGACAGTGATCTGTAGGTCACCATTTCTTCATCGTCTTCTAATCAAAGTCATTTTCAAAAATTTTGTATTATATACATTCACATATTTTATGTAACATGAAGTTGTTTCATTTTTGTTTGTGGATTATTATTGGTTATTGGAGTCTGTTATTATTTTATGTACAAATCTATGTACTTGTTACGTATGTATTTATAATTTAAACGAGATAAAATGCATTTTGAATGATAAGCCATGTTACATTTTTAACAAATTTGGAACCAATCTCACTGAATTTTTATGAATTTGTGTTAGAATACTTGATTCGTTATACGGCTTTTCTCTTTACGGGTAAGTTTCGTGGAACGTATCTAGGCCGTAAAGCGAGGTATGGGTGTATACAGTTCCCAGAGAGCCGAACCAGAGTCAGCCATAAAAGAAGCAAAACAGCGAACCCGGTGATAGAAAACTATTTTGAACAAGACTAGGCTCCTCAACCAACCGTTAAGCTACCCCTTGATTGATTGTAACTTTTAATATCATATGTTCCTTTACTTGACAAACTAAATTTTGGATTGCTGAATAGAAAATTTAAAACTCTGTATTAACTGTCGCCAACCATCGACGCGGAGACGTCACATCATGATGATGATGTATTAACCGGCACGAGTGAGGGAGGACCCGGTTTTAAAAAAGCGGGAAAACATATAATAAAGAGTGTAGAAGAACGAAAATCTCAGGTCCTCTACTTTCCTCTTCCCCACACCGGCCAACTTTCTGAATTTTATTCCACTCTAAAAGGTTTTTGTTGAATTTAAAGTACGTGATTTACACCTTTGTCTCTGCCCTCCCCCTCAGCTAATTTCTTATTTTTATTTAATATTAATTTTATAAATTAATTGCCTCCAACAACCAAAGCGGAAAAAAGGACGAAAAACTTAGGGAAATGCTACCAAGTACTAATTGCCATTTTTTGTTGCAACTCTAAACTGAACAAGCCAAAGAAAAAAGTTTAAATTGTTTCTCTTTCTGTCTTTTATGACTTGAATCGTGGGAGAGTTTATGACCTCTTTTTTCTGAGTGACTTCAAAAAAGTCTATTTACGGCCAATTAAAGAGTAGAGAGATATTAATAGTGTTGTAGGGATGTTCAACCTGACCATTAATTTGAACCGATAAGTAGTTTATTTGTAGTTTAAGTATTTTAAAATTATAAGGCATAAATCGCGCATACAAATATATATATTTGCTAATCGGCATTAATCAGTATAATATTTTACTTTGTTATTTCCTAGTTTTTGGGGGTGAAGTTAAAAAATAAAGAGAGCTAAGACCAAAACATATAAGAAAGAAAGGGAAGTGAAGAGGAAGAAAGAAAGGACAGAGGGATGAAGAAAGGGAGAGAGGAGGAAAGAAAAGGCAAGGTTATGGATGTGAAAAGGAGGTGGGTGAAGACGACAGCCCGTTTGCCACAAAGCTTCTGCTTGATTGATCGTTTCAGGCCATGTTCTACATCATGTACTCATGATAATACAAACTCATTTCGATGTTTCCATCTTTTATGGCTTTTAATGGCGGCGTCAAAGGTTTCTTCTTTCACCTCGAATAAATTCTCGCAACCCTTGACGCGTTGGAAATATTAATTAGCGTAAAAGAGAAATGTGTTTTCTAGTTTGACGGTGGCGTGTACGAGCTCAGCCTTGATTGACGTCTCTGGTATGTAACCCGAAGAATGTTGTCGGTAGCCGATAAGACACTAGTTCAAGGAAAAGTAATTCATCTTTATTGAGTCGGCTTACAACCAAGGTTATTTTGTGCTCACAATCTTCTTTCCTTTATCACTGTTTCTTACGAAGTTGAATGTTGGAAATCAAAGGAAAAAAGCAAACGAAAAAGAGAAAACAATAATAAAAGTATTTTCCTTAAAAAAGAGATTATTTAATTAGATTAAACAAAATAGTATTGGGCATTGAGGAGAGTAAATGAAAGGACACTCGTGAGTCCGACGAGGATGGAAAGGAGCCAGTGAAAGTGGATGGAGAGCAATGAATCCCTACATGATAAATGTACCGCAGAGTTTTCCCATACATCAATCAGGACACGCAATTTGCCACATTGGATGTTGACCCATGGCCCGAGGAATGTTTTTCACTATGTGTCAGTGTGTCCATACCTTTCCACTCAATTCCTTCGACCTCTTTTTAGGCCTGTTCTCTTTGCCACTTTTCAAAATCTCCCTTGTCATTTGAACAAAAAAAAAGGCGGACGAGGGAGAATTTTTTTTAAACTTTTATTTTTGAAGAGCAATCTTAAATACAATCAAAGAGAGTAGAAGTGGTCTTTGGTAGTGCCTTTCGTAAATACAACCATATACACGTCATGTCTGTCTGTCTGTCACTTCCTGCAATTCTCATTTACCATCACCTTTGCTTTGCTCGTGCTTTTTAACAGTCACTGTCGCCTACTTTTCCTTTCTCATTCGTTAACATTTGAATTTTCCCATTGTTCCCATCATCTACTTCGAATTCTGATTAAATTCTTCTGCCTTCGTTCGAGAACAAAGAATTACATCACACGTTCAAACGTTATTTCGTTTTTGAATTCTTTAAGCCTAAAACATTTTTTTTCTTTTCTTCTTTTTTTCCTCTTCTTCTCTTCTCTTTTTTAGACTTTGAATTTTCTTTGCTAATATTAAATTCTCTTTCAAAGTGATACACTGCATGCTATTTGTCCTGAAACGTCTCCGAAAATATTACATTTCTAGAGACGTTTTCACTACCCGCCTCTTCTCTATTTCTCTGTTCCTCTCCTTCTTCCAAATAAAACGCGTCTTTTTCTTTATTCCCTCTTATTTGCATTTTTCATCATTTTCCAGTTTCATCCGGAGATCGCATTTCCATGTAATTAGCGATTCAAACTTTGGGTAGTCCTCCGCTCTCTCTTTTCATACGTGATTTTCTCTCGTTTTTCACTTTTGTTTGTTTTAAGAAATTGAATTTGCCGTTCATTACCAGGCGAAATATATTGTTCTTAACGAACCTTCCGACGATTTTGGGGTTCTCTGCTTTTTCGCTGTTTGTTTTTCTCCCGCCACCGACGAAGACTTTCCGACTTTACTCTCTCCCTCTTTCTCCTTTTTTAAATGTGTGTGTTGGTGTGTGTGTGTGAAAAGATGACTTTACCTCAGTACTAGATGGCTTTTTTTTACATTTGCTCTCATGAAATTCGCACAATGTCCGCGTTTTAAAATATTCATCAGGAGAGAAATAGAAAGATTCAAGTTGGGTCGTTTCATAGCTTGGTTTCGGGTCGCGTCAAAAACCGAAACCGGAAAAGGAATTCAAGGCAGAAATGAAAAATTAATGAAAAAAGTGGAAGTTTAAACAAACGAATGATTAGCAAAGCCGGCGTCCGCTGGCGGTTTACCGCCTTTAGTGTCACTTGTGTATAGATTTTAATTAAGCAACCCCGTTGCCCATTCAATGAATAAATAATAACCCGGGTTTACATGTTTCCATTGACTTTCGCCCGGCCGAAATTGTCTCGCTTTGATTTTGCTTTTTCCCCACGGGGCTTTGCACAGTTTCCCGGTTACTCTTCTCTCTTCTCACTCCTACCTTCCCGCTCATCTTCCCACCCTCATTACTGTCACACAACAATGTCGAAACCGTTTCCTCATCAACTGATTTTAACCCATGATTGTTTTCTTATAGATTTACATTTTTCTGACTTTACTTCGCCATTACTTTGGATTGTTACATGAATTGTATGATTATAGTTTATAAAATGCTTGTAAAAATCCTTTGGTGGATGCAAATTGACTCCCAAATGCACAAGAGTTGGCTTCTGGGTTTTCGTTTTCGCAGTTTAACAATTACAATTTATAACTGTCGATTTTTGATTGTACAACGACACATTTCATATCGTGTGGATTTGGGATTACGTGACGTACATACGAGTGCCGTGGTTTTTCGTCTTATACTGAAAACTGTTAAGTGACCATTGTCAACATTATTTAATTTATTTATTTTAAAAACTAAAGTCGTTATCTAAATTAATATTTTCATCAATATTTAACCTAATTTATGATTATTTGCGAAACTACTTACACATTAAGAATTGTTCTAAAAATTTGAGGCCTTGTTGGAAGAGGTTAGCATTACACAGTATATTTGAGTAAAAAATAGTCTAGTGTAAAAAATTAGAGGGTCTGCGCTGTGATGATTAAAAACCAATTTCTTTTTTTAAATAAAGGACACACTAATCAACATCCATGATTTGTTCTATTTTAGCAAATTGGACGTTTTGTCGGGTGAGATAGTGTCAGTAGGCGGGGCATTCAGCAATAAGCTTGCACTCAAGTAGGCCCATTAATGTAGGATGCTAGCAACTTGATCGTTTTTGCTTGATGGATGAAGGTTGTGTGTGCTCCAGTAATATGTTGTATGCATTTCGGCTTAATTTGACAACCTACAATATTATCGCACATATTGTAGTTTATTTTCGAGAGATCACCATTATAATTGCACTCTTCAAAGTCAGGGAATTTGTGATCGAACGAACACTTCATCATTTTTCCTCAACCTGAACCACATTTTACCAAATTTCTCCGCCTTTCCTTATGAAAAATATGATGCTTGTAACTGGATTACGGTAGTAAGAGATGACGCATTTTGTGAGAGCTATGAAATGCGTGTTTACTTTTTCAGAGCTTTTCTCAATTTTCTAATTGACTTCTAAATCATTTGAGATGGCAACTAAACAGTTTTTTTTTATTTAAAATCTGAGGGACAAATTCATTCCAAGATATTTAAGGTAAAAGTACCAGTAGTTGACCAGTTAAGAGAAATTTTCTACGGAAACAATGGTAACCCTTTACTCTATCATAAATGCCAAGAATCAATACATGGAGACGTTCGTTAAACCTTTCAGATTATGTACCAAGACCACTTTTTAAAAAAAGTTAAGTTATACTAGTTTGGTAAATATTTTTGAGAATTCGGAAAGTTATCCAGTAGTTGACCACTCATGAAAAGGAAAAAACTAATAATTGATCACGTCTTTTCGTCAGTAGTTGACCACTTATATTCGAAGCAAGGTCAAAACACTTATGCTGGAAATCAGTTTATTGTCGTTTAATTTTAACAATTAACAATACAAATCATATTTAAACAATAAAATGGAGAAATTAACCAAATTAAACTTTTTTCGCTTTTTTTAAAATTTTGGTTCACCTATTTTTAGCTTTCTCTTTTTCCTTTCCCTTTTCCTTTCTGCTGCGCGCTCTTCTTTTAAACGTTCCGTCTCTTCTTTTTCCTTAGCTATTTTGTTCCGGAAATATTGCTGATATAGTTCTCCTGATGCAACGAAAGGCATCCTTTCTTTTGGTTTTCTCTTTTTGTGTGTTTTTTCATGTTCCATACGTGGACGATGAAAATGCCTTTTTAATGGGCTTGGAATATTATATGATCTGTTAGCAAAGGGCGAAAAGTTCAATGTAGTAAAATTTTCAAGTAGTATAGGATCTTGGGTTGTTATGCTGTCTGCAAGTATTACAGCTTGAGAAGTGCCATTATTCGAACTTTGACCAATAGCGATGTATTCGTATTATCATCGGTATGTTGCTGATTTATATTGTTATGACTCTCCTGAATCGGTACTGCTGGAATAATATTATCGTAGGCAGATTCTTTATCTGGGATGGTTATATCAAAAACAGAGACGGGTTCATTATTGTCCATGTTGACTTGTAGGGTAGACGCTAAACCCACTCGCAACCCTTAAAAATGCGTAAGCCAAATGCGAAGTAGAGGTGCAATTACCCTGTACCTTTTTCGTCGCTCCGGCCAGTTTTTCTAAGCGCTTACACAGTAACTGATTTATTCACAAAATGTTCGCAACATATAAATTTTTTATCTGGACTATACAGCTTTCTTAAGAGAATCGTTAAGGAAATAGAAATATATCGGCACATTACTCACCTTACTGCACTCGGATATTCGCTGCTGTTAGACGAACTTGATTTCACGCGCAATTGTTCCAAAATTTAAACAACACATATCGTGGTATCTAAGTCACTGTCGTCTGAAGTGCACAACTTATATAGACCTTATTTCATCATTTTTTAATGTTTAAACAAAATGGTCAACCACTGGTACTTTTACATTAGTGAACGTGTTTCAAGAATTTTTTCTTTTGCACTTGTGCTCTGATCTTATTTCACTTTTAACTGACTGAGTTATCCTGTAGGAAATTTGATATTGAAGACGTCGAGGATGGGTAGTTGGGAATTTTTCGTCATTTCTAATTTGAATTTTACACTGGGATGGATAAGACTGAGGTGTTGTAAAAAGGATTTGAGGGTGAATTGATCATATGAGTAGGTGAAAAAGGTATCATCCGCGTAATGGTACCAGTGGGCCGGGCGTGGAAACGATTTCAATGCAATTTATTCAGTTTAGAGGTATTCCGTGAAAACAATAGGCACTACTGGACTCAGTGGATTTCCCATAGCTAGTCCCTCTTTCTAACGGTAGAATTCGCCTTGGTATAGGAAAAAGTTAAAACTCATAAATATATAGTGCTGTCTCCGTGAAATAAAGTTTTCAATAAAAATATGTAAAATAAAATGGTCCATCACCTTAAGTAGGTTTTGCTCAAAACAAAGACTCATGTTTACTCATTCCAATATTTTTTTCTGATTAGTTTTGGTGTTTGGAAAAACAACTTTCCCTCATAGATTCGAATTAGAAAGTAAAGAAAGGTCATTTTGAATGTTAAGAAAAGGGTATTTTTCCAAAATAAATCGGTTAGACGAGAACGTTGAGGGTGACAAGCGAAAAGGTTTTTTCTCGATGGTAACACGACTTGAACAAAATGAAAACTCAAAGGAAATTTTAAGAACGAAAAGCTCATTTATCTCTTTATTGATTCCTCGGCTCAAATACGGCTCTCTCGGAGCTTTTGCCCCGTTTCAAATTTATTAATTGTTAGACAAGCGACGTCATCGTGTTTTTGTATCCTGACATTATTAATGGTGATATGTGAGAGAGGTGACAACAACGACCGAAATCCTTCCGTTCTTCTCTTCTCTTCGTTCTTCCCTCTTTCGCCCTTATTGTAGCTTTGGCTTTTGTTCCTGGCTTCTGATAAATCTTTGGTTTTAATTATCTATACATCGAGTGTATTGATAATTTTCCCTTTGAGGACAATCTTGTACAATTCAAAGGAAAAGCTTGGGCCAATAGGTGCCGAATTCGGATGGTGGTGTAATAGCCTAAAAAATCACCCGGTTAACGGTACTATAGGCGGCTAAATAAAAAAAAATTGGGACAATAACTTCTCACTATGATGACATGCTATCTTTAGGAAGACCCACATAAAGGCCTAACGTGTTTAAACAGGTTACTCTGGCTTATGGGAAGATTTTCAGAACCTCACATTGGTAACGTATTCCTTATATCCTGAAAGCCATTACCAACCCAATCCCAAAGGCAGCTTGAAGAAAAAGTATCCTTCACAGAAGAAGAAGATGTTTACTCGCCAGTGAGATAGAAGGCGGGGGTGATAGTGCGGGGAATACTACGAAAAAAGATCAGGCGGGCGAGTTGGCAGCTCTGCCTGGCAGCCCATGAGCCTGGAATTTGTCAGAAAAGTGCTCCAAGTCATCAGGAGTCCGGACAAAGCATCGCAAGGGAACTACCAAATTTATTTAAGCCATTTGTATTGGAGAGAATTGTGTGAGGCATATCGTGCTGGAATGTGAAAAGTTAACACAGGAAAGATTGGTACTGCTAGAAGAAACCCATCTATGGTCGTAGAGGAATCTCCTGTTGACAAGGGGCAGAGAAGTGCTGGGCAAGGTTGAGCGGTTCTTTGAGAGAAGCCAAGATGAAGAGAGAAAGTGCCAGGGGAACAGCATATAATATTATTTTTTCTTTCTTATTTTTGAAGTATTAAGTCTAGTTTTAGTATTAAGTAATGATAATTGATAGTAGTATATGTTGGTAATATTCTGTTGTTTTTGTAGTTTTTATTGTTATTTTGAGAGATCTGGGGAGAGTAATGTCCAATAAATATTATTATTATATTTTTACTGTCATTGTTTTCTCCTCCTCCGTCTGCCTACTCCTCTTCTTTAACCGATTCCTGGCACCAAGACATTGGTCTGTTCCTAGAACAAAAAGTTAAAAAGTTTTTCTAATCTTAAATTTTGATCAGCTAGATTCTGAAAACCTGACCGTAACATAAATTCAAATTAAGCTACAAGAAATTTTTTTGTCTAAGTGCCTAAGGCAAACATTCAGATTTCTGAATTTTTAATTTTCCTCTCAAGAAAAAAAATTTGAACCGTAAATGTTTAAAAATATTTGCCCAACAACCACTTTCAGTTGGCAACACATGTTAACTATGTCAATAATTTTTCTTTTTGATTTTCTTTCATTTATAATTTCACTTTTTTAATTATAAATTCCAGCTTTTCTTTCTCTTTTTATTCCGGAAGGATTGAGGCAGTATTGGGAAGGGTTGTTTTATACAGCTCAAGAGGAAATGGTTCTCTTGTAATTTTTGGTTTGTATTGCCCTTTTCGCTGGAAAATGAGAATAAAGAGAAAATTTTTTTTTTTACTCTTCTTTCGCTATTCTGTTATCTCATCAATATTTACAGCATCAATCGGTATTCAAATTTTTACGGTAAAGATATCTATTTTCCTTCTTTTCTTTCTCACCTCCTTCTTTCCGCCCTCTTCCTTCTTCCTTTACAGTCTTTTTGTAGCCTTTTCTCTGACTTCTTCCCTTGAGGTCTACACGTGTTGCTTCTCAGAAGTTTCGAATTTAGTTACCCATTTATTTTTACTCGTTGTTTTTATCGGTTTTGTCAGAAATGACTTCTGTTGTGTGATTTCATAAAATTCAGATTTATCGATTTGTTTATAGAGGGCAAAACTCTTGCTGAAACCGTGGAATTAAATTTCTTTTTTAACTACGTAATTAGTTAAGTCATTTCCGACCAGTGGATTGTTGTTTAATATTTAAGGGTAATTCTCCTAATTAAACAGTTTTTTTTCATGTAATATTTATTCACGTGTTCATTCCATGAGGGTTCATTTTAGTACAGTTCTCCCTTCGAGGGTTGAAAAGAAAAAGAGAAAAGAACAAGAAAAATGTGTGGAGTTTTTCTTCCACCACAACGTGACTATTATTTTGTAAATTTGTATTATACCAGATTTAACTTAATAGATCTTATTTTTCACAGTTTTTGTTTTACAGCGTATGCCTTCTACATTTGTGCGTTTGGCCTCAGTTTTTTTTGTCGTTTAATTTTTTTGTAATACTTGAATCCGTGCCGACAGCAGCGGGAATATGTTGGGTCACAGGTACGTTGCGTCCCAGCTGTCACTCTCATTTATTCTTGTCTGGTAAATAAAAGAAACTGTTTTGTGTTTCGAACATAGTAGTAATAACTACCCAGATGGAAGCCTCCGTTGGACTTAGTCACCAAGACTATTAGCCGTGGAGGATTAACACTAAGTGTTGTGATGTGTTTGAAGAAAAATGGTGAGAATTACGCGATTAACCGTGAGAAGACAGTTTGCAAAAGGAACCGGATAGTGACATCAAAACGAGTAGATTTTCCTACCCGAACTCTCTGAAGGCTTTTAGAACAAGGGCACCAAAAAAAAAGAAAATGTTTAAAATAAATAAAAAAAAAATAGAGGGAGCTTTTGAACCAACATCTGGCTCTTCCTATTCATTCACCTGACCGAGTAGTTTAGTCACTAGACTGGATTTTGTTTTGTTTTGTTCTGTCCCCCTCCCCCCGTGGCAGTCATACTTAAGAATTGTTTGTATTGGTATCGTTGTCGTCTGTATTCGGAAAGAAAAGGTTCGAACCACGCAGTTGAAGATCGTCCCGATCGCGTATGGTACTTCTTACGTACTGAATGAGATCGGGGTATGATTCATAAGGCTCAGGAAGTGGACAATGTTAGGCTTTCTCAACACTGACTGGGGGAGAAGCGGTGGCCTTTGCCGATGATGGAATCATACTTGGGGGTGATTCGAGACGGGAACCAGATGGCTATGACCACTAAAGGAAATCAGTGAGAAGACTTCACCGTAGCTAGAGGAGTGACAGTAATAATAATTAAAGTAGTAAAAATAAAATTAAGATAAAATGAAAATAAAACAAACCAGAAAACAGACAAAACATAATACCACCTACGGTCTTGTTCGAAAGGCCAGAAAAAAATTTAAATTTGAGACAAAAACTGCTAACGCAGTGCTCAAAACTTCATCCACTATTGTCACCAAATTGAAACGAGCTAATCAAATTATTTTCTTTTTAAACTTTGTAGAGTGAACTTGACCAAAAAAAAAAGAATTTTTACCGCACTTTACCGTAAAATTCAACAGTCAGATGTTCACCACACAAGGTCTGTGAGAAGACTTATGTTTCGAATATGCCAAGGCTGAGGAAAAATAACTGAAAAAAAAATTAAAGCAAATGTATTTATAAAGCTGAATGATATTTGCTATGTCATATGCCTATAAAGCGTATAGCCGGATGAATCCTCCCACTTTAAAGAAAATGTGGAAAACCTAGGTACGACCTATCTCTTAATCTGCAAGTTCTTTAACCATAACAACAAAAAAATACAGCAGAATACATCTGATGTTCCAAGTGGTTACCTTTGTTTGGGATGAAAAATTATTACTAGGGTTGGATTTGTAAGATTTATTATTACTAATATTATTATTATTTGATTTGGAGAGAGGGAACTACAGTACTGTTTGTTGTAATAAAATTAGAGAGTTATTTCGGGCAAGACTTTGCGAAAACAGTATCAAACGCGCTTAACAAATAATATTTTGAATATTCTGAAATCTGATACTAATAATATTGTGCTGCAATATGACAGTATCTAATACAGATCACTCGAATGGAACTCCTGGGATTTTAGGACAAAATCTAGGAAGACAGTTGGTAATTTTGGCTTGTACACATCATTTTTGCGAACTTATGCTCAAAACTGTACTTGAATCAAAGATCAAGCAACTTAGTGGCAATTGAATGAGTTTTGAGAAGATAGAAAGAATATTACTTCTAGTGCTATATAGAACGGTGCACTGATTTTGTCAAATAACGTCTATGTGACGACATCAAAATTGATTTATGTATCCATGAATAATGCATTATAATGTAATATAGTAATTATGTATTTTAGTAACTAAAACCATTATTTAAAGTAGTGATAGTATTTTCACTATCATTTGGAAATTCACTTATATATTAAAAAGTGATCAGTAACTGCTAATTTCTAAAACTTCGAGGTCCTGTCTTTAGCTTAGGAAATTAAAATTGTAATATATATTTGAGTAAATATGAGTATAATATACTAAATTAGAGGATGTGCGTTTTGATAATTAAGAACCATATATTCTTGGTCAAATAAGTGACATTTTAATATAATTGTATAATTATTAATTAATTAGTCACCATGATTTTGGCTTATGGGGAAAAGACATGAAGCCGAAAAATCTGATGTACAAATTGTGTCTCAACCTGATACTGGCTCAAATTAATTGAGAATAATTTTTTTCTTAATTCCCCAGGTGCTTTCCTAAGTTTGGTAGCTGTAGGCGTCTTTGAGTTGGGAAGACTCAGGTTTTAATTGATAAATCATCAAAACAACACCACATAAGTAAAATAACCGAAAGAAGTCTGATGACCCTAAACTTTTTTTATCGTTTTTTTCTTAAAGCCATTAACTAGAGATTTTTGAGGAAAAAGAAAAAAATTTTTTGGAGTTATTTTCCCTGTGAAAGAGAACACATTTGAAGGGTAAAGAGGCAGAGTTGAGGTGTAGGGGAGAGGGCCTAATAGGAGGAGAAAAGCATTAACCGAATAGTTCTTCCTAACTATTGGTCATTTCCATTTTCGTCACGTAAATTTTGAAACAATTCGGAACATATGTTGCAGTTATCAAAATTTATACTTTATGGTGGAAGAAGGAGAGAGATGGTAGAGGGAAGGAGGAAGAAAGCTCTATTCTTGCATTCAATTTGACTTCTTATCGATAACAAGTAAATAAGCTATGTTCTACCAATGAGCTTGGTTCAATTTCTGCTTCTTCTATTGTTGAGTTTAGTTCCACTACTTGCGAGCCTTTCCTGAGATTATCCAGATATCTTACACTAGGTACGAGGCTATTGTTGTCCCTTGGATTATGACCAGTCTGAATTTGATGAAGCTTTCTTCGTTTGTGCGCCTGAATAGCTCATTTGCTTCTTCGTTTGATCTTTTTTCGCGTATACAAGAGTGTACGACAAAACGTTTCTTAAGACTTTTCTTTCAATGTTGGAGCTTTTGGCTCACCTTCACTAAACATGTTTGGTTCGAAGAGATTTTGGTTGGAAAAAAGAAGCGAAAGTCAAAGGGTTCTGGATGAAACGAAATGGAGCAAAAGGTAGTATTTATCATTTTAATCTGTTTTTGAGTAGGTAATTCAGGGAGAAAAAAGATGGCTACTTTCTCTGCGAACGTCCCTCCCGATGTCCTTTATGCAAAAACCCGAAATAATGCTTTGCATATTTTATTGCTCTCTGAGAAGAATAATAAACAGAATCGATCCTTTTTCTCTTTTTATCGTGGACATTATCTGAGAAATGTCGAGTGCAATCAGATAACTCTCGACTCTCCTTCCTCATCTTCTCTCTACAAGCGAAGCATTCCTTAGTTCGCCATTGGCTCATGCTGTAAACTAACTGAGAATCACCAAACGGCGCCGCAATTTTCTCTCCTTTTTTCTTTTTAAACAACTTTTCAAAACTTTAGAATTTGTTTTGAAGTTTATCATGTTGGATCTCCAAGCCGTTCTCAGAAACTTGCGAGTGTTTCCGGTCAATAAACATATCACAATTAGTTGTATAAATAATGCGCACTCTTACATAGATATCATTTCACACTATTATACTGATTCCGTTTCTATGAATTAATCGCGTTCTTTTGTGAAGAATTTTTTATTCACGTACTTAAGTGTTTGAATGCCGTTCTGTTTTTAGTTACGTTAAATGTAATAGCTAATGCCGTTGATTTGAACAAAATAAAATGTGCTATACATTTAATGTAAAGTGATTAAACTTAGGCTACTCTGTTATTACAATAAAACCAAATTCTCTTTTGTTTTAGCCACCCTTTAGTGACGCCTTGGGCACTTTGCTACTTTACGCGCCAATTTCAAGTCGCTAATAATTCACACCGGAAAAACTATACAAAGTCAAATGAATGAACTTGACTATATTTTCTCTCTTCTTTTCCTTCTTCTTTTTCATCTTGCTCGTTTTGTACAGAGACATTGTTTTGTGAAAAATATGCAGGTAGATTTGAAACTTGATAAGAGATCGTAACTTTGTCTTCCAACAAGTCCTCAACTAAATTAAGTATTCTTAACCTGGGTAATAAAGGTATTCTATTACAAAAGAAAGCCATTCTTTCTTCATTCATCCTTTTTCAGCCCTTCACTTCCTCTGCTCCTTGATACGGTCCACTTGTAGCTTCTTTTAAGTCCATTTGTGTTTCTTTACTTATATTGCAAGAATTTTTTTCAGGAGCATTTCTTTGTGATGTAATTGTAGTGGAAAAGGAGAGATATACTGTACATAAGTTAACGAAGCACGACACAGACAAACGGCCCTAAACTACACACAGTGATTTAAAATAAAAAAGAAGAACAATAAGAAGAAAACATACAGAATATTGTTCAAACTTTCGCACTCGAAAGTGTCATTTTTAATTCACAAAAAATTATTGGGTTTTTTACAAACCGCGTCAAACTGTTTCAGCAAAACATAAAATACTCACAATACTTGCCATAACCCCTTTTTTTTTAGCCAAGGGAAACCTCTCGAAGGTTGTCCGTCTTACCTTTGAGGAGACAGAAGGGAGTATGTAGGATTTGCATCCACTAAAACCCCTGAGTGGACAACAACTAGGCTCGGACGGTGAGACCCGGGAACCCGGGAAAACTCTTCCGCAATCTCACCTCGCCTGGCGACGACTTAAGATAGTCGAGTCCCATCCCCTCGGTCTGGAGTTGGTCCACTCACCAGACTGCTCCTCCGCAAACGCTTTATTCCGGAAACCCATCCAAGGTAATCCGGGGTGCGATCCCGGAGGGTGCCGCGACCCTCCCTTTCCCGAGCTCCCTCGGCCTCCTCCTTCTGCCACATCACCTCTTCGCAGAAAGAGGAGAATGCGGCCCATTTTCCCTCGCTCCCGAGGATCCCTCGAAAGATCGCCCAGAGATAGAGATCCTGTCTCATTACCCTACAGAGGCCTCCCCTCTCCCTACCCACGCCGAGCATACGGCCAGCGTATGATCCGCCGTGTCCTCCAAGGACGGACAGTGGTGGCAACGCATCGTCGACTCTTTCCTTATGCGACACAGATACCGACCAAAGCAACCGTGCCAGGACAGCACATGGGTCATACGAAACGTCAGGCTTCCCCATTTCCGATCCAACCAGAGGCCGAACACTGGTTGGATCGCTCACAGGATTTTCTGACCAGGACCGAAGTCCTGGGCCATCCGATCTCGCCATCTCCTGATCAGAACCCGTCGAGCCTACTTTTTCGCTATCCTATGGAGACCTCCCCGGATACGTCCCTGCTGATGAAGTTCCCGTCGCATGTCGTGCACGGATCTGTAGGACTCCGCCAGGAGGTCGATCGGAGGGACCTCCCTTAGTACCCCCTCCACCACACCGGAGAGGGGTCCTGTACTACCACGAGAGCCTGAGACCCACCAGGCATCGGACCCCCTCGACGAGTCGAAGAGAGGCCTTAGACTCGGCAAGTGCACCGGCCCACACGGCCCCAACCATGAGTTTAAACAGGACCATCCCCGAATACAGACGGCGGACCCTGCCTCCCGCGCCACCAAGATTCGGCAGGAGTGACCCAATCGCTTGAGCCATCCTCCTAGTTTGGGGCGCTACCGTTCTGAAGTGGGATTCGAACTTCCACCTGGTGTCCAGGTGAAGCCCCAGACAGTTCATTTGAGACTTGACCTCGACCCTCGCCTGACCCACCTGCAAGGGGACTACGGGGGACGTCGCCGCGGTCCGCGGAACCACATGCATTCAGCCTTGTGCTGCGGCGCCCGCAGTCCCAACTCGTGGATCCTTTCGACGACTCGCTCCTTACTTGCCACAATCCTGATGAACCCAGCAGCTCTAAGTTGGCGAAGCGTTGGTTCTGTAACTGTTTCATTTAGAGGAGTAGTGCTTTAAATACTAAAATCGTGTTCCATGCGTGTTTTAGTGTTCTGAGTGCTAAGGACTTGTGAAACAGTTTGACAGGGTGCATGACAAACCCTATAATTTTTTTAGTTTAGACTGAAAAAGAAAACACGAACTTTTAAGAAAACGTAATAGGAAAAACATATTGAAAGCATCATCACTAACGAAACTCGACGCTCTTCACTATTCGGCACCTTCACGAGGACTTCCCTTCTTGTACCCAAAATTTACCTGCACTCACGGGTCAGATACGGTAGCACGTTTGATTTCTTCACGCAGCCAAAAGTATTGTTCATTCTTTTGTTTATTTTTTTATTATTATTACCTGCATCTGACGACTATAGACTACATTTGTTGGTAGTGCATAGTCCAATACGTTCCAGAATGCAACCAGAACACCCAAGAACGTGGCGGTGATGTGCATACTCACCTTCTTAAGGATATGCGATGTGCTCATTTGAGAAACCTTCTGTACGTCCTGTACATCCCAATTCCATCGCTTGACTAAATTTTCTTGTCAAATTCTGGGGGAAACTGCTTAGTGGAAGGCCTAATGTCCCGATCAGCAAAGGAATGGTTTACGTTGTAATTTGTTTCACCTCAATTCCCAAGCTCTTATTCTTCAGACAGTTCTACTCTTCCTTTGGTTTTACGTTGCTATGATTACTATTATTATTTCTCATTTTTCTAACCCGTTACCTTGAAGATTATATTTGTTACCTTCGACGAAAGCTTTTCTCATGCGTAAACTCAATCAAGTGTCTGTTACAAGTTTCCTATTTTAGGTGCAGATCGCGTCTTCTATCCATTTTAACATAAATTATTAACTAGACAGAGAGAAAAAGTTGTGAAATTTGTTCGTCACAACATCCAGAAAATTTACAATTTAAAGGCAGCATTAAAAACTGGTTGATTCAGAAAATTGTCAATAATTCGTAAATTTGCAAACATTTTTTTTGTCCAAGAATATCTCTTCTTCTTCCATCTCTTCTACTCTCTATTTTATTTCCTCATTCCATTCCTGAGTCCTGTTACAAAGAACTGTAAAATCATCTTTTGCTTTTAACGGGGTATCCGATACACTGTACGTCCTAGAATTAGAAAACGGTGTTCTTTTATTTCCATCCTAGAGCGAGGATTTTTCCTTTTGAGCGAGCTATGGGTCTATCTGAATAATAATAATGACAAACGCTGAGATCTGAATTTTAAGTTGAGTTGCAATGGACCACCTCATAAATCTCTTATGATTTGACATTCTCCAAGATGGAAAACTTTAAATCCTTTTTTTTTGTTTTTGAAGAAGAAAAATTTGCAACGCATTTTTTCAGCCCTTTTGTAGGCCCTCGAGTCTTGACTTTTAAAAATAAGTCGAACTTGAATGAACTTCGTCGAGAATTGAAGAGACGAGGATGTACATTATTAGGTAATAATTAATTTTTCGTTTTCAAGACTTATCGGCTATCGGCGAGAAATACGAATTTTGATTTCAATGACGAACACATAAGAGCGTATCTGTCTAGAAAGTGTTTGAGTAAAGGCATGTTATAACTTGGAAAATATTTCGAAGGAGAATGAATTCAAAATACCACATGAAGGGCTTTAGGAAAAGTCAATGTTTGAAGTTGGGAGCGGCCGTGTGCACTGCTGACGTTTTACTAATTCGGATTCACTCCAGTCGCCGTGGGAGCGCAGAAAAATCGTCTTAGTTGTTGATAATTTTGACAAAATTTAATGGAAAACGAGAGCTTACAACAAAAGACTATCAATGACAAGTGACTTATTGACAAGTACAGTCGAATCCACCGAACAGCGATTCTGTTTTACTTGTCGGGTGATACGAAAGTGTCCTTTTTTTAAGCATTTTTTTACAATCATTATAATTACAACATAAATTCAGTTGTTAATTTAAATATCTCTATCAACGAATGAGTTGAGTCAACTTGAAGGAATTTGTTTTGAAATTAAAAAGAAATTTGAATTATTTTATTAATTTAGAACACTGAGGCCTTACCAGAATCACAAGAGGTTGAACTCCATCAAATTATAACTGTCAAGTGGTTAAGAAACCCCTTGATTTTTAAGTTATATGTAAACAAACTAGAAGAAAAATGAGGAAGGAGTACTTAAGAGTATCAATAGCACAAATGAAAAATTATTTCAGTGCTGCCATCAAAATGCAACAGTACGGTACAATGGGTGAGTCCTAGATTTGTCTAAAAACACATATTGACCACCTCAACACTAATAAACTTATGATCGACTCACTCACTGATTCTGACTGACTGGTCTATACAAAATGACTTTTTGGAAGCTTAAATTGAGGATATTTGTAGGAAAGTCTTGCCATTCTACTGGTTCTACAGTGCTGGTCACGACATTAGGACACCTATAAATTTTTGATTATCTACTTACTGAAGTAAGAGAAATCCTTCAAATTTTTACTGTGGGTGTAGTTGTCCAAGACCTTCATTTTAAGATACTTTCCCGCCATTTTGCATTTAAAAATTGTTTAATTTACAGCAAAATTGATTTTGGCATTGGACACGAAATTAAGACACTTTAAAAAATTCTATTTTATTTTAATTTTAAATACAACTGAAACAAACTTTAATACTTTGTCTGATCCCCCCTGCTTCTAATAACATTAAATTTTTGTCTGGCATACTTTCAATCAATTTTTTGACTTCTCGTACGGTTATCTCATCCGACTCCTACTGTATAACCATTTTGAGCTCCTCTTTGGCTTAAAGCTGACGGCCTCAAGCGTACACTCGCCGAACCAATGCACCCCAGAGATTTTCTATGGGATTCAGATCAGGACTTCTTGGAGGCCAGGACCAAACATTCATTTTCTTGCCAGCAAACCGCGCATTTGTGAACTGCGAATTATGGGTGTGGACGTTGTCCTGCTGAAAAATCCAGTTTCTTCCAGCCAGTTTGAAGCCGGTCCCAACCAAGTGCTTCAGAAGGATCTCAATATAGTCCTCAGACTTTATTTTATCCTAAGCAAAAACCAGTGTGCTTTTTATATCATTACTGAGCCACCCCAACATTGATGTTTGGAGAGAAATTTCGGCTCCGTTCTCAAATCATGCCAATAGTGGCGAAAACCGTCTGGGACGTCTAAATTTCATTTCTTCTCGTCACTAAAGACAATTTTCGTCCAATTGTCTGTCCAAGACATCCTCTCGCTGGCCCTTGTCAGCCCTGCCAGCCCTGCCAGTTTATGTTTTATAGTCAGGGAGGGTTTATGCGGCATTTTTTGATAGTTGATCGTTTTCGGCGATGTTCGAACTCTTGAAATGATTCTCCTGGACACCTCTAAACCAAACTTAGCTTTAATTTTACCAGCGAAAGTGTTAGAGTTGCAGATTTTGCCGACAATCATCCTTTTTCTCTCTCTCTTAAGGAATCTTTCCATTTTTATAGGTTCTCAAGCCATAATTCTCACCGATATGAATATAATGCCTAACAGCATGCTCAGATCTTCCTATAGCAATCGAAATCTGAGTTAAAATTTGGCCATGAGTTCTAAGAATATCAATTTTTGTTTTTCGACAGCCGTTAGTCCTGATTTCCTCCCCATTCCGTCCATTCAACAAATATAAACTTACAACTAATTTTTTAAAATCAATAAGTACATAAGGCTTTAATTTACACCGATTTTGCCTGCAGACAACAGTAAAATAATCATTTAATTGCAGAAAACTGTAGGTGTCCTAATTTCGTGACCAAGTGAAAACCTGCATTATTTGACTATTTTCCGCTTTTCCGATAACTGTGTATAATTATTTTTAATTTTTCTCTGGCAAAACCTGTCTTTGGTTCACAGGCAGGGACAGTAAAAATTTTGTGTCGTTTCATCGCAAACCTGAAAAGTTATCGTCAAAAAACTGAGGTGTCCTAATTTCAGGCCAGCACTGTATTTCCTTCCTTTGGTTCTTATTTTGATAATTAAGGAAAAATGAATTGATGATTATATCTTGAACTTTGAGACATTTGACTTGACTCTTACATCTTATTTTACAAGATTTTTCTTTCCCCCTCCCTTTTCCACTGTTATTATCAATCATTTTCCTTTTCAATTAGCTCACAAATATTTACGTTTATCTCATTAATTATTCTATTTCTTTGTAAGAAGGCATAGTTATTTCCACGTATCAAAACTTTCCCTTCCTCAACATTCTACTTCTTTATAATTATTGAAGTTCCATCACCTCAAACACCCTCCGTGCACCTTTCAAAAAATTTTGGAAACTAATTTAAGAGTTAACAAATTGAGATGAGACTCTTTTTATTATTGCCATCCAGCTTTTTTCTTTTAAATTGTTTTACTGCCACAATTCCCCTTCCCCCCTCCTTTCTATCTATCCTTTCTTCTTCATTCCTTCCTTCCCTCAAACCACATTTTTAGATCTTTAGACAAACTTTTTAAAAACTCAACCATAAATTCAAAGACTAACAGTTTTAAAAGCTCAAACTTTTACAAGCTCTCCTTCCGATTTAACCTCTTGGTTTTCCCTTTTTTTATTATCCTCAATTGATTTTTACTATCCTTCAGTTTCGTTAAAGTAAAAAGGAAAAAAATTTTTTTCAGATAATTTGCACTTTGTACACCCGATCTTTCTCTTTCCTTGCTCTTCCTTTTCTCGTGTAGTTAAAAAGTGGTTGACTGAAGCCCGAGACCGAGGATCTTATCAAAGCGGCACAGTACTAGGCGCTTAAGGCCAAGAATTACGAGAAAGTAATTTTCAAACCTCTACCTAGGATAAGTGCCACATCTGTCTGAAGAAATCGGAGATTGACCAACTAGTGTCTGCCTGTCCCATTCAGCCCCAATAGGAGTATGTAAAGCATCTGGCTTACCTGCATTGGCACATCTCTAAAGAGGTTTGGGTACCATCGAAATGGTACGAGTACGAGTTATAATAAAAATAGTTTAATATATTAAATAATTAATAGTAATTATAATGAGAGTAATAATAAAGAAGGACAGAGGGCTCGACCACGTTCGCGGACTGTGTCGTGTACCTCCTACTACACTGCAGAGATCCTGATGGGATGATCTCCTGCACTGGATAAGAATACTTCTCTGACACCTACACGAGGAACTTATTTTGACGAGAATCTGACAGCGGCCGCCAGCCTGAATTATCATCGAAATGGCGCGAGTATGAAACCAAGGAGGTAACGGAGGCTGGGTGGAGAGTTATCCCCCGCAGCACCCATCGAAAGGTGGTCGCCAACAAACCAGATATCACAATTAAAAACCTGGGAAGGAAATCTTGCCAGATCATATACGTGGTCGTCCGAAACGACCTCAACATAACACCAAAATAAGTGGAGAAGTTCCTGAAAAATAAGAATCTATAATAGAAATAGAGGTGCAGTGAATGTGGGGAGTGAAACAGAAATCATACCCATAGTGGTAGGTGCATTAGGCCTTGCACCTCTGCACCCTGGCCGAGCAAAGGATTGGGCCGTGCAAGATATTGTGAAAACGCGCTTAACTCGATATGCTTCTTAGGGTACTGGTTGGAGTCTGAAACGTGCTGGAATATTCGCCATCGAGAAATGCTATCCATAGTCGTGATATACGCATGAATAATAATAAATTTGATGGTCTGTTTCGTCCTTAGGCATACAGAGTCACAATACTTACGAAGAAGTGAATATATACATATATATATTGTATACTTCTTACATATATGTAGGGGAAAGGTGGGATAGTTGATCCTGTAGGATACATGATCCCCCTTCGAAATTGGCGCTTGGGGGGAATATTTTTTTGCGCTGTTGGCGACATCAGGTAGCAGCCATGATGAGTACTAAATCTTGTTTATCTCATTTTTGAAAAATAACTTGTTGCTTTTAAATTTGAAAATTTGATTTTTCTCATAATCCAACTTTTTTATACCTGTGCACGATAAGTCGCAACAATTTAAATACTTGTGATTTACGATTTATTGCTTATTTTCCTGAAATTTTGTGTTTATTTAGCTATTTAAAGGCGATTGTTTCCGCAACAAATTTCCTTGACTTCTTGCTGGTTTTTTCAATTTTCGACAAAATGGTCGCATCGGGATAGTTGATCCCTTCATATAGGGAATCCTGATCTTGATTGAGAACTTGATCCTAGAATCAAATATTCTCTTATTCTATATAATATCCTCTTATGATTCTTTTATGTGTCTCATGTTTAAGAATTAGGTTTAATAGCCTTCAAATGCCATGGAAGTATACAACTAAGGAAAGAAAAGAAAAATAAAAGAACTTTTCAAGACAAAATTTTTTTTTTATCTAAGTACTTGTATAATTGCCAATTACACCCCATTAAAAGTCAGTTTATTTTGTTTCTTTCTGTTTTCAAATTTAGTTCAAGGATTTTTAGTCGAAACTTTGGCGGATAGTATGATAGATCCTCCGGGATCAAGTATACCCCTGGTGTGGGATAGTTGATCCTTGCGCAGCAGTTTGAAAGAAACTGATTTGCCGCTTTGTTCGACAAATTAGAATCTTCAAAGGTGCATAATTAATGGTCTGGAACATAGATACATGCATCGATGAAAAAAATTTCAATTTCATTATCATAGTTCAAATTATTAAAAGAAAACCAAAACAGGGATCAACTATCCCACCTTTCCCCTATGTATATTGTATATATATATATATATGTATATTAGGGTGTCCCAAAAAAATAAAAAATTTTTATTTAAAGACGCATACCCTCTTAATTTTTTACAATGATGTTAAAACAATCGTAGATGAAATTTTAAGTACTTAGGACGACAGGAACCCGTGCCGACTTTCACTGAAACATATTACTACTTAAGGGCTTAAGCGAACGTAAGCTTACATGTTGTTCTGGTTGTTATATTGTTAGTAGACGCATTGTTTTTGAATAGTCAGCATGTCAGTGTAGTTACGCAGTTCTACACAAAGTATATTTTTGTCGGAGACGCCAGACGTCAAATAATGAGCTAGAAACTACCCTCAAATTGGCAAGTTTTGGCAGCACTCTGCTTTACAGTACTCATGAAGTGTATTTAACTGTCAATGAAGGCCCAAACATTGCTATTCATGAATGCATTATCTATTGGGAAAAGGCGAGCATAGCGACCAATTTTTACCTAGTTGTGTGGGGAAAAAGTCAAAAATGTGTACCAAGTTTCTTTCTTTCTTTTTTTCTACCAAGTTTCTATCTTTCACGAAAAATAACAGACTTCTGTTGCCCAAATGGATTATTCAATTACAACTAATTCGTACTCTTTCATAAATCCGCTAGTTGCAGCAAGTTAGAGCAATACTCAGTATTTTTTCTCAGATGAAGACCGAATTGGAGAATAAATCGTTTTTCTATATGTGCTTTTTCGATTCAGTGAAAAAACGGACTAAATAATTTTTCACGTGTTCCACTCGACGTAAAGAATTTAGAATCGTCCGGGATATTGTGGAGAAATGGTTGAAAGGGTTCCAGTGGGGATGAGGAAGGTTGAAAAAAGGAAAAGTAAAATCCGGTTAAATTTTGTCGGACGACAGAGTGAGAGAGAGAAGGTAAGAGCAGGGAAGGAAAGGAGAGGACAAGAGAGAAACTTGTAATTGTTCAGCCGACGGCTGATAATTTACACGTTACATTTCGCATGCTACGCTTATATCAGGCTTTTACTTTAGGCCCGGTTTCCGCGCCTTTTCCCGTGGTCTCTGTTCTCCGGTTTTCGAGGCTCCGGGCGTCAATTTGATTGTGGAAATTGAAAATTTCCGTTTGTCGCGTGTGCTGTTACAATTAATCTTTTACACACTTTGTTTAACGACTTTAAATAAATGAATTATTCTTATCACTCCTTTTCCGAGCTTTTGGACTTCAGCTCAGACATTTGTTTCCTTTTATTTTTTTAATTCCGTCCTTTTTTTTACTCTGAGTTTAAGTTGCTTTTGTGCAAAAACTTCCCGCAAAACAACAAAGAAGCGACATTTACTTCAGACAATGTTATTTAAGTTTTCGCGGTAGTTTTGGCTTTTAATGCGTGAAGTGGGTGCAAAACGAAAGAAAAAAAGGAATGTTTTAACCTCAAATCAGTCATGATTAATAATTAGCATATTCCTTTGCTTCATCTTTATTTCAAGCGATTTGAAGGATGAAATCAAAAATCAATGGCAGATGAATACGAAAAAATCAGGGAAGACTAGAAGAAGACTTTCAACATATTGCACAAACCAAGAGAAGGGAAAAATTTTGGACAGCTGCATTATGCCATGCCTTACCTATGGATGCCAAACTTGGGCTCTAATAAAAAGATTAGGAACTAAATTAGTTGCATCTCAAAAAGCACTAGAAAGAAACCTGCTTGACATAAGATTACACTAGTGAATAAAATATCAAGTATAAATATCCAAAAACTCACCGCATCTAAGGATATCCTGGAGATGGTCAAAAAACTTAAGTGGAACTGGGCTGGACATACTATAAGAACGACGGACAACATGTGGTCAAGAATACTTAGACTATAGACCTCTTTCCTGGGCAAAAGAAATAAAGGCAGACAGAAAACCCGCTGGGAAGACGAAATAGTCAAGGCCGGAGGAAAAAAATGGCATCAACTGTCAAAAAATAAGAAGATCTAAAAATAATTGGGAGAGGCAATTGCCCAATAAATTGGGCCGGGTCATCAAAAATTTACCTACACCAGGGATGAATAACCTTTTTTGATGACCAAGGTCATAAAAATTCTTTTTTAAATAGGTGGTCACAATAAAATTCCATTGGAAATATTAGCGTGGTGAAACTATATGTAAGTATAAATAAATAGGCCACCTTAATGGCGCGAGTGAGCCAAAGGACTCCCTCTTCCCCTAGCGCCTTCAATATCTCGGACCGAATTTCATCCACACCAGCAGCTTTGCCGCTCTTGAGCGATTTAATCGCCCGAGCGACTTCAGCCACGGTGGGACTCTCCGCCCCAAGTGTGGCGCGGGTTCTGCCACCCTCGGTGTCCTGAGTTGGATTGAGCAACTCCGAGAAGTACTCTCTCCAACGAGCAAGGATGGCCCTCTCCTCGAAGAGGAGAGTGTCGTCTTTGGATTTTACCCCTCCAACGGCACCCGGATTCCTCCCTCTGAGGCGGCGGATGGTCTGCCAAAACTTTTTCCTGGCAGATCCGTAGTCGGATTCAAGCTGCTCGACGAACTCCTCCAAGCCTGCTCCTGGCTGCTTTCACAGCCAACTTGAAGTCCTTCGCGCCTCAACGTACCGGCCTCGAGAGTTCGTCCTTCCGGTGTAACCACACCTTGAAGGCTTCTTCTCTTTAATGGCCCGCCGGACCTCCGGTCCCCCACCACGGAGTCCGCCTGCAGCCACCGGCCGCCACGCCTGCCGCTTCACCCCACAAGCTGCCTCCGGATTCGGTGACGGCTGTTTTAAACAGACGCCATTCCTCTTCCACTTCGGCCACGAGCGGTGGAAGTTGCTCGAATCTGTCCCTTATGTGGTGCGCAAAAGATTCTCGAACCTCTTCCTTCTGGAGCTTCTCCCATATCACACGGGTCGGTACTCCGACCGCGCGACTTCGCGGTTGACAGCTCAGCCCCTCCTAACCTCACGTCGCACACGATCCGCCTCGCACACATTGGCACCATGACGAAGTCTATAATAGACTTCTGCCCAAGCGTGTCACGGTACCAAGTGTACTTGTGGACGTCCCTGTGCTGGAAGAAGGTGTTCATGATCGCCAGGCCATGGGCACAGCCGAAATCCAACAACCTCTCCCCGTTCGGGTTACAGTCGGGGTCGCCGTTCCTCCCCACCACGCCCCTCCACGTCTCAGAGTCGTTCCCCACATGGGCGTTGAAGTCCCCCATCAGGATATAATTGTCCGCTTTAGCCGCTACTTTCATAGCGGCTTCCACGTCCAACAGGAAGGCGGTATACTCTGACTGGTCGTTAGGTGCGTACACCTGCAGAACAGCCAGAGTTGACGTCTTCAACTGAAACGTCAGTACCGCCATCCTTCCCCCAACGGGGTCCATTCAATCACCCGGTCCAACAGCCGGGGGCTCGTGAATATCCCCACACCCGCCTGCGGCACCATTGCAGGGTCGACTCCGGAGCAGAAGAGCTTCCATCCTTCGGGGATAAGTGTAGATTAATAATTTTTAATTCATTTCTATCAAAAAAAGATAACGTATAAAAAAAAAAATTATTTTGTTTTTGTGCGAGCCCTCAAAATTTTCAATTTTGACACACGTGCCACAAGTGGCACGTGTGTCATTGGCTCGCCATTCCTGACCTATAGGCCTACTATTGAAATTATGTTTGTTTGTGTATTTATATAAGAGAAAAAAAAAGAGACCTAATATAGTTTATTATTAGTATTAAATTTTCATCCCGCTCTTGTCCTCTTCTTCATGTTTGAAACGCACATATTAAGCCAGTTTTCCACCTAATACATCTAGTATGGAGGAGATTAGATTTGTCTAGAACTGTGACTGTCCACTCCAAGACCTCTCCTACAAAAATTTTACAAGACTCTTACTTATTACCAAGGCCAAAGGTCCTACAGTTGTTGCTAGGTGTTGCTGTACTCCATCACGCCTACTGGACATAAATTTTAAAGAAAAGAACAAAAAAGAAATACTCTTACTTCGTTTTTCACCTCATTCTGTGTTATTTTGCCGATTTTAAGTGCCCGCAGAATTGGAAAGGAGAGAGCAACCAGTGAATATAGTGAAAGAAATGAAAAAGCGAAAACCTACGAGTTCCGGTTCTCGCTCACACCAAATTAAGTTAGCGGTGTGGAAATTTCAAAGTCAGCAGACTGAAAAGTGTCGGGAAATTCTTTCATATTTCAATATTGTGAAAAATATTGTTTTTTATTAAAAGGTAACATCGAAGGGAAGTCAGAATACAGTCTTTGATTTGGTGACTTTGACGGTGTTCGCTATCATTCTCGTAATTAGTATTACTACTAATACTATTGTTTATGTTCACTGACATGTATAGTGTTTCTTAAATTTTACGTAAAGTTGTTCAATAAACAAATTAAAAACTAATTATTTTGTCGTGTGACGAGTTTTATCTCAAAAAATTAAGGTAAATATTTTTGAAAAAGCTTTATTTTATATAATAGGATATTTTCAGAGCTGCGATGGTGGGTTGGGAGTATTCTGTACATTGAACGTGGATTTATTGAAGTCCTTATAGTGCAATCTGAATTTAGATTCTCGACTTTTGGACCATTAAATGTGGAACTGTTTTCAAATAAAAAATCATTATATTTCACATCTTCATTATATTTTCACAATTGTTCTGTTTATATATAATTTTTTTTTTCTTCTGACTGAACGGATGTTTCCGACGCTGCAACGGAACTATCCAACGCACCTAAATAAGATAGAATCGAGTCTAGGTTTCGACGAAGGCACTTGCCGCTATTTACCGGTATGAATCTTCTCAGATAGCTTGCATGTACAAAAAAGATCATAGTGTTGTTTATGAAGAAATGTTACCAAGAGAAAAACTTGTGAATTTAAGGTTTTGAGGAGTTGCGTAAAACCAATCAGGAAGGAAGACAAATTTCACGTTGTCTTAAGTTCTAGCTCTGGCTAAAAGTAAAAGGCGGCCATTAGCAAGATAAAAATAAATTCTTTTAGAAAAACCATCCATTAAAAAAAAAGTTAGACCCAAAAAAAGGAAGACACTAAACTCGGTAAAGTGATTTCCGGAATATGGATTTTCATGGAATGGGGCTGGCCATCAGCCAAATATTGTCCTTCTTGTCTTCTCCCTCCCCACCCTTTGTGATTGTTTTTTTCCTCTAAAAATTTATTACAGATAGACATTGGCTAGCCGACTAAATGTTCATTCGATCCGACCCTGAGTTCATGGAATCAACCCTTTTCCTTCCCTAGTCAAAAAAAACCGATCAAGTCGCATCCGCGGTGGAAAAAAAAGTAAATCAAAATAAAAGAAGGAAAATCAAAACAAATGGAAATGAGAGTCGCATATGATCCCCATCGAAATATTTATTCAAACGGCCAAAACAACAAATGCTGTGAAGTAAAATCAGGACCGTACACTAGAGATGGAGGAAAGGAGGACTTTCGAAGCCAAATATATTTCTGGGATAGGGAACAAACGAGAATTTAATTTGGAAAACTTGCATAAAAACGAGACAATAGATTCGAGCGTCTTGCGGGACTTTTTGTATGTTGTCCAATTGTTTTTAGATACAAGAACGACAACCATGTAATTTTATGTCGTTTGTTTCTCCTCTTTCATCTATTGCTTCTTTGGAGACATTCATTATTCTTGTATTCATTATCATAAAACCACGAGTTATTCTACCTCTCGCCTTTACACATTTCTGCCCGACATATACACAAGAAAGAAAAAACCAATAAATGTACATTTAATTCACACATAGTTGACCGATGTTAACTTAATTCGTCACATTTATTGAAGTTTGTTGGAATTCTTGCTCAAATTTTTTTCCTTTTCATTTTCCACTTTTAAGGCTACATACTGGGTTCTCTCTTTCTTTCCTCGGACCACGCTTTCCCTGTCTTCAGCCTGGCTCTAGGGAGAAACCCCTGAGGTTTTAGTTAGTTTCGCATACTGTTCTGCTGCTTGAGGTCTTTCTGCTAGATTACCAGTTCCTCAAGATCTTTTTCGGTTTCAAAGAACCACGCTGGTCTTGTCTTTTTCTTTAGGAAGTACTGGAAGGTCTTATTTGTTAGTCTTCCTGAATCCATTCTGCTCAGATATTCCTAGAAGGTTATCCTTCTTTTCCTCATGACATCTGAGATCCTGGAGAGGCACGTGTAGCCTATAGTTCATCGTTGTCTTCGCCTATACTCCCCGTTTTCCTTGACTAGACTCATGATTTTTCTTTCTTTAGTTTCCAGCACTTTCAGAAGTCCTCTCTGCAGGCACTCGGATGCACAAAGGGTCTCAGGGCAGAACACGGCTTATTAATAGTTCATATTAATGTTTGATGTTTTTTTAATCATAGGCCTATGTGTAGAAAATCTTGTGCGATTTACCAGTCGTCATTTAGTAATATGGCTAAAGTTTTGTGAACGCCTTGAATTGATGACTGTTTTTCTCCCATTATGTAAGTTTTATATATTAAACCTTTCAAAACTTATATTCATTTTTTGATTTAATATCTACTGGTGACTGAAGGTCCGTAAGAAGAAATGAAAATTAAAGTAAGGCTAAAGTTGGAATCGGAAAAGGAAAAGTTTTCAGAGGATTTACCCTCTGAATTTGAGATGTAAGCCCTCACCTCAGTAAATATTGCAAATTACATTTTGGACAAGGGAATTTCTCTAACAAGTCTTTGGGGAGATTTGAGAGAAGGAGGAAGAGGAGGAAGAAGCAAAAGATAATCCAATACTGTTATTGTGTGAGGCGTTACCACCTTTCCTTAATTAGAAGTCGGGGATTGCTATTTTCTCACTACACTCACTTCCTCTCCCTTTTGATGATGACTTCCTTGACAACACCACTCATAATCTTTTCGAAGGACTTCTGATCGCTGCTAATCCAAATCTCAAACTTTTTTAATGTCTTCATGTATAAATGTTTATGTTGTCTTATTAAAAAAAAAATTGAGTTGAACACTTTGATTAACGAAGTTTTGAGTATGGGCCTAGCGGTTTGATACTCCAAGAAAAAATCTTGTAAAAATGCCCGTTTGAATGAGCTTTGTCTTTATTCCCCAGCCTTCTTCTAATCATATTGAAACGGTAAACCAAGTTTTTCTCTACAGCATAACTTCAAGTGGAATGACTGTATAAACTGAAGCACTTCCACTTTTCCTTTTTTCTCTTCTGTCAGGCGAAAATTTCGTTTTTGAGCTTGCTTAAAAGGGCAGGGTGGCAGACGACTGCGGCATACAAACATGAATCTGACATTTCCCGAGAAAGGAAAAAGAAAGTAGAAAGCTTTCACTGGTTTAATTTCGTCTTTTTTATTTAATAAAAGAAGGCCTTCTGTCCAGTTTTAGGGCATTAAACCAAAACAATTCCAATTGAGTTAAGACCCCAGTCCGTCTTTGGAATTCTTCTTCCTCCTTTCCCTTTTTTTTGTTCTTCTAACGCAGCCCTAGGGAATGAAATTAATGGAAAAGGAAAATTTTTTTTGAAAATCACATTTCCACACATTGTTGGAATCCATTCGAAAATGAATTAAAATAAATTTGATTTTCCGTGGAAAACTTCAACATGAAAAATAATTTTCGTTTTTCTCGCCGATTTCCTTGTTTATGGCGTATGGATGTGGGGAATGGGAATGGCGCCTAGGTGGGACCCGTCGGGATCACTAAGTTCTAGGACAGAATATCTCCTGCTCTTGGTGTCATACTGCATCGTGGGAATCGATTGGAATGCGTCCGAAGTCCTCAGCTTGTGTTTGACGGTCATTCTAAAGAAAACCTTTGCACTCTTTTCTCCTCCTCTTTCTCCTTCTTCTTCTTGTCCACCCCTTTTCATTTTCATTCAGTGAGATATTAGTGAAAAATGCCGAGAGCTTTACCGATGACAAGACATTAATGAAGAATCTAAGTTAAAATACAGAACACGTCTTCTGGTAACAAATAACATGACAAGACTTTGTTCCCTCTTCTTTATCGTTATTTTTTGCGACATTGGCAAAAGCGATTTCATTCAAAACAACCGTCTCCCTCCTCCTCCTCCTCCTGCATGTTTATGCTTTGCTTTTCCAATCGATTCTCTCTCTTTGACACGTGGGTGCGCCAAAGCTTCAGTAATGTTGTTGTAAAAGTGAGATTTTCTGTTGTTTACACTTTCTCACAAAAAACAAGCAGTGATGCCTGCGAATGCGCACCTTAGATTTAGCTCAGATATTTTGGAGCAAAAGGGAAACATGATCGGAAGGCTGTCACCTTTGTCCGATGAAGGACAAAAAGGGTAAGCTCTTCTTTGAACTCATCTTTCAACCGGTAAATCCCGTTTCCACTTTCACTTCTAACAGACTTTCCTTCAAAGGACATTGCGACCGAATTGAAGTTTTTCATAACTATGGACGTGTGTTTCAATCGCTTCGATAACTTTCTGTCCTCTTTCGTTTGACATAAAAAAGACCTGAAGGCACTAGAACCAACTATCATCCCTCTTTCAAAAAAGAATGAAGTAGAAAAAAAACGAAGGCTTCCCAGAAGTAAGCTAAAGAAAAGCAGAGAAAGGAGTAGGATATGGAAGGGCAAAGAGGAAGAGAAAGAGGAGGAAAAAAGGTTGATAAGATTCATTTTCACACATGTGATATTTTGATTAAAAAGAGGGAATAAAAATGACGAGCGGAATACATTTATTTCGACAGTCGCACAAGCTTCGGCGTCTTTTCTGGAGTGAGAAGATCTCTACTCCCGCCTTTCCTGCTTTTATCTCCTCTCACTCTTCCCGCGGGACTTGTAATTTAAAAACCTTCAAAAACGTCACGACTTGTCATGAACCGCAGAACAGACGAGACAAGGCAACACATTTTCTTTTTTCTCCCCACATTGAGTCATCACTTCCTCGTTCGTAAGAGTTATTAGAGATGAGGAGAAGGGATGGAATAGGCAGAAAGAAGAGAGGAGAGAGAGGAGCAATTTTCATCCCGAGCCGTTCTCATGAAACAGCAAACCTTCTACGAACGTTGAACGACATAGTTAGTATGGTTTTCTGTTTCTTTTTTTTAAGTTGTTCTTCCGCCGTCGCCCCCTCTTTCCGCCTTTCTTTCTTTTTCTCAGAAAAAAATCGAAAGCATGGAAAAGTTTACAAATCAAGAAATTTATTGTAGTTCAGATCAAACTCGTAAAAACTAATGGAAGTAAAGGACAAGGCAAGTGAATCTGATTTTCTGGGACTTAAACTTGTTTTCCTCGCCCTTTCCTATCCTCCCCAATTCATCTTATTTCATCCCCTCATTCCCTGATTTTCCTCTTACGTCTCTTCTCGCCTCTTTCCACCATGTACCTCCTATTTCGTATTTGTACTTTTTGTTCTGTTGTTGCTTTTTAGCCTCTTCTTTTAACTTCTGCCTTTTTTGTCATTACTGATTTTGAGTTTCCCTAATGATCTTTTTTTTTAAGAAAATGGGAAACAGGAGGGAGCCGTTCTCGATTTTCGTGTCTAGGATTTGTAATAAAATTGACTCGATCACATTCACCCCTCTGGAAACTCATACAGCAAAAATTTCCAATGGTTTCTCCTATTTTATAATGAATTGGTGTCAACCTAGTCGAAGCTAAGAGAAAGCAAACTAACCTTCTGCCTTAAGAGTCAAGCAACGATTATGCCTTTCTCGTGCATATAAACAATCACTTATTTTTCACTTCTGGCCCGAACAAGACTTGATGTGTCTAATTGAGTGTAAGCTGCTCTTTTTAGGGTTATGTGTCATGCACTTGGTTTTAGGGAAACAGTCAAGAGACGGAACTTCACTCGCAAAATGTCAGATTGTAAGCCGGAAATTTCAAAATGAAAATAAACGGTCTAAGTTTATTGCAAAGAGGCGATGGGAGGAGGAAGAGGAAAAGTTGAACGCAAATAAAAGGAAGAACTTCGATGTTTACTTTTTTAACAGAACAAAATCAAAAAGCGGAAAATTTCTTCAAAGTCCAATTCTTGTCGGGACTGAAGGAAGAAAGGAAGGAGAAAACTGGGCAAAGGTGGGGTTAAAAAGGATGGGAGAAGAAAGTTGGAAGAGAAAGGCTCTCAATAAGAAAATTATCAATTTGCATAAAGGACTCGAGGTTCCCTTCTCATTCGAGTGCCAAACTTTATTTGAGGAGAACCCCTAACAGTTGTAACAAGTTGGGAAGTTTCCTAAGGTTGACAGACGGACGGAAACAAGGTGATGGGCCACCAAACTGTTTGAGATTGTCCGTTCCTAAATTATGAATTAAATTTTCCAAAATGACAATTGCTTTCTATTGAGAAATTTACAAAACGCAAAGGAGCCTCTGCTTATAGGGTGTTCAAAGACCTCCTGGTCTGTTCTTTCCCTGAGAGCAATCTCTGACTTAGATATAGTTGTTAATACTATTAAATTTTTTATTTATAATTATCCAGACTAAAATCCTCTGCTAAATCACATCCTTATCTATGGTACTCTAAACCTGCTTCTTGGGTTTAATTTTGGTCCAAAATTAATTCAAAAAATGAGAACAGAAAAATCGGAAAGCAAACATACTACTCTGTGGATTCTAAGGACGCAAACTGCCTAAACTTTCATTCATTGTTGACGAAGGAAAAAGGAAACAGGAAAAAAGAGAAAAAAAGGAAAACGGAGGGTTTTGAGACGAAAGACGAAGGAGAAGGAGGGGGTACAAAGGAGACAGAGGTGATATTGTCATGAAGTCTCACCGAATGTGACAGAGCCCCCAATATCATGTCACTCACTTCTTTTCTTGCTCAAATCGATTTTAATTTCAGATTTCTAGATAGATTTTGTTCCTTTCCCTCCTCGTCCATCTCTTTCATCTCCGAAAACTTTTTTTTCTCTGCTTTGGTTTTCTGTCCTCAACTTCTCAGAATCGACATTATTCTTGTCTCTAATTCATAGACACTAAAACGTTTCTGGTCAGGCTCGCGAACTGACCAGTCACGTCCCATATTGGTCGATTGTCGGACTTTGACCATAATCCGTTAATGTGAGAAATTCTATTGTCAGTGAAAACGTCTTCTTCGTTCAAAATCCGCTCATCAAATATTTTGGTATGACGACAAAATTTTATTCTTAATATTAATAGATAATTAGTCTAATTAAGAGGGTCGGAAAACTTGAGAGAGAAGAAAAGCCGAAAAGAAGAAGAAAGAAAGGAGGAGAGGTGGGAGGGAGGTATGTTTGAGGGAAGGCAAAAAAGAAGGCAAAGTTTTAAAATAACTTCGGTAACTGTTAAAACAAACTGATTATAATTAAATTTTAATGAAAGCTGATGATGTTCTTATAACTAATTTCATTTTTATACTTCAATTAATAATTTTCATGTAAACATTTTAATAATAAGTATAAAATGATTCGTGTGTCCACGCTTTTATGCATTAAAAACAGGTTTATTTGAAACCCGAAACCAAGGTTTCGCCAAATGTTAAAGTCTACAAATACGGTAATATCAGTTCGACAAAATCGTACAAATAAAAAAATGGAAAACAGCGTGGGGCAGAGCGATGTTCTAGCGAAAAACACATTTATAAAGGAAACTTTATTTTCCTTTTTTGGTTTAAGAACTGCTGTTGGGGAAGATCGGCGGACAGCCTCTTTTACGGATGGTGAAGGTCATGTGGTGAAATTTGGTCTGTTGGTGGTACTTTGATGTGCCATTTGTCAACCAATCTTGTAATTTGTTTGGATATACCTAGGTTATATGCGGCAGTTTGGGAATCCCTGTCAGCAGTTAGTGAGGCCGCGTCGTTCGCAAATATCGCTGTGGTGGTGCAGGAAATGGCAAGTATTTCGGATATGTATAAGATAAAGAGTGTCGGTCCTAACACGCTTCCCTGTGAGATACCGAAGCAAATGGGGCAGCATTCTGTATATTCTACGACACTGTTCCTAAGTATTTGCATAGCACTCTAACGAATCTCACTCTGAGAAACTCATAAACTGAACCGATCATCCCACAGATAAAAAAATGACGTCAAAGTATCGAAAGCTTCCATCTAGTTTGTTCTTCATTTCGCTTTTGAGCCCTGGTCAAAGGTAATTTTGAAACAGACTGGAAAACTAATAAGAAGAGAGTGTTCCTCTTTGCTTCCATCATTCCCCCCCCTTCTACCCCCCAAAAAATTAGTTTTCCACATTCTGCACACCAAAAAGTTATTTTCAGCGACATATTGTTGGCTGAGAAATATTTTTACGCTTTGCCAGACAATCGATAAGCAGGAAGGCTTTACGTAGAAGTGAAAATTCTCTCTCCCGTTCGCGTCCATTATTTTCGGTCATGTGACTTCCACCATTAGTGTCAGTCTAAAAGAAAATATAAAATAAAATAATATTTTCAAATTTTGAGTCAAAAGTAGGGATAAAGTAAGTGACAAATCAAAGAAATTGCTGTTGACACAGGACAAAAGGACATAAGGAAATTAGTACGGTGAGAAAACGAACAAAGAGGAGAGGAAGGGGAAAGGAAGGGAGGATGAAAGAGGAGGATAGGAACAAGAAATATCCCATTTTGATGTTATTGCCTCTTTTTTTGTTGAATTGACTCAGTCAAGTGCAGTTTGTGAATCGGAGACAATCAAATAACCGGAGACCTTTTCTTAGTTTTCTCAGCTCCCAGAAAGACAAATATTGACTTCGATTGACATACCGGAGTTTTCACTCATCACGACGCTCTCTTTAGGCGCGTTTAGCTTTTGGCAAACTAACAAAATGTCATACATACTTTTAAGAGGGAAAGTTTTTTAGTCTAGTAGGAGAGTTGCAAAAGAATCGGAAAAGAAATGTCTGCACTGTTCGTTGTTCCGATCCAAATTCATAATTAAACTTCTCGACGTAAATTTTATTTTGTGTTTTTCCCTTCCTTAACACCCTCATTTGTTTCATTGGGCAATAGAATGAGCACCCGCAGGATAATTCTAAAATCATATTGTTTAGTAGAGGCAGTAAAAAAGAAGCAGGAGGAATTTTTATTCGTTTCCTAACCTTTTTTTTTTCAAATGTTTATCTCCAATACAAAAACTTAAGAATTCTGATCAGTGCTTCTTGGCTCGTTTGTAACTATGCAGTCGCAACAATCCGGTTGTTTTATTTGTAAAGGAGAAAATCCCACGTTGGTTAAACTCCCAGGAAAAAATGGTTGTACTAAATACTCCTCGATTCCTAGTCGACTAACACTCCATTAGGCCATTATTGACCTTTAAAAAGAATCAGATGTACTCAAATAAATAAAATATATATACAATATACAGTATCATATTAATGTATACGATCGCTTGACTTCGCTGGACAAAACTGTAGGGTGTGTTGAGTCATCCAATGCTGGGGAGTGACGGCACTAGGAGGATTTGGTTTTTCTTGTTTTGAATAGGAAATGCTCAAAGCTGTCATGTTGTTGTGTTCCAACAGAATTTTGTAAATATATCTATCATAATCGGAATATGCCGACATTCTTGGAAACTCTTAAAGGACCGTAATTTGACCATTGATCGTCAACATACCCTTGATATGTTGAATCAGTTAAATTCATTTAAATGAATCAATGGTTGATTCAAGGAAATTAAGAATGATCTCAAATGTAAAGAATCCGTCCACCCCATTGATAGGGGTTGTTGTCCAAACAAGCATATTCAAGATATGATAGGTTCAGTGATAGAACCATAAGGAAATTCAAACAAACCTTTGTAATGGCAAAGTCCAGTCATTGATAAAGATTATTCTTATTCATTCCAATTCATTCCAATTCATTCCTATTCATTGGTTCTGTCACGTATCCACGGGATATAAATACAACCCCCGAAATCATTTAAGAACAATTCAATTCGACAATTCAATTCGAGTATTCAATTCGACAATTCAATTCGAACAATTGAATTCCACTAGACTCAACTTAGTATCAAGTTAATTGTGATTTTTTTGGTGGAACACTACGCGTTTTTCCGAAAAGCAACTAGATTCGTGAATTTGTATTTTAATTCAATAAAATAATTTGTGAAATAAAGTAACGAAGAATTCATTTTTCGAGAAAAGTCGCGGTGCTACGCACGACACACAACAATGTCATACTATAAGACCCCCATTGAAGACTGGGACGACGGCTTCACGTATTCTTCAGCCCAAAACTGGCGTCTTCTGCAGCAAATTCTCAAGTTGGGACTTCTAAGTCACTAGAACTCGTTCTCTGGCTCTCTTACTGACTGCCCTCTTAAAGGCACGCAGTTGGATCCGGCGGGAGACAGTCTTCCTGATATGTCCTCCTCTGAGTCTCGGCGAGGATATTTGTTAGAATTTATTCAGCAAGCAGATCCACGCAGGCATTAAGAATATTTCCAAAGCTCCGGATTGACGTACCGCCAATACACTTTTGCACTCTTTCCAGCTAGTTTCAAATCAGAGATATTATATTCTGTACATATTCGTTAAACTGTATATAAATATTTAATTTATTTATTCGAGTATATCTGATTATTTTCACTGTAAATGTACAAATCAATCGTAAGAAATCTACATTCAGTACATATTAATACAATGTATACAATAAATCTAAACAAATCTTTCTTGGCGGAAGCTGTTTTGAATAAAGAAAAGATGCCCAAATTTACAATTTTAAATTTGTTACAAGTCAAATTTTAATCCATTTTTAACAACATCTAGAAGATCTGTGAAATATTAATCTGATAGTTCTGTTAAAAATGAAATGTCAGCGTTAAAAACAAAAGAAATTAAGAGAATATAAAACAAGTATATAAAACAAAAATTAAATCAGCTTTCTAGAGGCAGAGGAAGATGGCAACAACTTTAAAAGCATGAAAGAATTCGTATTTTAAAACCAGGACATGAAAATAAATTTAAAAAATGATGGAGTGAAAACAAGAAAGGGAAAAAAGAAAAATAGAAGGCAAAGAATGGAAAAAGGAAGGAAAAAGAGTAAAAGCAAACACAAAATTGAAAAACCTGACTGAAATTCGCCTAAGAGAAGGCAGACTTTGCACCTGATGGCACAAAATTAACAAATTTCCGGTTTTTGGGCCGGAATCACTTCCCTGAAAGAAAATCGTTATTTCCTCTTTTCAAATTTCAAAAGGGAAATTTCTTTGATGTTTAAGTGAATTAATTTGTTACTCTTTTGCTTCTGGAAATGTCCTCTTTCACTCCGAGACGTCCTTTCTATGTTCTTTCTCCCTTTCTTCTCTCTCTCTCACTTCTTACACCATCCCCTTAGCTGTTCCCATTTCTCTTTCTCTATCTTCAAATATGAAAGCCATAGATAACTACCACCTTTTTCCTCTTTTATAGTCCAATTGATTTGGACACCTACTTTCTCTTTTCCTCCTCCTTATCTCTTTCTTTTTATATTGGCAACGAAAAATAGACGAACGAATAATTATCATTTGCTTTCATTTTTGACAGTATTTACTCCTTTGAATGACCAAGATCAGGCTATTTTTCTCATAATTATGACTTCTGAAGCGCTCCGGAAAAGCTCTTTTATGGCTCAGTGTTTCAGTTTTTTTCTTTTTGTTTCAGTTCCAAAAGAAGATCCGGAGTTTACTGATCAAATAGAAAATGTCACGGTGGCTGCTGGCCGAAGTGTCAAATTAGCCTGCTCTGTAAAAAATTTAGGTAGCTATAAGGTAAGTGCACAGAAAGGAGAAAAATGTCAAAGAAATGATGACTTTAACAGGGGGTGTAATAAAAGTAGAGAAAGAATAAAAGAATAAAAAAGACTCGAAAAACACAACATTTTCCCGTTCATTTCATTTAAATCCCATGGAATCGCCAGGAACGAAACGAAGAGAGAGGTGGAAAACTCGATGACGGAAGAACAGAAGACTAACGCGATAAACATCAAATGAGTTTGCAAATGAAACCCTAAGCAAATAAAGTAGAAGCAGGGACGAGAAAAAAGCTCTTCAACTTGATAAATCACGGCCCCTGGCTGTTCCATAAAATTTTCAATCAGACCAAAAACTTGGGGAGACCCAACTACAGAATGTTCCAGGGAAAATTTTCCGCCATGAGACCGCTCTCTGCCCCTCCAAGGCGTTTTATGGTTTCAATATTTAGACACATTATCCTAAATTTTACCTGCATCTCGAATTCCTATAGTCTCCTTATTGGACTCTCACCACTCTTTGTCAAAAGTGGTTTTGTGCCTTTAAAGTGCAACCTAATAATGGTGGTTTTGATCTCGTTTTTCACTTTTTTTTTAATAAACCAGGATCGGGAGGAGGATTCGAACTGACGACCATAACGTCCAAGACAAGAACTTTAACCATTACACTAAGCCTCCCGCGAGGAACGTATTAATGGAGTCTTTTCTGATTGTTAGTGTTGGTCACCTTTGGTCCTTTTCATGTCTTTACTGTTTCAGGTATTCCTGCTTCAACATATTACTTCATTTAACGGCAAACAATTATTTCCTTATTGTTCTCTGGACCTACTTAAAAAAACAAACTATACACCAGGTTTCATAGGAATGATCGCGCCTAAAAACATGTTTCCCAAAACTTGAGCGCATAATTAAGACGCGAAAAGGAAAAAAGGGGTTAAATTTGGGTAACAAAATGGAAAGAGATGAAAGGTCTGACGGAAACAAGGGGATAAATTCAACTGGAATAGTTTTCCGCTTTTCATAAACTTCAAAATCATTTCAAATTTCGTTCCCTCCATCCACCCACAATGAAAGGAGGAAGGATGAAGGAAGAGAGAAGGTGAAGAGGTGAGGAGAAGGAGGAAAAGACTTTCTTCTCTCGCAGAAGATGAGAAATAAAGGAAGAACGAAAAAAGAAGAAACAAGAAAAAAGAGGCTGTGGGAAGAAAATGACAAAACGGAGCAACATATCCTTTCTCCTCTTTCTCTTCTGCTCCCTCTGCTCCCTCTCCTCCCTCAAGACTATAAAATTTACTTTGATAACAGCAGTATTTTTTTTATTGTCAGATGCAAAAACAGGATAAAATATTTTATTAATTTATTTTTGTTGGGAAAGCAAAAGCTAAAGCCAAAGATTGGATTGTTAAGCCTAGAATTGCTTACTCGACTTGAGATTGATTAGGCTGGGAAAGTGACATGTTATATGCTCTGGAGATAATCATTTCTAGCGTCTCTCGTTGACAGTCAACACGTATGAAAGTGTGAGAAGTCTTTTGCATTATGTCTTATTCGTGAAAATTGATCATAAACAATGAAGAAAAACCAACCACAGAGGAATTTCTCAGTCACGTACAGATACTTGATTTGACAGTTCTTCAGATATGTTTCGAATGCAGAAAAACGTTAAAGAATTTGATTTTCTATCTTGGATTTAAAACAATAAGAAAAGGGTCCGATGAGGAGGACGTGAAACGGGATGAAAGGGGGTGGGGATGAAAGGTGCTGATATGGGCAAATCCGTTGCGAAATCGATAAACTCGGATTCCGGGCAGGAAAGCGAGGAAAAATCTGGTCAAGTCCCCGCAATCAACAGCGATTTAGCAACCTCATCACGATTCCAACAGCATTTTATCTGGAAAAGGTCCTAACTGAAATTGATTAAATAAATAAAACCTTTCGGGAGAAAAAAGGTTTAAAACATTTTTCAAAAAAAAGGAGCAACAATATATTTCGTCATTGTGTCTTCTCGCACCGCCATCCTCTCTTTTCTCCTTTCATTCAGTTTTTTAGTTTTTTCCTCCTGTTTGGAACGATGAGAAATGTGTCATGAGAAAGGGTTGCGAGTGCTGACTTATTCGCTCTTTCCTTTTTCCACCCTCATATTTCCTTCTGTTTGCCTCCCTGAGCTTATTCCCTTCTTTTAGCGGTTCATTCATTAACCAAGAATGCCACCAAACTACAGTAACTGCAGACTTTTCAAAATGTCTTTTTGGTTCTTCAAGAAAACATTTCATCAATTTTAGTTCTCCGGATAAACAAACCATTTTTTTAAAATTTGTTCAAAATTCAATCAATTCTTCGTCCCCTCTTTTCCACTGAATTTTTACTTTTAAAAGCTCTACCCGAAGATATACTCCCTCTCTCTGTTCTTATCTCTCTTTCATTTTAGAAAAAAGAACTTGACATTTAGGTTAATGTGATCCTAATCTTAAAAAACCGGGTCACTTTCTTTTGGCCCCTTACACTCTACCCTTTGAAAGCCTTCAGGTAATAAGAAAAGAAGTGAGCTTTCAGTAGAAAAACCCACCGACATAGAAAGCACATAAGGAAATAGTTATTCCGTTTTGGTCCCCGAGGCTGGGATTAAGAATAAAATATCGCGCTTTTTTCTTCTTTTCTGGGAAAAACCAAATTTCGGCGGTGAGCGGGACCATTATCCTGCGTCTTGGAGGATTTCCCACGGAAATGAAAGCGGTTGAATGATATTAAAGAGGAAGAACCGCACCGGGTGTCGGTTATGTCCCCTCGCGGCTTTTTCCAAAAATGAATTTCTCAAGGCTTAAACATCCCACTTTCTTGTGTTTCATCCCTTTTTTTTCTTCTTTGTAGTGTTTCTTTTTCTTCGTCCTTCTTACTCTTCACTCTTTGACGTTCATGAACAAAACTGCACGGTCATAAGGAAAAAAGAATCGAAAGTTTACCATAAACGATTCCCCGAACGAGGAAAAGGAAGGCAACGAGTACTTACCCTTCGTTTCACCCCCCACTCACCCCCGTCGCCCCGGAACACAAATTTTAAAAGCTGCCAAATACTTCAATTTTTTTTAACCAATTCTCACCAAAGTTCTTTAAATGTAAATTTAAAAACCATAAAATTTTTATTTGGCTAAAATAAAAAAGCTGGATTTGAAATTGTGCTGTAGGAATTTGAGAAGGGGTGGAGGAAAGCTCAGATTACATTACGACCCTTATAAAAAACCTCCAAAAAAATACGAAACACATAAAAACGCATTAGAAACAGGATTGATATGCAATATAAAAGGGGAGATCGCTCTCGAAATTTGCATTTGAAATAAAATCGGAATTTATGACGTCATCGTCAAGAAATGGACGGAAATGGAAATTTTGAGTTTACGGGCCTGAGCTTTACTCAAGACAAACTCTTAATTTTTCCTATTTTAAGAAAATTAGACATTGTTGGCTTTTAGGACAAACAACGACCTTAAGTGGCTCTCTAGCTAAATTCTTGCAGCAAATCCTGGGAGAAAAACAGTAATCACATTCATACATCCATACACATGCCTCTTTCATACCGTCCTCCTCCTCTTCGTCTCTTCTCCCACAGGACTCATCACTTAGGATCCCACCTCATTTGCTATCATAATTTGTACCAAGTGTTATATGTAATTAACTCGTTTTAAAATGCTTACAGTTGTGTACATGTCGTCTACCATCTTTCTCTCTTCCTCCTTCTCTGTTTCACCCTTTGTCTCGTCTACCCTTCCACTTGCATTTCACTTCCTGTTCATCTTTTCTTACTTTCAGCGGGAAGGAAAGGGAGAAAGAGTTTCTTTACTATTTAAAAATATTCTTATCACGTTTAAGTTTCCAATGTTCATCTTCACTCAACTTCGACCTTCTCTCTTTCTGTCCCTTCCTCCATCCTCTCTCCCTCTCCCTTTCTTTTTCTACGGCTTTGAATTTTATTTTCTCTTTTGATCATTTTACCCAAGTTTCTCCTCCTTTTTTTTCCAACTATCGAATCTCGAATTTTGAGTGAGGAGAAAAGAAAATCCCTTGAGTGTTAAAAGTCATCCTTTCAGCGAGCCATCTATAAGTTTGGATGGGACACTGGCAGGGGGTGTCTGACTCCTGTGGAAATGTAGCACAATCATTTCTCCTTTCCTCCTCCTCTTTCTCCACCTGCTTCCATCTTTTTCATACTGTCAACAATTTAGAAACCAGTTTTTGATGGTAGTCGGTTCATAAATCAAAAGTATTTAGGGCTTCCAAAATCAGGTTTTAAATGGAGAAAATATTTTGAGAAAGGCATCAGGGAAGGGAGAGCGCGAGACAGAGAGGAAATGAGGAGGGAGGAGTTAAGAGAAAAGAGCGAACGTGTGTCTGCTGCGTGATTTAAATTGCAGAGGATGAATATTTGCAAATGCAGACAGTTAATCCTTCCGGAATGCGTTCTGCAAGACAGTTTTCATGTTCCGTCCTCTGTGACGGAAGGGAGGAAGAGAAAGAGAAGAAAGGACGAGCAAAGAGAGAGATGGTTTAAATTAATATTTCACAGAAAACAACTTCGACTTCCTTTAGAAATTTCGAACAATTCTTGAGGGAAATAAAACTCGATTTATTATTTTGGAAAAAAAAGTTTCTTCGAGATGAGACGATTAGCGCAATGTAATTGAGAACAAAGAAGAAAATGGAAAGAAGAGAAGTATAAGTGAAAATATACGTGTATCATTAATGTTTAGAGAAAATTTTTAAAAATATGAGAAAACTGTAAAATAATCGGCAACTTACGTTCTTTCACTCTGAAAACTGATTCTCTTAAGGTCACACACTGTATGTTCATGTCGAGTGATGAATTCACAGCATTTAAGTGCATTGAAACACACAGACATTGGAACAAGAATACAGAAAGAAGAAGGATGAATGAAATTCGTCAGGTTCAGGAAAATACGGAAGACAGGAAAACAGCACGTTTGCAAATTTGTCATCGGAACAGATGAACAGAACGATGATGGTATGAACCTTATTGTTCAGTTTTATCTGCTTTTCTTTACTCACAATTTGATATAAAAAAAAATCAAAAGAGAAAAAAGAAAGAAAATTAGTTTGTATTTGGTTCCTAGCAACACATTTTCGCTTTTAGCCCCCCTTTCTCTTCCTCTAACCTCTCAAACTTTCACTTTCTTTTCTTCCTTTTTACTCTCTTTCTCTCCCTCTCAAACTCTCTTCTACTAGCTTGAGGGCAGAGGAGGAAAAGTGACTCAAATTTTTGATTTGTGGTGACAATGCAATTTCACACGGGTTTTTTGATTTATGCTCCCGACTTCTGGGTGTTATTCAAATTCCTTTGTTAAATTCCTCTTCCCGCCCTCGGTGAAAAACCCTTCTCCTCATTAGTCAAACATTTTCGCGTCACTCAGCTCAAGCTTCCGTCGTTTTTTGCTTTGCTGTAATAAACAAATTTTCTCAAAACACTTTTAACATTCTTTTTTCCCCTTTTCCGAGGAGGAAATAAAAGGATTTTGGAAAAAGTGAAATTCACGAGTGGGGGCCTCATTATTTCAGTCGCGTGCTTTCTTCATTCCTCCTTGACCTTTTTCCTGCTCCAGTCAGACTACTAGAGAGAAAGGGAAAGGAAGGAAGCGGGAAAAATGACAAGAGACTGAAATTATAATGAGACAAGAGGTTGAAGGAGGCAAGAAACAAAGTGAATGCCAAAAGGAAGAAAAGAAGAACAAGTAAAAAAAAACCAATAGATGAATCATGAGGGCGAAATTGTGGACGTTGTTGAATAGTGAGGAGAGGACAAGCATCTTGCGACGACACTCGAAAGAAAAAGAAATTGAAAGAAAGAAAGAGAGAGAGAGGAGAAGAGCCAGAAGAATAGTGCAACTGTTGAACTGTATTAAAGAAGGCTCATTCTTTCGGCCTCCCAGGCGAAAACCATCGGCAGAAGAAGCTTTTTTTCTTTCATAAATGTTGACCGTTGACCTTACTATGGTGCTAATTTATTCAGAACTCATTTCACCGAATTTAGAACACGGTGCTATTCTCAAGAATATATTAATACTATATAGGTGCTATAATGGCTTTCTCAAGAATGGTACAATAAAATGCTCGATGCCCTTAGGGTGAAAGGGCTGACTCCTCGGCCGGATAATTATCTACACCTGTTACCTGTCCCTTAAAATTTACATGCGACAGATTCTACTGCACCCTTTATCTTCCTTTCCATATGGACATTGTCTCATCAGTAATAATATATTTGTTTAGTTATATTGATTTAATAACTAGTTTCTTTTGTGTTTGTACATTTTAATATGAGTGAATCTTAATGTTGATTACTCCGCCAAACTCCGCAATGAATTTGGCTAAATACAAGTACAAACACGCATAGTTATTTAGCCCTAAGTGGTCAAGTTAGGCCACATGGATTGTTCATTAAACTTTGTAATTATGTCTACTTGTGGTGATTCCAATCTTCTTGTTTTATCACCATAGAGCGAAAAGATTTTTCCGAGCTTCGAACGCACAAATACCCACCACCCAGCCGATGCGAAGAAAACTATTGTTAAAATTTAAGCTTGTCAATGTTTGCAGACAGTTTAAAAGAGGCAAAAACAAACGTAGATGTAAAATACAGAAAGGTAATGGATGAGAAGAGGTTTCTCGCGCCTAAAAACTACGAACCTAAAACTGTTTTTCCTTTTATTCATTGGAAATTGTTCTCTAATGTTCGACACTGAAGACGGGTATTGAAAAAGTTAGCGCGTGTTTTACGCAAGCTTTCCACGTTGCTCCGTTGTCAGTTATTTCCTGGCAGTCATTTTAAATTCCCCGAAAGCTCTCGAAAGCTCTTAGATTATTCTCCCATTCTCTTTCCACACCCGCTTGACTCGGTTTTCCCTTCGGCTTTTCTTCCCATAGTTTCTTAACTCCTTTATTGTTTTCCATCCCTTATGTGTGACCTAACTTTTTAATCTTTTCCTCAGCACCAACCTTTCAACCATGCAAATTTGTAAAGCAAACAACAGCTCCCTTCATAGCATTCTATGTCTCCTTTCTTTTCCTTCTCTTTCTCCTTCTTCGTCTTCTCCTTCAATCTGCCATTTTGTCTCTGGCAAAATTATTCTTCTTCTGTTTCTTGGTTGACATTTCGGTTTCGGGTCGACCTTTTCAGCAGCCCGACCACTTACTTCGCTTGAGACATTTTGGTAAGAGCTTTTTCTTTTCCTCTTTTGTCTGATCTGAACCAGTTTTAACCAAAAATTGTCGTTAAATAGGATTCGTTAATGTAATGCGTTAAGGCGTGGAGCGGGAAAGAACTGAGTTCACTTGTTTCCAGCAATGTCTTTACCTAGTTTTGCCATATATTCTGTCTCTAATTAAAACATGTCTATCTCAAAAATAAATTAACAAAAAGTAATGAAATACAACACAGTTATTTTTTACTAACTATTTAAAGGAACGAATAAGGAATTTACTCAAAATGACCCCCTTTTGCCTTCACACACATCTTCAATCGATCCAACCACTTGTTTGTCGCCGCATGCACAGTTTCCAGAGGTATCGAAGCCGCTGCTGCCACCAAATCACGTTGCAACAACTCGATATTGCGGTGAATTTCGAGCAGGTCTTCTCCTCTAAAACTGTCCACAGTCGATAGTCCAGAGAGTCGGGATCTGGACTTCCCGAGGGCCAATCTTCACACACGATAAAACCCGGCTAATTGTCTTTTAGCCACTGTTGAGTGGTTCGTGCTTTATGTGCCGGGGCCGAGTCCTGTTGAAAGATCCAATGCCCATTGGAAAACATTGTTTGAGTGACTGGCTTCACAACAGGTACCAAATTTCACTCTGGTAGTTTGCAGTCTTCGTTTTCATGCCATTTTGGCAAAAATGGAGCTCAGTAACCCCTTCCTACACGACACGCCTCACCAAACCATGATTGATGCCGGGTGATGGCCTCTTTCAACCTTCGCAACCTTCTCCGAAGCCTCCTGTGAGCTGTGAGCATAGACCCTGTCATTTTGACCGTTGTATTTCTCTTCTACCGTGAAAATTTTCTCATCGGAAAACACAGGATTCTCCGGTACCCGCCTTCAGCGTGTCGTTGAAACAGCTTTTTCCCTCCGGTAGCTCTTAAGTTTCGTAAAGCTGCTGTCAAGCGACGTCCTGTACTTCGTCGAGAAGCCGCAAGTCTGAGGTCTTCTTTAATTATGCGAGAGATGTTCTCGGTAGAATTTTCATCTCTCTACCCAAGATTTTCTGCTTGCGGAGAGGATTTTTTCGGATTCGCTCAGCAACAGCTTTGATCACCGCTGGCTTCCTGGAATCCAGCGGGCGGCCGCTTCTGGGTCTGTCATCGATAGAGGACATCTCCCCGAACCTTTTGATAGTACGGTACACAAATTTCATTGAAATTCGAAGCGGTTGTAACAGTTTAAATATCTCGCTCGGCGTTTTACCGCACTTATGTAGAGCTATACAGCGACTTGATTTTCTTTGACGCCCCACTCCATGATGACTTCTTTGATGAATGCCATCAAGTGAGGGTTTTCTAGAAGATTGAAGCCTAATAATTTCACACGAAAACAAAAATATTTAAAATGACATTTCATTTTCGAAATTTTTGGATACAAAATTTTGGGACAGTATTTATGGCTAGACTAGGTATAATCTTCTCTCCTCTTACAGTTTTATCCAGTTAGCTTACTTACAAAAATTAGCTGTTTATCTCCCAATGGTTTAATTCACTTTCACGGTCACTTTTGTGCTTACCACACGTACCTGGATCAGCATACCTATGTGTGCTATGCTAACATCAGCGGACCAATGTCTAGGCCCCGGGAGTTGACGGGGGACAGGGAAAAAGGACAGGAAAATTAATAAGAGTAAGGGGGTGAGGAGTGGGGGTGGGTAGGGAGAGGAAAATAGGATAGGCAGGAAGGTAGGAATAGTATAGGTAATAATAGTAATAGGAGTGGTTAAGGAAGGGAAGGTACAGGTTAAGAATGGAGGGTATTGGGTGGATAGAGAGAAGGAGAATCTAGGAAAGGATAAGCAATCAAAAAGATTGGTGGAAGGAATTGCCTAAAGGAAGCGTGTTGTGGAGTCGATTGGTTTGTGTCTTTTTAGTCGACGACCATCATTGCGTTCGTTAACGAAGGATGGTCCACCAGTCTGGAGGAGTATGTGATGGGGAATCTCCGGATGTCCTCTTTAATAGAGGGAATCTGGAGTTAAGCACATATCATGGAGCGTTGACTATGGGTCGGAGGGTTTTGGCTTGGAAGCGCTCCAGGATCTCTAGGATGGAGTTTGCTGATAATCCCCATAACTGGATCTCGTAGGACCAGATAGGTTTTAGGATGCCTTTATAAATAAGGAGTTTATTAACAGTCTGAATAATTTGAAATAAAATAAAAATAGTGAGAAGGAAATCGGTTTTTACGAATGTATAAAATTATTATTCTCTTTCATTTTTTCCTTTTACTCACGTTAGGGAAGGGTTTCCTCTTCTTTCTTACTCCTCTATTCTTCCTTTTCCTTTTTTCCCAATTTTTTCCCTTTTCGAAAATGACACAATAACAACTTCCACAACCTCATTCCGCAGACGTAAAATGTAAAATAACGTTTCACAAATAACATTCTTCAACACTTTTTTTGCTTCGATTTTCTTTTCTCTCCAACTTTTATAATGAACTTTGTCATGTGGAAAAAAAAACAGAAAAGTAGAAAAGAGGGAAGTAAAAAGCAGAAACAAGCACGAAACCGAAAAAAAATTTGACTCGAAACAAAAAGTTTTTTCTCTTTGGGGTTCGGAAGAGTTTTTGTCGGAAAAGGTGAAAAGTGGGTATTTGTCATATAGAGATGTAAGGTAAAGGAAGAAGGCCATTAATTTTCTTTTTATTCTTAGTAACAACTCGTTGAGAAGCACAAAATTAAGACAATTTTGAAAGATGTCTCATGCGAGAGCAGTCATGAAGTCACGAGGCTGAACAAATGAATGAATAAAAGGTTGTTGGAAGAAGTGACAGGGAAGAGGAAATTTCAAAAGGGAAATTAGTATTGCAAAAAAAAGAGAAAGAGGCTTCAATTTCGTCGCCTGTTTTGTATAAATGAATGAAAAACTATAATCAATAAATATTAGATTTTTTATTGAAATGTTCAGACACGGTAATGACACTCGTTAAAGAGCTTTCGGTTTGCTTTTTGGTTCACCTTCTCCTTTTGAGTTGTTTTACGAGAAGATAGTCGGGTTAGGTTATTGTATATATAGACTCGTGAATCGTAAACATCAACACTCTTTATTGCATCAGTACCATCCTAAATATTTAAACAAAGAATTTACAAGTTCTATCACACGAATTTATGTTGCATGCATTCGATTTACCAAAAGGCTTATGCGTTCTTTCTCATTCAATGTTACGACAATAACAACTTGGTTAAAGTTGCGGACCAGTATTTATAACATCAGTTTAGTCCAGAATAGAACAGAGCAGTTTATAACCGCAGTTCCCAATCTCTTCTCTTAGATATGTTATATCGATGTAATTTGAAGTCTGGCTTTTTACTCTTTGACTGCGGCCAAATAAATACTAAAACGTCCTTAAAGTTTTTAATTTCTAAAAGCATCAGCAAGAAAAAAAATCAAAAACGTCCCTCGAGGGACTGATGGAAGTTGACCGGGACAAAGACTGAATGGATTTACTTTTTTAATATGCGCAAAATACAGGATTATAGTGTACTTGAGTGATGGTAGGGTTGGTGTTAGAGGTGTTTTAAGTTCTGGAAAAGGAATTTTTCCTAAGGTTTAATGTTACAATGTAATGATTCACTGTCACTACTGCTAACTAACATGTTAGTTCAGAAATTTTTTATTTGCAAGACTAAAGCTATTGCAAATGGTGTGCCGTCATTTGTTTGTAGCCTTTGTAACACATATCGTCATCATCGATGGAGCCATGTCAATTCCCAAAAGACTGAACAAAGATCGAGAAGCTCAATAAGTAGAGAACGCCACATACAGCCAAGTCACGTGAATTGCCCAAATAACTCCCTGGTGGCACGAACCTTTGTCAGTGGGTTATCTATTCCCACGTCTCATTTTATAATGGCTCCTTTTTCCCAACAGTTACATTGTTAACACTCCGGAAAAAACTTGGATTTCGATTTTAAAAGATTTCTCTTTCTATCCATTTTTCCCAGAACATTTTTTTAATAGAAACCGTAGTGAAGAAAAAAATTTTTCGTTCGCTACAGACTTTTCCTTTCTTTTATCGTATTGTGAATTTTGTGGGTAGCTGAGGAGGAGAGGATGAGACGGAGGGGAAGTAGAAGTAGAAAATTGCTTTCGAAATAACTGGAATAGTTGATGTCGTCGTCTTGTCGGTTTAGTGTATTTCAGAGTTAATACTTCGATCCTTGATTTTCGGGGGAGGGGAGTGGAACAAAAGAGCAGAAAATTGGTTTCCGAAGCCACTTAATTGTTGGAATTGTCCTAAGATTTATTTTATTTTATAAATGTTTGGTGGGAGGAGTAGTGTAGTGGTTAAGTTTCTGACTTGGGCGCAATGATCGTGACCTCGAATCGTCCTCCCTCATCCTGTTATACCCAAAAAATAAGGATGAAAACGGGATTAAAATCACCACCACCAATATTTTGTAAATATTTGAAGATCAAAGGTTCCCGATCTTTTTCCATGGGGAAAATACGCAGTATATAGTTGTGTTTTCGCAAAGCAACGGATCCTTATTTTCCAGTTCAGCTACATTTTTTTAATTACTATATTGGCTCATACAAAAGCATTTAAATAACAAAATAACTACTATACTAAAATAATTTTTTCTTGTTTTTCTGCCTTGATTCCTGTATTAATTTCAAAAGTTTGGATCAAATAAGACTTTTTCATGCTGTTCGTAATAAACCCATAAAATACTGTTTTTTTTTCTACAATAAAATCCTACCGCTAAGGTTTAAGTAAAAAATGTTGTTTAAATTTTTGAGACCATTATGTGTCACATTTATATATGTGTTACGGGTAAAAGAGATAAATGTTGTAGATTATTATTTGAATATAATTCCAAACGATTATTCACAATCAACAACTAAACTTGGTGGATGTGACAAATTACTGAATATTTATCAAATTTACCAACTACCTTTTGCAATCTTCAACTCATAATGGGATATTTATTTGAAGTTTGACAAATTTAACAATAAGCTTGACAAAAGTCAAGGAACCCAGGCTTTACTCGCCAGTAACATTCTATGAACTTCCGAACTAAAGGCGGTAAATACGCGAATTCAAGAAGTTACCGAAGCAAAGCATGTGAGCAAATTTTGTACTAAATTTTCCATTACGAGTTGGGGATTTTATAAACTAGCCAGTAAATGTGACAAATATACAGTAATATGTCACATTTACCAAGCTTAGTTGGTGATTGTTGGAATTAGGTGTAATAATGAGACAAAGCACACGATTTCCGAGCGAAAATAAATTTTCCAAAAAACAGGCACTAAGTCGTTCTGATAGCAGTTCAAGTCTCTTCGCCGAGCCCTTGTCATACACTGACTTACTTTAGCTGGTCGCGTGTTCTATTTATGTGCTTCATACAGACTCCTTATTACAAGTTTTATCCCGCCTTCCTGCAAGTCTCTGCATGTCTTGTGACCTTCTTGTGACCTGTTTGTTACAAGTCTGCGCGTGTCTTCATCATGCTAATTTATGCATTTGTAAAGAGTCTGGGCGTGTTTCCACAGTGATCATGAATGGCCACCGGGCATTATAGACATTCGCTCGATTTATCACTTTTACTGCACCATAAATATGGGTTGGTGAGGCAAACACACTAATTTTGAACTATTAATGGAATAAAATATACTGAAATAAAAATATGTACAAAATTATCAACGGAATATTACGCGGTCGTTTCGATGGCTGTTCAAGTATTTCGCCGAGTGGTAGTATTGTACTGACTGACTTCAAGTCAAGACTTCTACAAGTCGCGGTTTCGTCACGGTCTCATGCAAGTCGCCGCATGTCCTACGACCTGTCTGTTGCAAGTTACATGTCGTTTCATTCTGCTCGCTTCTTGTATATCGTTAACTTATTTGGATGTGCTGCCATGCCACGACAACTACCGGGGTAACATAGTCAGATTACTGTTAGTTTTAGTTTAGCATGAGATTAATGGTAGGTCTTTGAAGACGGATAAGTGCTGTGGTTGATTACGGTGACAATTTTTTTTTGTGGAGAATATTAAAGCTAAATGAGGGGACCGAAGGGAAAGTTGAAGAGAAAGTCAAAAAGGAATCTTAAAGAGAAAGTGAATTAGTTGGGGGACTTGAGTTCTAACCTCCCCAAAAACCGCGTTCAAAATTAAGTCATGGACGTAGGAAAATTGTTGAAAACTTGATATTTGCTTTACAAGTGTTTTCGTGTTACAGTGGGATTTCCTTCCTGACTGGTCGGAATCCGGCATTTGCCTTTTCTTTTCTCTTCCTGTGTTCTTGTTCCTCATTTTCAAAAGGAGAGCAAACGCTGTAAATAGGTTTAATGGTAGAAATTTTTTCCCTAATCTAAACTACGTGTTGTTGAAATTCCCTAACCGGGAGCGTCTGAAACTTCGTGTCAACATGTTTTCAAAATCAATACCAACCCCTGAGCTCTTTTGCTCTTCAATTCAATTCCTTCTTCTTCTTCCCCATTACCCCCTGTCTCCTGTCATTTTTCTTTAATCTCTTCTCCAACATTGTGTCTTACCAAGTGACCCGAAATTGTTGTTAATTTTTTCGAGAAAAGCGATGAGGAAACAATTTTGGATGATTACATCACATGAGTGATGACATTTCCATTGGAACTGTTGTGATAAGCTTAGCTATAACCTATAGTGATAGTGAGAAACGAATAAAAGTTCGTGTAAGTGAGATGTGAACAAAGCGGAAAACTTGGCTTCTCATGACAAAGTCCTAGCCTGATGAAAAAAAAAGGAAATCACATAAAGAAAGGAAAGAAAAAGCGTTCAGGTGAAAGCAAAAGTTACTTTTCAATCATGTTAAGTTGGTAAAAGTGAAAAAAAATGGGTTTTATCTCGATATGGACACTTCTTGACGGTGGAAGTCGGTCGTAGTGACAAGACGAATGGCCTAGGAAACAAGGGTTCACTTCATCTCCCACAATTCTCTTCCTTCTTGTTACGCTTTCTTCCAAAATGCATAATTCCAAAAAACTTCCTCTTGCCGAGGGTTGATTCCGCTCCATTCTTCCTTTAGCTTCCTTTCCCCCCCTTCCGTCGCTCCTTTTCTCTTTTTGCCTCCCTCACCTCCCTTCTCTCCTTTTTCATTTCTTTTCTTCGTCTTTTCTCCGGCGGGAATCGGGATTAGGATGAAGAATAAGAAGGAAAATACCGTATTTTCCCGTCCTCTCCCCCGTATTTCCTCAGCGAAAAACATGGCTGGAAAATAGATGCGAAATTTATTTTGAATTGGAAGAAAATCTTTTTCGCGCGATGAGGAATCTGCTGCTCGGAGGAATTTGAAGAATTTTCCCGGTTACGGATGTGATTTGGGAGCACCACCTTTAGTATCTCGTTTCTGTCAACCTCCTCTCGCATTCAGTTACGACCACCTTCAATCCCGCTTCATTCCTCTCACTTCATGCGACCACACCTCGCGGTTTCATTATTAATGAAAATTTCTTTTAGATTCCTGTTTTCCGTACCGCACTTTTTTTGGTTAAAAATAGCCAAAGATGGAATGTCAACCTTGTACATTCATTTGCGGTGTTTCCCTGGTTTATCCTTCATCCGTTTACTGTTCCTTTAGAAATTTACTTTCGTTTTCGACTTCAAGTCAAAAACAGACGGTACTTACTGCAACAAATCCTTTTAAATTCGTTTGGTTCGACATCTTCCTCAGAAAACAAAACAGAAATTTCGTTCTTTTAAAATTCCCAACTTCTTTTTCATTTGAGCTTTTTATCGTTTTTTAAGAGCTTTGATTTCACGACTTTTCTTTAACCATTTATTGATAAGCATTTAAAAGTCAAAATAAATGATTTTGAGTTTATGACACCCGAGAAAAAATGCCACTTTCATTTTAAAGAGAAACTTAAGAGAGTGAAGGAGGGAGTGAGGAGGAAAAAACAAAGTCTAAATAATTATTCTGTTTTTTATTTTTATTTTTGTGAAAAAAAAATTCTGAGAAAAGGGTTGGTCTTTTACAAAGGAAGAGTTGTATTTAAATAAGAGAATTAACAAAAAGGTTTTTAACAGTAACAAAAGCAAAATTTTGGTTGAAGAAAACCTGAAACCCGGAAAAGGTGAGGTCTAAAACCAACCATTTGAGCTTAAATGCTCTTAAAGTAAATAAAGTAGAAGATGGCAGACAATTGTCGGTGATGGGGGCTAGTGAAGAATGGTAGGAAGAGGGAGGGGGAAGAAGAGAAGAGGAAGGAAGAAAAGCGCGGAAACCAGCGAAAGGCGCCGGATGTTGGCGTCTCGCTGACGGGTTTTTCCTCCAGTTTTAAAATTTTGTTTTCGTGAATGTGCCAAGTTTAACTTTTAAAGGTAAAAATAAAGGCTTGGCTTTCTTATAGAAGAGTTTAAATTAATCAAAAGTATAATATGGAAACACTCAAACCGAATTTAATCACTTTCTTAATGACGAAGCAATTAGTTCAATTAACAACTCTTTAAAAAATTAGCTCTATTTAGCCAATAAGAAACGCCTTTTCAATTCCCGTCTTTCCTTTCAAATAGCCAGAGCAATGTCTGGGTGAATAATAAGGTCTGAACAAAATGGTGTTCAAGGTTCAAGACTCTCATCCAGTTTCCTATTTTTTTAAAAGATTTTCTTTCCAATTTTTCAGTGCTTAACATTCTCACTCTAATATCTGAGACCAGTCCTTTAAAAAAATTAACTCGTTCATGTTGGAGATATGAGAACAATGTATTACTCATACTATCTTCTTATTTTCATGAAGCCTTTTTCTCGGTTCATAGATACCAGTTCGTTTTAAATTATACTCAGGAACGCATCGAGTTATGCGCGTTTTCACTTGACCTTCCCCGAGAATGTGTGCTGTGCACACTATCACAATGTCTTACACGGCCCAATCCTTTGCTCGGTCAGGGTGCAGAGGTGCAAGGCCTAATGCACCTACCACTATGGGTATGATTTCTGTTTCACTCCCCCACATTCACTGCACCTCTATTTCTATTATAGATTCTTATTTTTCAGGAACTTCTCCACTTATTTTGGTGTTATGTTGAGGTCGTTTCGGACGACCACGTATATGATCTGGCAAGATTTCCTTCCCAGGTTTTTAATTGTGATATCTGGTTTGTTGGCGACCACCTTTCGATGGGTGCTGCGGGGGATAACTCTCCACCCAGCCTCCGTTACCTCCTTGGTTTCATACTCGCGCCATTTCGATGATAATTCAGGCTGGCGGCCGCTGTCAGATTCTCGTCAAAATAAGTTCCTCGTGTAGGTGTCAGAGAAGTATTCTTATCCAGTGCAGGAGATCATCCCATCAGGATCTCTGCAGTGTAGTAGGAGGTACACGACACAGTCCGCGAACGTGGTCGAGCCCTCTGTCCTTCTTTATTATTACTCTCATTATAATTACTATTAATTATTTTTAATTTTTGCTATTTTTATTTATTTCTTATCAGACAAAGAAAAAGTTTGTGTGATTTACGAATCGTCACAACTATTTTTACTTCAACCTCATTTCCTTCTAATTTACACCCAAAATCGTTTTTCTTCATTTTAATCATGAATTAATTCATTTTTTCCTAAACCTTTTATTATTGAAGAGATTTTTAAAATATTGTTTTAAATTGAGAGACCTCTAGTTGATTGGGTAAAATGCCTGATCACCGAAGTAATAGTTGAGGGTTTGAGGCCATTCTACATTCTGTTACGCTTAAGAGTGAAAACATTAGTTAAAAGTCAGTCAAATTTTTTTGATGAATTCATCGAAGACGTTTAGAAATTTTTTTCACTGAAAGAAAAGGAAAAAAGAAAAAGATGAGAGGGAACGAAAAATCTGAAGTCAAAGGAGGAAAGAAAAGAAAGACAAAACGGAAAAAGACTCCCAACACTAAAAGTTCAACGTGAAGAGTTTCCCTTTCTGAGAAAAGAAAAAGTTAATTATACATAATGAATTGTTAATGTTGCTAATTTTTTTAAGCCGAGCTTTCAAAGTGCTTTCGATGGATTCAATCTTTTTAAATATTAATTCGCTCAACTTTTCACCGTTTCAATCAAATTTCCCCGTAAAAATTATGTCTTCTTCCCCGTTTCTCTACCCCTCTTTCCCTTTCTCCTCCTCCTTTTCCAATCCCGCATTCTGTTGAATTATTTGACAGTGTCACTGTTGTGCGCACTTACGGTTTTCTCTTTGACTTTCCTGACAACGTGCATCGCTCATAAGAAGATATAAATGAACTTAACCAATTGAGTTTTGATGCCTTTTTTTGTCTTTGAATTTAACCAAGTGAATAGGGGCGAGGACTCAGCCATCATTTTGCTAACACGGAGCTCTGACCACCCGATCATAGGCCTCCCACAACTCAAAACATTTACTTCCTACATTAATTATCTGCTAGAACATGAAGAGCTTTTCACCAAATCTCTTTCCCCACGTTGTATCGATGGTCAAATTTTTAGTTAAGTTAAATCCAGCCTTAAATGGAATCAATCACCAATAAAAAATTTAGTAGGCAGAAACTAGAACCCCTAAGATACCCCCCTTTCTCTCTCCACCTCCCACTTTTTCATTTTGTTTTTATCTCTGATTACATTTTCTGGAAGATTGAGAGGCAATAACTAATTTACGAAAGGCGATGAAACTCAAAATATCTCCAAAAGAATTTCATTTCATCTGTCTTAACTTTAATCGCATTTTTTCATCTGTTTTTCTTTTTAGGCGCGATTCAGACGCTCATTAATTGGGGTTTTTGTCATGTGATTTAGAGAGAACTAAAAAGGAAAAGAGTTCAGATAAAAAAAAGAGAGAACAAGAAAGGCCTGGACAGGGCCAGTACAGACAACAGCTTTTAAATTCAAATTAGTCAAGGAAAGGGAAAATTCATTAATAGATTTAAAAGCAGCGAAGCAAAACAAGTTTTCGAAAACTTAAAAAGAAAGTATAACATTTCTCGAAAATTGTTTAATTAAATTTACGCTTCAGGTTTCGAACTGTTTTAAATTAATTAGCAGAGGAAATTTTTATATTAGCTCGATGAGTAAAGAAGAAGGGAAAGAAACTCTTGATCGATTTTTTTTCAACTTTTACGAAAACACTTTTCCCCAACTTCCTCTGACAATTTAAGGAACTTTCTAAACGAACAGCTTCGCTTACTTTAGAAATTTTTCCATCCAGGAGGGGTCTTCATTCGATTTTTCATCTTCTTCTCCTCCTCAACCGTGTTTCCGTATTTCCGACTGAGGTGAGAAATAATTTGACCTTGACTCGGTTACCTTCTTTTATATGGGTTTTATTTTATACGGGTATATGTCACAAAATCAAAGACAAAAGGGACAATCTAAGAGATTCTCTTATTGTATCACGGATTAACTTTATGACACCAAATGACATAATAATAAAAACAACGTCTATTCATCACCATTGTGTTATGTCAAGTCCAATGTGTCAAAGGTCTAAATCAGGGCTTCTTAAACTATGGGTCGCGACCCCAAATGGGGTCGTGTAGAGGGCATTCTGGGGTTGCAAGAGATTTTAATGTCAAATATTTAAATCTAGATGCGTATTTGTGCGAAGTCACACTTACACACACAAACAAAGCTTAAAAAAAGCTTTCGAATGACTCAAACTCAAAACTAAAATTTCCAAAAAAGTTTTTGACTGAATTCTGGGTCGGAACTAGAACTGAATTTCCCACAATCGCTGATAAGGTGTTAAATATTAAAGGCCATTCAAAAGTAGGGCATGTAATTTGTGTAACTATAATATTATTAAATACAATTTTACAGCTTTCTGTGTAGTTTTTAATTTTTTGTATGTTTCTAAACGAATTCTGTAACTATAAATTTTCATATGTATTTATATATGTATATTGTTACCTAATTAATAAGTCATCAAAAAATATTCTTTTATATTTATAAAGGGTGGCCAGGAAATTAGCAATCATAAATTGGAGTCCTGAATGAAAAAAGTTTAAGAAGCCCTGGCCTAGATGATATAAAGAGGTCATAACAATTCCTCGACTTCTTAATCCTTTTCCTTTAATTATTAGAATAAGATATAAAGGTAGAAATAGATCCAGATGAATGGTAAGAGTTTTCTAAAAATACTCTCGATTTCGACTCTTCGGTCATTCATTAGAAGTCAGCCAGTCAGATAGAACTAATAGATAATTTTTTAACTGTTGAGGTGATCAACCATTATACCTGAACTTAAATCTACATGGTAGTACTGAAGAAAGCCTTCATTTGTGTTATTCATTATTTTGTGTACTCCTTCTTCATTTTCCCTCTTAGTATTCTATACATGTAGCTTACAATGTACACTACCATTTGTTAACAGTAGTAAGTATAACGTAATAATGGTGTCAGTAGTTCTCCTTACTTCACGTCTTCGACATACAGAAATAAAAAAATTTCAAGTCCATGATTCTCAACAACCCCATTATAACAACTTGGAATCAGAAGATGACTGAAAAATCTATGAAATGAATCTGGAGATCTGAAGAAATATATGAAAAAATGATGATAAGGTAAGAAATAAACATTCGTGTAATATATAACATAAATAAGCCTGGAAATCGAAACATTTGTGATGGTTTTAATCCCTTTTTGGGTATTCATTTTTTGGGTATAACAGGATTTGAACTCAGGATCGTAACGTCCAAGTCACAAGCTTTAACCACTACACTACACCTCCCGCGAAACCGAAAGATTTAAACTTGTCCTGAAATCTTTGAGAAGTTCACTTTGTAATTCGAAAACACAAGTTTTATTCTAAAAGGCAAACCCAAAAATGGGCTTATCGATTTTATGCAAAAAGCCCCACCACCTCCTTCTTCCATTTGCGCTCTTCCGTGCAAAAAAAATTTCCTTCTAACAGTTTTTCCTCTTTTTATTCTTCAATCTCTTTTTTTTTGATTTGTCAAAAAACCGGAGGGGAAAAAGCAAATTTTGCATAATTTAAAATAAACAATTTCCAAAAAATTTTTAATGTACGTTTCGGCAATAAGCCTCTGGTTAAACTTTCAAAATATTCCCAAAAATGAAAAGACAGAGTAAAAAGACGATGCAAAGAAGAGAATGAGAAAAAGAAGATTACAGAGGACAGCCTGAATTTTCATGCTCGTGATTGATATTGCGGAAAACGGACGGCAATGCTGCAAGGAATTTTAAAGACACCAAGTCCGAAATTTTTTTCTTAAGCAGTTTTCCCTTCTTCTTCTCTCTTTCCCTCCTCTGCTTTCAAATGAAATTTACATGGAAAGAAAATCTGACGTAGTCTGAAATTTGTTCTTAGGTGGCGTGGATGCATTTTGAACAATCCGCCATACTAACCGTTCATACGCATGTGATCACAAGGAATCCTCGAATCTCCGTGTCGCATGACAAGCATCGTACCTGGATTTTGCACATTAACAACGTTCAAGAAGAGGACAAAGGAAGATACATGTGCCAGATTAACACAGTCACGGCCAAAACGCAATTTGGATATTTGCACGTCGTCGGTGAGTTTTTGTTTACTATTGCTTCTTTACTCTTCATCCCCGTCAATCCCATCAACCCCGTTACTCCCTTCCCACTTGCAATGATTTTGCCTTTATTTTCTGAAGCGTTTCGCTGGATCTATAAAGAAACGTCGAGATTATATCTTCGTAAAGAATGGAGGACTCCAAAAAAATGTTTACGTCAATTAATCACTTTTGATTAAAAAAAAAAATCATGAAGCACACTTTAGATTAATTTCTTGAGTCTTTTGTTTTTGGGGGAGGGGGAGGACGAGAGAAAGAAAAGATTCAGAAGCTCTAGAACCTTCAAAACCATGTTTATTTCTTTGTATTTAAAATAAACTAGTTGTCCGTGGAAATGTTCTGAGTAAATGATTCCCAGCTTAACAATGTGAAGGTCAATCGGAAGTCCGGGCACTTTCGATTCTGGAGCACAGAAATACATCCAAACGGATCAAAACAGAAGACTGAAAGAAGAGGAAAGGACGAAAAGGTGAAAAGCCCTCATTGGGACTGCGGGGGGCCCTCTTCCCGGTAGGAGGGGTGGCCAAGAAGTGAAGAAATGGGAATGAGATTGGGAATGAAAGAGAAGAAGTAGATGAATGGTTTCTGTCAGCTTCACTCTTCGTCTCCTTTTTATTTTTTCTCAAATATTCAATATGGTTCTGTGTTGAGGAGTGAACACCTCATTTTTTCACGGAAATTCTTTATTTTACTTTATTTTGAAATGATTTGCTCTTAATTGAACTTCCAACCCTGCTTATTCATAAAAAAAAATTAATTTTTTTTAAATAGTTATTTTGAAATCTTTTGTAGGGGAATTGTTTCTTTGTGAAAAGAATATGAAGGGAGGGGGTAAGAGCAAAAAACTGGGAGGCTGCCCTTCGCGTTTCTGGATGGATAATGGTCCAGAATTTTCATTTCCATTTACGATTACGTTCTACAAAAAAGTAAATATTACAATTTTCTAAAAGGTTTTTAGGATGTTAATGGCTATATTGCTTTTTCTCGGGGTACGCTCGAAACGCTCCTATATTTTTTTATTCAAGAATGATACAAAGAGCTATTAAACAAGAAGCGTATTTCCAATATTATATCATAGTGGAACCCCTCATAACGAGTGTCTCTCATAGCGAGAAATTCGCATAACGAGCAACATAAATTGTAAAAATAGTGTCTCTCATAACGAGCAATGATTGGCAAGATGAGCGACACGATTGGAAGAGAAAAAGATTCCCGAACTCCAAACCATAGCAGATTCAAAGTCCAATCTTTCTCTGCACTGTAGTTCACTACAACCCAAAATTCTTTCATTTCCACATTCATACCTCCTTAGCTTCCTTTCCTTTCCTTTTCTCTTCCTCTCTTTCGAAACCATCCCTTACATCTCGGATTCTGTTCAAACTTTTTGAACACAACTTTCAGAACACAGTTTTTAATATGAGGGATTAATTCACAAAGCAACAATCTTGTGAAATAGGAGAAACGCTGAAAGCAAAGTGGAAAGTGTTGCTTCGTGTATTGAGAAACATCATCCTAAATAAGACAGTAGCCGTGCGCCATGAAATTCTTCAATGATAATGTGGTGGCCACATTTTTATCAAATTTAGAAGCGTCGGCAAAGACAAATGACTAGACTGCTTTGTAATAAAAAGAAATTAGGTACATAACTAAGAAAACACAGTAGGATTAATCATATTTGACAACATTTGTTATTAATTTTTTTGTTTAATAAATGCTGAATATAAATTTTGTTGTTCACTTATTAAATTTTATCTATTAACCAACATTAATAGTTTCAAACCCACAAAAAATTGATACACAAAAGTTAAACCAAAAATTGAGATTATACAACCATCGATCTTGACTAGCTGAGTGAATGTAATTGAACTAAAGAGTGAGCAAATACTCCTTCTTCTATCACTGTCTTTGTATGCCTTTTTTTACCTCCTTGTGTCCAGCCGCTCTTTCATAACAGAACGTACATTTAGCCGCGTCCGGGAGATGAGCTAAACGACTCCCGCATTGCTTATCGATTCTCAGGCTCATCGAAGAGGGTCGCCCGTTGACTTATTACAGTACTTCTTTGTGTCCTCTCCTGGGTAGTCATAAATGTCGTCCTTTTACTCCTATTTAGTGCGACCTCCATCAGATTTCTTCATCTGAAGACATATAAGCCGAGTGGATTATAATAATACTTTTTAACTAAAAAAAAATCCGCGGGTTCAATTCTATTATTAGTAGTTAAATAACTGATCTCATAACCTGTAAAAAGATTTAAATTGTAGAGTTTAATAACGTATGGGTATGCCCCAACCATATTATAATAGATCTCTAGTGTAATAGGATGACACTTACTAGTTCAAGCAATTGATCACCACCAGCAGGACCTCAGTGCCATTGTTCACTTTCATTTGGTATACTGTCTCAATCATTTTATAACCTGTTAACTTCTCAAATGTCTTCCCAGGTGGGAGGAGTAGTGCAATGGTTAAAGTTCCTGACTGGGGCACAAATGGTCGTGAGTTTGAATCCTCCTCCCGCATCCTGTTATACCCAAAAAAGGGTGAAAAACGGGATTAAAACCACCACCACCAAATGTCTTCCATTTATTCTGGACTGTTTTATAACCGATCGCCAAGTTGCGGGAGAGGATTCGACCTCACGACTGTAACATATCTATGGCAGGAGGCATTTTAAGCACTATACCACAGGCCCTTCGCTGCTTCAGGCTCGCCCAACATAACAGCCGCAAAAGATTTTTAAATATTACAAAGAAAAATCAAATCTCATTGAGCCCCGTTTTCTCAGTTCAATCTCTTCAAAGTAAATTATTATGTATAACTTGATGTATAATTAACGTGAGTCGTTAGAAAAAAGTTTGCTTATAAATAAGAGAAGAAAAACGGATTAAAAGAAACTAAAAAAGAAGTGAGGACATTAATGTGGTATGAAATGTCTCGGTTGTCATTAGTGACATAAGAAATACATCACCTTCCACCTCGCCTTCCCCTCTTCTAGCCTACAAGATGTCCAACATTTAAAAAAAAGGCCTTTTGTATCTTATTGAATGGAATGACGGGAAAATCCAATTAGAGAAATTATGTCATTTATCATAGGAGATTAACTTTGTACTAAAAAAACTGTCTTCTTCCTCATCCTTCTCCTCATTTCATTCTATTCTTTTTCTCTCTTTCTCTCCCTCAACTCTCTCTTTTCTTATTCTTTAATTCTTTACTTTTATTTAAGTAGAAACATTATTTCCCCATTTCTTAAAAAATTTTCTTCCTTCCTCCTTTTGTCTTCATTCCATGTTCTCAACTTTGTGAACCGAAAGTGTTGTCAGAAAGGAGTAAGGAAGTTCCCAAACGCCTTCCTGCAAATGGAAGAAGGCAGAAATTCAAATACGGTCTTTTTAAATTAATTGCAGAATTGGAGTCATTGAAATCCAAAGAACGGCCCTTTCGACAAAAAAAAAATTTCTCTCATTTGAACACCGACATCTTGACTAATGGAAATTTGATTTTTGCATTGAATGGAACGAAAAAGCAGAGAAGAGAAAGAGAGGGAGAGAAGCCGGGAGGCAGGGGAACAGAGAGAAGAACAAGAAAGAAGAGAAGTGGCAAGAGATCTTCTTTGTCTCTTTTGTTTGCCGAAGGTTTCCCAAATGTTTTCGATTGTTCAGGCAAATTCATTTTCCTCTACCCCAATTCTCCTCGTTCCCGTTTTCAAAGGTGATAACTTTCTGTGGCATTTCGAACCTTAAAAGCGCAAAACTTGTAAATTTCAAACAATAGACCTTCATAAAACAATCTGAAACAATGTTTCGATTGTTAGCCAACTGGAAATCGTTTTCCAAAAGCAACAATTCTTCTCCCCCTTTCCCTCCACCATTTCAATTCTCCTCATTTTTTTATTCTGTTATGAATGTTCTTTGAATAAATTTCTCTAATACTGCACCAAACTTTGATTTTACTCTAAAATGAATAAGACACCATGTTTCAGGCAAAAAATCCTCCGTGCCTATTTTCTAAAAATCTTGTTGGTAAATCTCATTTACGCTTTCTTTCTAGCCAAAGAAAAGACAAGACAGAATAAGTATTTTTTCTCTATAGTTAACTACTACCTATCTGTGGTTGGTCTGGCTTTCAAGGGCTTTTTTATTTGGAGAACAGAGCAGTGCCTCGACCACAGGGATTGGGAACGATTATAATCGGGAATTCGGTCTGGGGAGGGGATGGCGAACCTATGGCACGCGTGCCATAAGTGGCACGTTAAAAGTTTTGATGGCACACACAAAAACAAAATTATTATTTTTTAATAAGTTCTTTTTTGATAGAAATTAATTAAAAATTATTTGTGGCACGTCACCTATTTACAACATAATTTTAATGACTTTGTGGCACGGACATCAAAAAAGGTTCGCCATTCCTGGTCTAGGGGGTAGAAGATATAGGACAGAGTAGCAAGAAGAGTCGGAAGGGAAAGTACTCGCGAAGAGGAAGGAAAGGTGATATAGACACAGAGTAGATATTTAGGGAGTGTGAAGTATGGTAAGAATCCTAGGGGAAGAAAAGGTAAAGAAGAGGAGAGAAGTAGAGAGGTAAAGCTAGGAGAAGCATTTTATATATTATATGTCTCTTACGTCGTTCGTCTAGAAGGGATGATACAGAAGGATTGCAAGAACTCCTTTAGATCCTTTCGAATGACGTAACTTGGATCGAACCATGGTGCTTTTTTTGAACTAATAACATTATATTGATCCAATATTCATATATACATTATACACGATAATAGAAATGCCTATTTTGTGGTATTGTCAATAAGCATATTACAATACGTTTAAGATAATAATACAATATATAGTTTGCACTCTAACAGAAAGCATAATTCGTTAGTCGACAATTTTTTACTTTTATTACTTTACAAAAAAGGAAAAGCATACATGTCACTTAAATGAACGGACACAACAGGCACACCCATAGCTGAGTGGATTCAGTCTAGTGCTTGTGCTTGAGAGCTAAAACTCTTAAAACAAAAGCTGAAAAACTGCTTAAGGCTTGGTGATCCTTCTGGCACGTGTTTAAAAAGGTTTCATTTTTTCTATACTGGTTTCTAAGGTCCTGTCATACCACACATTCGAACAACATGTGACTGGGATCGTCTCTACAGTTAGAGATGCAATCGAGGCATCTGTCTAAGTCCGTTAGCTGAAACCTATGCAGATAGCTCGAGAAATTTCCATGCACCGTAAAGACTTGGTATGACTGATAATTAATATCTATCTTTTTGTTTCTCATTCTATCTTCGATATTGGGGAAAAACCTTAAAGTAGTTCGGCTTTATTTGAAAGAATTCTACTGAAGCTGCTATTCCATATAGATAAAAGAATCTATGTATTTTACTGCTATCCCTAAAGTTATCTCGGTGCCGCTAATTGTTTCAAAAATAGAGCCATTATCGAACCTCGGCCTAAGATGAGGTTCACTTACTGAACGTTTCTCGTTAATATAGGACTTAAATTGGTCTATCAGCTTTCTTTTGAGATAGAAACATTCAAGGGGCAGTATCCTGGCAATTACATCGGTAGCCTCATAAGATATCGAGTTATAGCTTTGCATGGTTCTAATTAGGCAAGATCTTTGTAATTTTTTGGGGTTTTTAAAGTTTCCACTGTTCAATCTGGGATAGTACGCAGAGGAGCAGTAGCCGAGTATGTCTTGGACCATCCCCTAGAAAAGGATTATTCTTTGCCTATAGTTGAGCCCCCAAGTTCTGTTCCCTAACATGGACAGCTTGTTGTAGACAGTTAGAATTTTTTATTTCAAGTATTCAGCATGTCCATCAAAACTAAGCTTGCTGTCAATGATGACGCCTAGATATTTAATCTCGTCCAAGAAGTTTGCTAGGGTAAGACCTGAGAGTGTAGCTACAGCTTTATCCCTCAGAGTATTGCGGTTCTTCTTAGTCGAAATAATCATTATTTGCCTTTTGTGGGGTTCAATTGGTAGCCCAAAGCTGCTCAGAATGTGATGCAGCTTTAGAATCTCCAAGTTTATATTGAAGAGTTCTGCTTCGTTTTTCACTCTCGCCACAAAGATTAAGTCGTCCGCATAGCTAAAAACATCAAGATCTCGGCAACAAAGCGAATAGTGGAGTCTGGAGTAAACGAAATTACAAATTGTGGGGCCTAGAACCGATCCCTGAGGGACACCTCTTTCCATGGGGAAGCTCATCGAATCTCCGTTGCCACACTCGACCACCACCTCTCTGTCCTCCAAATATGATGCCACAATGGTGAAAAGCCACACTGGAATCAATGTCTTAAGCTCGTAGAGAATGGGTTTCCATCGAATACTATTGGAGGCATTTTTAACGTCAAAGGAAGCAACTAAACATGAGCCAAAACGTTTTTTATTTTTCTCTATGGTCTCTATAACCCGAGTTACGACCGTTTCAGTGGATCTCCCCTGTATGTACCCGAACTGTTTCATAAGTTCTGTAAATTTTTCTTTTTCATGGACAATAAGAGAGCCGGCTATTTTCAGGGGCGGAAAATTAAATTGTTGACATTTGCCAGAAACTATTTTATAAGACTTACCCCAGGCTCGAGAACCTTGCACGAATTTCCTCCATCCTAAAGTCTTGAAGTGTTCTATCCTTTCTTTATAAAAGTTTCTTGCATCCCTAAAAAGACATTTCAGTATCACAACCTCACATTCATCCTGAGCTCCTTTAAATTTCTTTTTGAGTTTCCTAACAAGGGATTTCAGGGCTTGCAACTCTGGATTTCACTAGGTATACTTTGGGGTTGGCGTAGAGATGTGGCGACCCCACCGCCCAGTGATTTCACACTGCAATCAGCCTCCCAACCCTGAGCTGTTATGCGGCCCGTGCTGATGGGGTGCGTGGCACAAGGGAGTTGTGTCGTGAACGGAGCCTCGGGGATACCTGGCGCCCTCCCCGAGTAAGTAGCCTTACCCAGGTACAGAGGACACCTTCATGTTCCCCTTAAACCTCTGTGACATGGTTATGGACAATAATGGACTCGCCATCCGTTTTTAGGTTCGTGGGGGTAAGGCGCAATGCCCGAGGGGGGGCAATATGGGACGGAGAACTGGACGACGACTACGACTTAGGACCGGAACTTGGAATGTTTTCTTAGTGATGGTGGAGAAGAGCCTGGAACTGGTGGAGGAGGCCAAAAGGTATCGTTTGGATATCCTGGGTGTCTCCTCCACCAAGAAAAGGGGCTCCGAGACCGTGGATCTTCCCGAAGGATGGAAGCTCTTCTGCTCCGGAGTCGACCCTGCAATGGTGCCGCAGGCGGGTGTGGGGATATTCACGAGCCCCCGGCTGTTGGACCGGGTGATTGAATGGACCCCGTTGGGGGAAGGATGGCGGTACTGACGTTTCAGTTGAAGACGTCAACTCTGGCTGTTCTGCAGGTGTACGCACCTAACGACCAGTCAGAGTATACCGCCTTCCTGTTGGACGTGGAAGCCGCTATGAAAGTAGCGGCTAAAGCGGACAATTATATCCTGATGGGGGACTTCAACGCCCATGTGGGGAACGACTCTGAGACGTGGAGGGGCGTGGTGGGGAGGAACGGCGACCCCGACTGTAACCCAAACGGGGAGAGGTTGTTGGATTTCGGCTGTGCCCATGGCCTGGCGATCATGAACACCTTCTTCCAGCACAGGGACGTCCACAAGTACACTTGGTACCGTGACACGCTTGGGCAGAAGTCTATTATAGACTTCGTCATGGTGCCAATGTGTGCGAGGCGGATCGTGTGCGACGTGAGGGTTATGAGAGGGGCTGAGCTGTCAACCGCGAAGTCGCGCGGTCGGAGTACCGACCCGTGTGATATGGGAGAAGCTCCAGAAGGAAGAGGTTCGAGAATCTTTGCGCACATAAGGGACAGATTCGAGCAACTTCCACCGCTCGTGGCCGAAGTGGAAGAGGAATGGCGTCTGTTTAAAACAGCCGTCACCGAATCCGCGGAGGCAGCTTGTGGGGTGAAGCGGCTTGGCGGCCGGTGGCTGCAGGCGGACTCCGTGGTGGGGAGACCCGGAGGTCCGGCGGGCCATTAAAGAGAAGAAGGAAGCCTTCAAGGTGTGGTTACACCGGAAGGACGAACTCTCTCGAGGCCGGTACGTTGAGGCGCGAAGGACTTCCAAGTTGGCTGTGAAAGCAGCCAAGGAGCGGGCTTGGAGGGAGTTCGTCGAGCAGCTTGAATCCGACTACGGATCTGCCAGGAAAAAGTTTTGGCAGACCATCCGCCGCCTCAGAGGGAGGAATCCGGGTGCCGTTGGAGGGTAAAATCCAAGACGACACTCTCCTCTTCGAGAGGGCCATCCTGCTCGTTGGAGAGAGTACTTCTCGGAGTTGCTCAATCCAACTCAGGACACCGAGGGTGGCAGAACCCGCGCCACACTTGGGGCGGAGAGTCCCACCGTGGCTGAAGTCGCTCGGGCGATTAAATCGCTCAAGAGCGGCAAAGCTGCTGGTGTGGATGAAATTCGGTCCGAGATATTGAAGGCGCTAGGGGAAGAGGGAGTCCTTTGGATCACTCGCGTCATTAAGGTGGCCTGGCAGGGAGGAACAGCGCCGGAGGATTCCAAGGGCAAAGGGAGCAGAAGTGATTGTTCCAATTATAGGGGCATCACCCTGCTAAGTCTCCCCGGGAAAGTCTTTGCGAAGGTGCTGGAGGCCCGTTGCAGATCCGTGGTCGAGGACAGGCCGGGGGAGGGTCAATGTGGATTCCGTCCCGGAAGAAGCACGACCGATCAGCTCCTGACCCTGAAGCTCATCCTCGAGGGGTCCTGGGAGTACGACCGACCAGTCTTTGCGTGTTTCATCGATTTGGAAAAGGCCTACGACCGGGTCCCTCGCGGGAGACTCTGGGAGGTCCTCCAGACATATGGCATCGGTGGTTCCCTCTTGAGGGCCATCGGATCATTGTACGGGGGATGCAGGAGCTGCGTTAGGGTAAATGGTGTCACGTCGGAGCCTTTCGACGTGTCCGTTGGACTCCGCTAAGGGTGCATGCTGTCGCCTCTCCTTTTCAAAATTTATATGGATTGGATGCTACAGTGCAGCCGAGGAAGTGAGAGTTTCAGATATGGGGACCTGGAGGTGGGACATCTTGCTTATGCGGATGACCTCGTCCTTCTGGGATCCACCCAGTCTGAACTCCAGCGGGCACTCTACGGTTTTGACGCCGCATGTGTCGAGGCCGGGATGAGGATCAGCGTGACTAAGTCGGAGGTTATGGTGATCTCGAGGAAGCTCGTAAGTGCGACATCCGCCTGCGCGGAGCCGCGCTGGGGCAGGTGGAGAAGTTCAAGTACCTTGGGGTCTGGTTCACAAGTGATGGCAGGACAGACGCATAGATCGCGTCTCGGATCGCCCAGGCTGGCGCAGTGATGCAACAGTTGGGGGGGTTTGGGGGTCCGTAGTGAGGAGGGCTGGGCTGAGCATCCAGGCAAAGCTCAGCATCTTCCGATCCGTTTATGTTCCTGTCCTCACTTATGGTCATGAGATGTGGGTGATGAGCGAAAGGATCAGATCCCGGGTACAAGCGGCCGAAATGAGGTATCTCCGAGCGGTGGCTGGTGTGTCGAGGGTGGATAGGTGTCGCAACACAGCCATTCGCGAGGGGCTTCGGGTCGAGCCGCTTCTTCTCCGGATCGAGAGATCCATCCTCTGATGGTTTGGGCACGTGCAGAGGCTCCCCCCAGAACGCCTGGTTCGTCGGGTTCTGTCGGAGCACCCGGGAGGAAAGCGACCCCGTGGCCGTCCGCGACAGGGGCGGCTCAGGGAGGTAAAGGCCTTGGCCGAATCCCGCCTGATAACCCCGGGTTCTCTGACGTCAATAGCGGAAGATCGTGACAGCTGGAAGTCCTTTATTGCTTCCCTCACCCCGCGAGCCTTACGGTTAAGCGGGTTCACGAAAAGTAAAGTAAAATGCTTTGGGGTAGTGACATTTTCCGTACTGTCTGCCAATATGTCACCAACGGCCAGCTGTAGGTCCGATATCGCCCCTTCAAGTTCCTTTACTGATTTTGTTGTAGCAATTTTGTTCTGAAAGGTTGCAAACGAGCTCGCAGGGCCCTAGAAACCTTATTGTAGTTAATTCTACGTGTCATACCTTTACTATCACGGCGTTTGTAGTTTAACTCAATACGAGACTCAGTGATTTTGTGATCTGTTAGCTCATTGTCAATTACGTTAAGCTTGCCATAGGGATATGTAAACCTATCGTTGACGGCAAAGATATTGATAACACTCTCACCTGTGTGATTGCTGAAGGTATACCTGTTGTATTCGTTAATTACATTTAATGTATTGCGTAGAAGAAAATCCTGAAATTCCTCAGTTCTTCTTTTGTCAATGTAGTTTTTCCCTTTCGTATCTTCCCATAAGCTGGACCTAACATAGCAATCTCCAATTAGAACCCTGTTTTTGGTCCTTGTCAAGTCCAGTGATGTCTGAATTCTTTGGAGTTTGCTGGAGATCTCGTTGTTCGACGAAAGGTAGACCGCCACTATTGTAATGTCTTCTAGAATACCTACGAACACATAATTCTCGGCAGTAACTTGTTCTAAATTACATTCCTTTTTTACTAGAACTGCCACGTCTTTACCAGAAAAGGTCTTGTAATTAGGGGAGTCTCCGATGAGTCTCCCATTAACTATGTAGAGCTCACAAATTACCACTAAGTCAGCTCCGGCGTCGAACCATGGTGCTTGACCATAATTTAAGGGGTTTTAGACTGGAAGCGTTCGAGGATTTCTGGGTTGTAGTTGCCGAAGGAAACTCCATAATTGGATCCCGTACGTCTAAATGTAAATAAGGAACTTATCCTTTTTTTAAAGACAAATGTCTGAAATGACGCATCATGTTTCATTTGAGATCGTAATAAAGAAAAGTTTTTTCTGGAAAATGGTGGATCAACTATGCCTTCAGCAATGCCAAAACACCAATACTCGTTTTATAAGAATAATGAAAAATAATGAAATACGAAACCTTATCCGAATATTTCTGGACAAATTGAAATTCATTGTTGAAAGCACGAAATATAAAAGAAAAAGGCGAGAGAATTGAAAGTGAAAGAATAGGACAAAGAGGAGGACAGAATCGAAATGTCTTTGGACCTTCTTCCTCGTTGGAATGACATTTTTAAGGGTGGAAATAAATTAAAAATGATTCTTCTTCCTCGTACAATTGCTGGGAAAATGTTTAAAATCAATTATTAAATCGGGCATTTATTCTGCCACCCATTTCTTCCTTACCATTTCCTTTCTTTCTTCTTCTTCCTTCTTAAACACAATTTGTTTTTTTTATATAATTTAAAAATAAAAAATAATTGTTTCGGAATTCACGCTAATGTTTAGTTTTTCAGAAGAGGTGGTTTCTGTGTTTCTGTGGAAAGTTATCTATCCCATTTTATTGTCCTAAAACCTTAACCCATTTACGTTTGTTTTTGAATTTTGTGTGAATATTATTTATTCCACTACTCTTTCTCTTCATCTCCCTTTTTCAAAAATTAAGACTCAACTTTTTTGTTAAACAGAAAAAACGAAAGGAAAAATGATGGAAAAAAACTAATCCTCGCAATTTAGTGGAAAGTGGGGTTGGGGGTAGGGAAACATAAAGAGGGATGGTAAAAATTACAGTTTTTCTGTTTACTTTTGTACAGTAGTATTATTCATTTAGTCAAACATTCAATTTTTCTACATTAAAACTTTTCTTAAAGTAGAACAGAGGATATATAAGGGGAGGAGAAATGAAAAATTATAGATAATGATGCGAAATTACTGACTTGGGTGACACAACGCAGGAAAATAAAAACTGGCCAGCTCTAAACTCAATACTCTTTACCGTAATATCGATAATAGTCATATTAATAATATTAATAATAATATTTGTATAACTGATTTAATTAAAAAAATGTTTATTGATGTTGTAACTACCATGAAGACGAGAAAAGGGTTTTAAGTCCTAAGGTATTTTTATGTCTTATATTTATATTATCATTGTTAGTTTAACAATCTAATAGCACAAGTCTAATAGTTAGTCTAATCTAATAGCACTACAGCCCGCACAGGGGTGTTGAGAAATAATGTAATAATTGAATTGTTCAGACGTTGACTGACTATGTTCGTATATTTACTAAATATTTATCATACATGTTGTCTAATCTAATGACCAGAACAATCTGCTCATTGCCCTTTTTTGATCAGCTAGCTATTTGCTTACCAGTTGTCCGTTCTTCAAGTATGTGCTGATCACGCACGGCAGGGTCAGCACATCTACAGGCTAGGCGAGCCTTTTTGTTTAGTAGCGGATCCACGCCACTATATTGTACAGCTGTTTCTATTCCTCTCTATTCATTGCGTATCTCCTCCAGTTTTCGGTTTTCTCCAGATATGCCGTTTTGGTACTTAGACGGATGGTCACCATCGAGGGGTGACGATGAATCATCCTCGCCTGACAAGAAGAACGGACAACTGGTAAGCAAATAGCTAGCTGATCAAAAAAGGGCAATGAGCAGATTGTTCTGGTCATCAGAATAGACAACATGTATGATTTTTAGTAAATATACGAACACAGTCAGTCAACGTCTGAACAATTCAATTATTACATTATTTCTCAACACTCATGTGCGGGCTGTAGTGCTATTAGATTGGACTAACTATTAGATCCCAATTTATCCTAATCCCTATCTATCGCACATGGACAAATTGTATTATTTAGTGGGAAGTTTAAAAGGGCAGGCCAGAAATATTTGTGCAGGATTATCCATGTCGGGAGATAATTATGAAGTCTCTTGGGATGCCTTAGTGGAGAGGTATCATGATACTCGAGCTTTGGCCAACGCCAACGCATATTTAAATCAAATCCTAGAATGGAGGGACTCTCGGAAAGAATCAGTGAAAGGTTTGATTTCCTTTTTGGGAAAAATTTGATTCTTCGGTGAGAGCACTTCTGAAATTGAAATTACAGGACTAAGTGGATTTCATTCTTCTACATCAAGCCTTGTCAAGCTTGAATTCGAAAACCGCAAATTATTTTGAAATAAGTCGACATTCAAGAAGCGCACCACTGTAGTAGGTCATTTGTAATAAAAAGACCAGGTTCGAACGAGTCAGTTATGCGGTGCGAATGCTGTCGAAAAGTGGGTCATTCTTTGAGCTCATGTTCAGCTTTCCTGAACCTCAGTCCTGAGAATAGGTCTTTAAAAATTAAAGATTTGAAGGTATGTTACAACTGTTTTGTGATCTATCCTTATAAGGCGTATGTTGCCTTGTTAGTCTGCATATTGGTAAAGGCGGTCCACCTGGAATTAATGAGTTCCGTTTCGTCAGAGCATTTTCTCCAGGCATTCAAGAGATTTTTGGCAAGACGTGGTTCTTGCACAGTCCTCTATTCGGACAGAGGAACTAATTTTGGAGGGGCTCAGGGAGTCCTAACGAAGGAGGCGGCTTTGGAGCACTCAGACGAATTCAATCAGATGATCGGAAATGAACTCCTGGAAGGACGAGGGGACTGGAAGCTCAACCCGGCAGCAGCACCCCACATGGGCGGTTTGTGGGAGAGCCAAGTGAAAGTGGTGAAGAGGCACCTTCTACGAGTAATTGGAGAGCAGGTGTTATCCTATGAGGAATTAATCACATTACTGGTCCAAGTGATCTCTTGAGCTCCAAACCTCTGTCAACCCTCTACGGATCCCTCGGCACCCTCAGTCCTAACACCGTTCCTACATCTAACTCCTCTAGAGTTTTTACTGGCGGAAGAACTCTCAGACACCAATGCGAAGCGCCATAATCGGTTCCAGCTGCTGGACCAGATGGTCTAGAGTGTCTGGAGGAGATGGCACGCAGAATATCTGACTTTACAGGTCCGTCAAAAGTGGAGTCGAAGTTTGAAAAATATTAAAGTTGAGACGGTGGTGCTATCGAAACGGGCAACACTCCAACCCTTCAGTGGCTTGGGGGTAGTTACCGAGTTGTTCCAAGAGCGCGACGGTACAGTACGGTCGGTGCAGTTACAGTGCGGTCAGACAAAATTAGTTCGACCGGTGATGAAGATTTGTCCAAAGTGTTGGCACGGGCGGGGGATGTTTCGAAGAAAATGAACACTGTTTGTAGATTGCAAAGTGCAATTTCGGACATTATAAAATTGGTTAGTTTTTAAGCGAGTCTCACAACGGAATTCGGTGAGTACGGATGTTAAATTATCTCGGTTTCGGAATATATGTATGTTATTTTTATTTCATACAACATCTTTTTTTGAAGAGTTCGTTCACATCGTGATTGGTCCTCCTCTTCAAAGAGTCACCTTCCTCGATCGGCCCGAAGATCTGCCTGAGAATTTCCCTTTCAAAAATTCTGAGGAGTCTTTCGTTGGACTTCGTGAGAGTCCACGTCTCCGAAGCATATATTAAGACTGCCCCCAGCACTTTGTACAGGAGGATATTGGTTTTCCTTAGCAGCAGATTAGATTTAGATGTTTCCTGAGTCCATGGTAACACTTCTCTGCCGACATTATACGCTTTTGTATTTCTGGGTTTCCATTGTAGCTGTTGTTAATTTCCGAGTTCAGGTATACGAAACTCATGCTCGGATGTTAGCGACTTAAAATTGGCGTGCAAAGTAGCAGAGTGCCACATGTCGTTAATAAACAACTGATAGAATACAAGACAGTATTTTTGTTATTAAAATGGCTGAGTAGCCCTAGTTTAGTTATTTTGCCTATATTCAATATACAATAGGCTATATCTTATTTTGTTCAGTTCAACGGCGGTAGTCATTAACACAGATCACTTATGTCTTGTCCACAGATGTCTCGGCCTTACTGAGCTCCTCATGAATGCCTCTCGAACATAATACTGTCGTTGTGTAAACATTCATGGAATTAAATGGGAGAAGAAAAGGCGGAAAAGGGGTCTAACAAACGTCAGCCCTCAGCTTCGACTAAAATTCAAAGTCCTTTAATTGTAAGAAATAGGTTCGCGTAAACGCGGACAATATAACAATTTTGAGTGCAAACTGCGGAGTCTTCCGTTCCTGCAGAGATCGTTTCATATTTCAGAAATAAATTTATTCTCGAAAGATCCTGCATGAATCGAATCTCTTTGGTTAAGATTAACTAATACTCGGCTGGCGGACTCAAAGAAAATTCATTAATTAAAAACTTTTGTCTATTTCAAAAGTGGGTTTCGGTGAAACGAGATACCAAAAATAAAAACTTTTGCCGAGGGAAACGTTTAATGAATAGTTAAATTTTTTATTTCTGTTGGGAAAGGAGAAAAAAAGAAGAAGAAGGAGGAGAAGGAAATCCTTTGGTCGAGGAAGATGAAGAAGAGAAGAAGGGAGTAAAGAAACCTTTTTTTTTATAATTTTAAATGAGATGGGGAAGGAAATGGGAAAAGAGTAGAAATCATCGATAAATTGTTATTTCGTTTAAATTTAAATTTGAATTCTTTTGATTTAAATTAAGACTTCTGTTCACGTTTAAGATTAGTTATTAAGACTTTCGTCGAATAACTTAGAGAAGGAGAAACGGAGGAAAGGGAGATAAAGAAGATAATCCGGAAAAGTTGATTCTCAGTTATGTCCGGATTTTCTCAGGATAAGATTCCTGAAAGAAAATTTTCACTTTTATCCACTTTTGAATGACTTTATAAAATGTCAGAAAAAGGATGAAGAGATTGTGGGGGTAAGAAAAGTAAGAAAGTGAGAAAGGAGACCATGAAATCGTTGGAGACGTAGCTTTTTTTTTAATTAGTCGATATTGTTCTTTGTAAAATGATGGAAACTGAAAAGAAAACTCAGCAAACGAAGTTTATCAATTTAATGGCAGGTTTTAAATTAGAATTTCTTTTTTAGGCTATAAAGGTATTGACGTGGTACCTAACACTCGCAGTTTCTTGGTTACTTCAAAAGTGGTGGTTTCAAAAAGGAAATTTACTTCAACAAAACGTCAAACTTATATAGACCTATATATTTGTGTAGCTGGTACAAATTACTCTCTTAAGCGAAGAAAGACAGTGTTAATTTTGTTTCGATTTCGATCGCGATATATTAGAATGAGTTAGTAGTCAAAGATATACGTGACGTTCTGGTACGTCAAATGTATTCATAGTGTTAAGTGACTTTATAAGAGGCCACAAGACATCCCTGGTTTTATCCCAAAAATACTGTTTTGGAATGTCGTGATGAATTGTCTCAGACTGTCGAGAATGCAAGTTAAATCTGATATCAAAATTATATTTGTTATAAAAAAAACTAAAAATTGATTAAAATTTTTTAATTACTAGAATGTTTTTGACTTATTGACACGAACTTTTAGTTCTAATAAGAATATTGTTTGTGGTTGGGAGCGGCCGTGTGCACTGCTGACGTTTTACTAATTCGGATTCACTCCAGTCGCCATGGGAGCGCAGAAAAATCGTCTTAGTTGTTGATAATTTTAACAAAAGTTTTATTTACACTAATGATGAACGAGAACATACAACAAAAGACTACATAACAAAAGGCACACTTATTGACAAGTAGTCGAATCCACCGAACAGCCGATTCTGTTTTACTTGTCGGGTGATTCGAAAGTGTTTTTAAATTTTAACGCATTTTTTACAAATTTTGTTTATTTTTTCTTACCTTTCTTTGAGAGGGTGGAACCATTGGTACACAATAACTGGTGGTCGCCACATCACTCCTCTTCCAGTGTTCACGAAAGAGAAATCTGACAAAAAGGATTGATCTGACCTGATTGCTGCTCCACCCAAAATAATGGCCGGTTATGCCTAACTCCTTGCGTAAGCGTGTGATAAATACTAAAACTGATATAGCGCTGTGGCAAGGTTTTGGTCGAGCATTCGGATCTCCTTTCTGAGGAGCTGATAGCGGTGTATTGAATTGAGAATTCGATACATTGTTCAATTTAGATAGCTGATATCGTTGAATACCTAGATGTTAAAAATGAATAAAAAAAAGGAAAAACACCTTCGAATCACCCAACAAGTGAAAACGAATCAACTGTTCGTTGGATTCGAAGGAAACACTTTACATATGTTCTTTTGTTTTTTAAGTAGTCTTTTAGTAGTTGTCTATGTTCTCACTCAATGTGAATAAACGTGTTAAAATTAACAAAAACAAAGTCGATTTTTTGCGCTCCCACGACGACCAGTGAATCCGAGAATTAGTAAAACGTCAGCGTGTCCATGGTCGCTCCCATTTGCAAACGCAAACATTAACACCTAGAAATTGCCGCATTGAATTCTTGAGGAGTCTTGTCGTTTGCTGTTCGTCATCACATTGAGTTCTACGATGTCGGGTTTCCAATTTAGAGTGTTTTATTTCTCATCCGAATTAAATCTATTATAAAAACAAAGGATTTATGAAAATTATGAATTCAAAAGGTTTTTGTTGATATTTCAAGCTTCGAGTCAAAATAATTGGTTTTTTTTTGTGCTCCTTTTCAGAAACCAATTATTCTCGAATCGAGGTCATTGGTAGTGGCCACGAGTTCTTTGTTTTAAGCTCAGTAAAACTAGAGAAACACTACATCAAACACAAAACCGAAACATACGATATATGCTTTTCTCATTTAATTCTAAAAAAAAACCTTCCAATAGCCTGATAGACATGATAAAAACACCAAACAGTGTTTCGTAGTTTTGGAAAATGTTGCTGTATACACCGTCTTTGTGATTCCTTCGGTCTCTTATGTAGGAACATCAAGAAGAATGCGAGGGGCAATTCGAGGGGAAATTTTTATTGCTGAAAAAGCAATAAACAAAAGTTTTTCTCAACAATGAAATTAATCTTTTGTGGAAGGAAAATAGAAAACTTTTTTTTATTTTATAGGAGACCGTCGTATTGTCACGTGTTAAGGTCAGCTTCAAAAATTGTTCTCATTAAAAAAGTTTTTCTTTTTTTTTAAATTGCTTCCTTTAATCCTCTTTTGTTCCGGCTTCTTTCATGTTGACCATTCAAAACACGTTTTCTTGGTCGGTATTTCGGTGGCTAAAACATAAAATCCCTCTGAAATTTTTTTTTTCAATTCTCGTCACAGAGTTTAAATCTTTTTCTTGAAAAAAACTTTTAAAACCTGATCTTTCAGATAAAAAAGGATTATTATTGTTCTCGTTGGTAAATTCCAACAGTTAATCGCTTTATCCTTGTGGATATAAAATTGAAAAGACGTACTGAATTGAAGAATAAACCAAATCTTGCACGTTCATGATGTGTGACGGAGCCTTCCTTGGGTTTTAGTACTTTTAACTCTTCACGTACATTCCAAACCAAACAAAAGATATGGAAGTTTTTTGACTTACGCGAAAATGATGAGCCTAATAAAAAATGATTGACAAAGGCAGGTGATAAAAAACAGAGCTCTGTACCATTGTTCATTTCAGATTACTGAGCACTATAACTATTTGAAAATGGCACATGCTTTTCTATATATCTGGTTTAAAAAAAAAGGAGGATTAAAATTTTGTTTTCCTCCCGCTTATCCAGCGGAGTGGGTGCATATATTTAACTCACATTTTTAACAGAAGATATCCTTCAAGTTTATATTTCTAGACTTCAATCTAGAAAATAATAATAATAATAATAAACATCAATCACCCAACACGCTCCTGAGGATGCTTGTTGCACCTTGGAACCTGTGGTAAAAGCAATCACCGACAATGTCATTCATAGTCGTGATATACGAATGAGCAATAATAGTAAGAATAATAAGCAAAGAATTAGACTAAATACAACCGCTCGCAATAGAAATAATATGAGGTAGCATCCCAATGATGTTCCGAGACCACTTAAAATACTGTACATCCCTCAAAAAATTCACACAACAATATACCAGGTAGTCATTATAGAAACATGATACGTTGTCAGAAAATTTCTAGAATGACCAATAGTGGTCACTTGACGTAAACTCAGTGCTCGACAAATCGTCGGAAGACGAGACAATAAAAGATTGAAAGGTGGTCGTCAACAAGTCAGATTTTGTAATTAAGAACCTGGCAAGGAAATTCTACTATATCTTAGACGTTGTCGTCCCGAATGATCTCAACGTAATAACATGGGAAGCGCAAAGCGCTTGAAGCATAAGAGCGAGTGCTTAAAATTGGGTTGACATACTTGTGGTAATCGCTACCTTAGGTCTTGCACTTCTAAGTCTTCCCCTTGAAAAATTGCCTGGCCAAGTAAGGATTGGAATATACAGTATAAGGGATCACGCTAATGGGCATATCATTGAAAACACACATCATGCGTCACGGTCCTGAGGATGCCGGTAGCATTTTGAAACATTCTGAAAATTAACACCTATTAACACCTATTCATCTAGAAGAAATAATATAATAATAATAGTAAAAACAGATGAAGGAATGGAGATGACGTTCACTTGGATGGAGGAATCGAACCTGGCCGGGCACGTTCGTGGTACTGTGCCGTTTGTTTCCTGTTGCACTGCAGAGGAACTTTTCTGCAGTAGGTAAGACCAGTTCTCCGACACCTCCTCAAGGAAGAGGAAATTCTAGTTTTGACTGGAACACAACGGAAGTGTTCAAGTGAATTTTAGGTACCGGAAGAGGAGGAGTATTCTGATGAAAAAGAGTATAGAGATCCTTTAGTGACTCCACGGTGATTGTTTGTGTTTAATTTTGTCTATAGACTGATGTCTTCTTTTGTGGAAATTCAGATTATTTAAAATTTAAAGCCATTTGTTAGCATGGTATACAGGAATAAATGTGTGTAAATACACGCACTGTTGGTACCTGTCGAGCAGAACTCTGCAATGACCGAACCCATCCATCTGGGGTAACAGTATGTTCCGTTTTAAAGTCGTTACAGCACTTCAAAAAAGGAGGAAGTAGAAGCCGAAACATGTTCGAAGCATCATCGACATAGCAGGAGAAGTCTTACAATGTAAAAATTATTTGTCGCATTTTACACAGAAAGTGGAAGATGGGAGGACAATGAAAGGATAAAAGTAGTGTGAGAGAAGGAGAAAGAGTGAAAGTAGAAAATCAAATCTTCAATTTTCGCTGAGCCCCATTTTGCAAATCATAAAGTCATAAAATTTTCCACTCGATCTTTTTATTGCACTTTCTTTTTCCACAAGGAAAAGTGGAAGGGAAAGAACGAAAATACGTTTAACCGTAAAGAATTTCTAAAATTTCTTGAATTTTCTATTTATAGTCTGTCATATTCCTTTTCTCAATCTTCCATTTGATCGCACGCTCAACTTGTTAGGTCTCTTTTTGATTCCCATGAACTGACCGCTCCTAAAAGGTAAGAGGGGGTCGAACCAAATAATTTCTTTTTCTTTCCTCTCAACTACCACACTATTGTGAGAACTAGGGGCATTTCAAAAAACGAAAAGAAAAATCAATATACTGTATATGTGTGGGTAAAAGTAACTATATATAACTCCCGGTAATATACTGTACATAAATAATCGCTGGAAGTTATAAAATCTACGTTTTAAAATCTAAACCTGAATTAGGTACAAGGGAAGACCGGATGTTTTCTTCAAAGCACATTTTACTTTCTCAACAGAAGTCAAGATCACGGTTGATCTTTTTGTCAGAATCAATTCCACAAGATAATTTTCAGATTCTGTCTTCGTTTAACCTTACTTTATTATGATTTAATTGAGAGAATAACAACAAAATGAAATTGAATTAGAAAATAATAAAAGATGAGAAGGAGAAGTTCACTGTAAAACGCAACAGGTGGTGGTAGTGGTAGTAGTGGCAATAGTGGAAGGGGAGTCTTGGAAAAGATGGAAGCTATGATTTCATATTGTTTTGCTTCCCGACTTTTCCACAATAAAAAATTTTTATGTATCACGCAAGACGCTTCTTCGATTTTCCACGAATAAACTGAATTTTATTTTATTTTATTCTTTCTCTTGGCTTTCTTTTCTTTCTAGTTGATAAAAAAATATCTGCGACCCAAAATCCCATCGTGTCACCTTCACCCTCGCAAAGGGGATTGCTCTTTGGTCTTCCTTAATGGTAACCCCATTCCCCAGCCTCTGAAGTTAAATATTTCGACTCGGATTGATTCGACCCATATTAAAGCCAAACGTGTCCAAGCCCAGTTGGTTCTCAATAAACTTCTCTGGGTAATAGGAAGATGGTCAAAACTAAATACTGGTAACAAATTACTCATATACAAAACCATCCTGAAGCTCATTTGAACCTACGGGATCCAGTTCTGGGGCTCCAACCTGGAAATCCTAGAACATTTCCAGTTCAAAACTCTACGAATCATCGTAAATGCTACATGGTTCGTTGCTATCTAATGTACTTCATCCGAAAAGATCTGGAGATTCCCACTGTGAAAGAGGAAATCGGCAGAATTTCTTTCAAATCCTCCTTCCGGCTGGTGGTCCAACTCAATCTTTCACTTTCATCACTTCTAGACGAATCACACGACCAACGACGCCTCAAGAGACATAAACCACTAGACTCCTTAACACGCTTCTCATAGAGTCACCTTTCTTCTTCCTTCTACCTTTCTTCCTTTTTTTCTATATCTTATCTTATCACTTTTTAATTGTTATTTTTCCTTTTTTTTGTACACGACTACAGATGTTACTTGTCAGTGATGGCTTGAACTACAGGTTTCAAGATGCAACAAGCATCCTCAAGAACAGATCCTCATCCTCCTTATTATTATTGTAATTTCTCTCTTCTTCTCTTTCCTCTGTTTTACTTTCTACTATACTCGAATTCCCTAATATTCTATTACTATTGTTATGACTCTTTTATTCCTTCTTTTACGTCTTATTCTATTTCTTAGACTGCATCTCCGGTCACATTCGTTATAGCAGGGGTCGGCAACCGGCCGCCCGCCAAAGCACAAATGTAATTACATGTATATTTATATTAATACACATATAATTCAATTTGTATTTTCTTTTTTTTTCTTTTTTAATTATTGTAAAATTTTTGTTCTCTGACACTATTGTTATTAGAGCATGTCAATAAAAATAAATTTTTTCTTTATTCATTTGTAATATTAATAATATTTATACTCGCATATGATATAAAAGCAATTTTTAAATTTTATTGATTAAAACCATTAATATAAGGTACAATACTAACTCTGTAGTACAACAAATAAGTGATGGTCATTTTGTTTCATGTAAATGAACATGAAAGCAATATATAAGTTAAATTTGAAAATGGTCTGCCGACCCCTGCGATATACAATTCCGGGAGTTGAGGCGCTGGTCTGTTCCCTAGATATAAAACTCCTATAAAGCGAGACCAAATACTTAATATCCCACTTAGACAGGATAGAGTTAGCACGGGTTAAAAAATATTAACAAAAAGTTATTTTCCCTAGATTTTTATCACTTATTCATTTCTGGTTGGTCTTCTCATTTCTTCAAGAAAAGTGCAGTGAAAAAGAATTTACTTATGAAGTTGAAAACTTAGTATTATAAATAAAAATGACAACTTCTTGCGTTCAAAGAATGCACTCGTGGTCGAGGATTTGATCGCCATTAAAAATTACTTATTTGGTTGTAGTGCCTCCAAATATCGACGACTCTCTGAGCAGCTCTGACGTGATCGTGAGAGAAGGTGCCAATGTGACACTAACATGTCATGCATCGGGATCTCCGACCCCCAACGTCAAGTGGAAAAGGGACGATGGAACGAAAATCAACATAAACAAATCACTCTCAGGTAAACAATCCTAAAGCAACTTCCTATTATGCCCTTTACAATTCTCCGGTAACCTTCAGTAGAAGTCAATAAAATAACACTTTTCATTTTGTCCTTCAGTTATGGAATGGGAAGGCGGAGTGCTTGAACTCACCCGAATCAGTCGTTTAGACATGGGAGCCTACCTTTGCATCGCGTCCAACGGAGTTCCTCCCACAGTCAGCAAGAGAATCAAAGTGAGCGTTGACTGTAAGTAAATTGCTTTTTCCTTTTTTTATTTACAAAACGACAAATTAAGAACCATGCGAAAACATGAAGTGTCAAAAGAGGAGGCAAGTCGCTTGTTGACTGCAAGCAAAAGAGTTCTCTAGCTCCATATCCTTACTCCACCTCATAAATTAAAGTAATTAATCAATCAGATGACGTAATTAGCGTGAGCTGTTAATAATTTCCTCTCGCTTCCTCTCTTATCATTCCACCTCCTTCCCCTCACTCACGGAGAAATTTTTCCTTTTTTTATTGCCATCCTCGTTTTTATCATTATAGTAATTTGTTTTCAGTCAAACAAAACAAGGCCTAGAGTAAGCCTCCTTACTCTAGGCCTCTCTTTCCTCCCTCCAAAAAAAATGTCCTGAGAGATTTAAAAAAGTGCGTTTGTTGATCTTTTTCTGTGCCATTTTCCACTAATGTTCATATAAAAGTGTTAAAATTTAAATTAAAATTTTAGACATACTAAAGAAATATAAAGAAACATAGAACTGGGTGAAATGAGTAAAGGTTGTGAGAGTCAAAATAATAAGAGAGTACCTGAAAAACGAAATAATTTTACCGTAAAGCAGAGTGTCAACCGACTGCCAAGCAGAACATTGAAAAGTTTAGAATTTTTCGAAAGTTCAGCTTCCGCCTAAAAAAAACTGAAGAGAATGTTTAGATTTTGTTTCTTCCTCCGAGCTGGCTAATGGAATATAAATTTTACTTCCTTAAAGCTGTGAGCAAAGAATTCCCTTTAAAAAAAAAGACAAAAAGATAATTTCAAAATTCTAAATTGGGGAAAAATTTTTTCTTTTGAAAATGGCGCCATATTTGAAAGACATTTAATAAGCCGGAAAGTAATTTTTCCCATTTAATAATAAATTTCTATTTAGGTCGAATATTATTTTAGAATTTTCCTCCTCGCTCTATAAATGAAATCGTTTTTCACAAAACCAAAACAGTGCAGGCAACCTTTTATTTCAAAGAATCCCCGATTTGAATGAATCTTTATATTAGCAATTTCCTCGACGACGATGACGATAACGACAAGGTTTCTACGACCAGAAATTTCCGCGATTACTTGAAATTCTCTTACTTCGTACCCTTTTCCTTTTTCGTTTTGTCTTCCACTTCGTCCCCTTCTCACCTTACTTTATGCTCTCCTTTTGCCCTCCACTATTTGCTTCTTTCCCACATCATTATTATTCTATATGATATGCTTACCACTGTAAGTTATGTTCTCTTCATATTTACCGAATTACCGTTTATTCCTCTTTATTTATGGTTATTTACAATACTACAAAAAAAGCATAAACAATTATAGGCAAAAGGAATCAGGAATTTGTCAATATAATGAAATTTAATTACTTTTTTAATCTTCTTTCTTCACCGCTTTATCTTATGTATTCAATTAAATTTGGTGGTGGTGGTGGAGGCTTTAATCCAGTTTTTCACCCTTAATTTATGGGTATAACAAGAAGTGGGAGAAGGATTCGAACTCATGACCATTTATTTGCGTCCAAGTCAGGAACTTAACCACTACACTACTCCTCCCACGTCTTCAATTAAATTATTTTAATACAAATTTATTAAACGTATAATTAGGATCTCAATGTCAGATTTTCTTTTATTCTTTATACAAGAAAAATGATTTTTTGTTTTCATTTCAACATTCAATGGCATTAAAATATTCCGGTTTTGAAGTTTTGGCATTTCTATAGATTAATTACATGTTAAATCTTAAGTATAAGGAATAAGTTCCTTATTTATAAAGCCATACTCAAGCCCGTTTAAATATTTGTTTTTAGTCAGGGAAACTCCTACGAGTATTCGTCCTTCCTTTGGGGAGGACGGAGGGAGTACGTCGGACTAGCACCGATTAAACTCCTGAGTGGACATCCTAAGGGCTTGCAGAGAATATCCGAGAGCGTGTTAAAAATCATCCGCGATCTTCTCAACCCTGCGACTTTACAAGTCAGACAAATCCCTTACCTCACGACCCGGCCATCCACTAGCCAGCAGCTGTCCTCTTCAGAAACCGTGTGCGGTCCCAACAGACCCATCCGAGTCAGTTAGGGATACGACCTCGAAGGGCACCGCGACCCTCCCTCTCTTGCATGCCTTCGGCCTTCTTCCTGTGCCGCCACCTCCTCAAAAACATCCAAATTATCCTAGCTGTCCAATGTCTTCAGTACGATGATCGACTGCGAGAGGTCTTCCCTACAGCTCTGCAGGGGCGTCTTCTCTGTCTTGCTCAAGCCGGACATACGACCATCGTATGTTCCGCCGAGTCCTCTAAACATGGACAGTGGTGGCGATGTGTCGTTCCCTCCTTCCTTATACGACACATGAACTTTTCGACCCGTGCCCCGTCAGAACCTGTGTCATTCGATAGGTCAAGCAACCAAACTTCCTTTTCAAACAGCGATCCAGCACTGGTCGGATAGCCTGAAGAGTTCTCTGACCCGGACCCTGGTCCGAAGTCAGCCGATCACGCCATCTCCTGACCAGGATTTTCCGAGCTTGACGTTTCAAGGCACCGAGTGTCCGCTGCCCGATGGGTTTCCCCTCGAAAAGTCGCAGTCGCATGTCATGCATGGACTTGCATTCGACTCTGCGAGCAGGTCCATCGGAGGAACACCGGCCAGGACGCCCGCCGCCGCACTCGAAATGGTTCTGTACCTTTGGGCAATGCGGGAGCTGACCACTCGTCCGACTCCCTCGGCGAGGCGAAGTGGAATCTTGAATCGAATCAGATCTCCCGCCCACACAGGGGCCCCAGTTTACTCAGTTTACATGAGTTTACTCAGGACCACGCCTGGGTAGAGGCAACGGCTCCTGCCTCCCGCACCACCAAGGTTCGAAAGGAGGGATCCAACCGCTTGAGGCATCCTCCTCACTTGGGGTACCATCTTTCGGAAATGTCCCACATGGTTCATCTGATACCCCGCTTCACCTATCTGGATCGTCACTTGGGCCACATGCTCTCGGTATTTTCAGGCGCCACTCGCAGTCCAACTCTTCGATCCGCCTCGTGAACGCCTCAACTAATGCGAGAACTGTTTTCCACCTGGTGAAGGTCATTAAGGCAAATTACTGAAGTAATGGCGAGGGGACTACACGAATCATGTCTGAGCGAGGACATTGTGGAGTACCTTAAACAGCAAGGTTATAAAATCGAAGATGCAGTGAATATAATGAAAAAAAGAAAAGCAAGTAGATGAAAATTCGACAGTCAACAAAATAAGGCTTCCACTTTTCATGCTTGTAACAAGACAGAAAAGTTAGAAAATGTATACAACATAAAGTACATTCTCAACATGAGTGTGAGAATAGAGCCACTGAGAAAAAATACGAACACTATTCCTCAGTGTAAAAGATGTCAGGGGTTTAACCACACGCAGAAATACTGCTTCCGCGGACCACGATGTGGAACCAAATGTGCCGGTGCCCACTCGACACAAAGATGTACATCTAAAACAATATCGGTTCCAAAATGCGTGAACTGCAAAAGTGAACACCTCGCTAGTTGTAGAGGGTGCGAAGTAGCCAAAGAGCTACAAAGAATTAGAAATGGGAACAGAGTGAAGAAGCAAAAACAATCTCAGCCTGCTTAAATTCAGACAAAACCTACCTAAAAACGCAAAGTACAACTCACAGACCATAAAATGTCGTATGCAGAAGCTGCTGCCAACACTCAAACGCAGTGGCAGGAAACGCAAAAAAAACATCTCTGAACGGAACACTTAAAAGACTGGATATAATATCTAAATTCATAGAAGAACAAAATAAAATTAACAGATCCGTATGAGATAGACTAAATGGACTTTAGAAAAGACTGGACCCCAAAACTGGTAACGCAAAGGCAAAAGCAATAATGAATAAAACCGTAAGAACTGCTATTTGGAATGCTAAGGGACTAGTACAGCGCATTGGTGAACTTGAAATCTTTCTTCACATAAAAAAATAGATGTCTGCCTTATCTCCAAAACTCATTTCACGGACAAGTCGTGTATTAAAATGAGAGGATTCTGCCCGTACTCTGCTCTTCATCCTGCAAACAAATCTAGAGATGGGTCTGAGAACATCTAAAACATCACTTAGAATCGAAGATTGAAGAGAAATTCATGCAGGCAACCTCAATAGTACTATCCACCTTAAATAATAAAAAAGTCACAACATCTGCAATATATTGGCCACCTAGACACACACTAAAAAAAGGAGACTATAAACAACTATTCAAAGTACTTGGAAGACAGTTCATCATCGGTGGAGACTTTAGTGCAAAAAATACATATTGGGGCTCCAGGCTGACAACAACCAAAGGAAAGAAATTGCTTATACCTGGACTAGAAGCAAAATGTGACTTCCTCTCCGGCGCCAAACCCCAGTACAGGCCTAATTATTGAAGTTAGGTTTCCGCGGCAGTCGAACTTGAAGTTAAAAACGTTAAACACTGGGTTTTTACACCGCGTCATGTTTGTAAATAAAGCCAACGTTTCGACCACTTCGACAACTGCGGACATCGTCAGGGCGAACACTGAACTGAAGAGAAGTAGAGAGAGGAAACGACTACTTGGAAGTAGGTAGGAAAGGGATGGGGTCAACGGAAGAGGAAGGTTGACTGGAGATAGGGCAGGTACAGAAGGGAACAGTCAGGTGAGTGGACCAACTCCAGACTGAGGGGTGGGATTAGACTATATAAAGTCATCGCCGGGCGAGGTAGGATTGCGGTAGAGTTTTCATCGGTTCCGGGTCTTACCGTCCGAGCCTAGATGGTGTCCACTCAGGGGTTTTAGTGGGTGCAAATCCCACATACTCCCTCCTGCCTCCCTAAAGGCAGGACGGACAACCTTCGAGAGGTTTCCCCTGGCTAAAAAGGTACAGAAGGGAAGAGGAAAACAAAGGAAAAGGAATGTAGGAAGTTTCCACTGACAATATGCGTGTTACCTACCTACTTCCAAGTAGTCGTTTCCTCTCTCTACTTCTCTTTTCAGTTCAGTGTTCGCCCTGACGATGTCCGCAGTTGTCGAAGTGGTCGAAACGTTGGCTTTATTTACAAACATGACGCGGTGTAAAAACCCAGTGTTTAACGTTTTTAACTCCCAGTACAGGCCTATTGACACAAGCAAGATATTTGATCTCCTGGACTTTTTCATAAATAAAGGACTATCAGACTGTCATATAACGATAGAAGAGAATAGCCTTTCTTCCAGGCCACTCTCCAGTCATACTAAGTGCTAGTATGACTGTAATGAATTAAGAATCTCCTTCGTTTCTCATGAATAAGAAAACCAACTGGGACGAATTCAGAGAAACAGTGGCTGGCAAAATTAATATTAGTGTTCGACCTATGAATGTGGAGCAACTGAAGGACGAAGTGGAAAACTTTATTCGAACAATTCAGTATGCTGTCTGGACGAGTACGCTTTATGTATATCCAAATAGAGGCAACAAGCTCACCTATCCTGATGAGATAAGAGAGCTCGTCTCAGAAAAGCGCAAAGCCAGGAAGAGATGGCAGACAAACCGTGCTCCCGAAGATAAAATAGTTTATAATGCTACGACCTAAAAACAGCTCAACAAAAGTAGTCAACAATGAAACTTTCAATAGGAAATTGCTTGAATTCACTGCCCACAAAGAGTCTGATTACTCCTTATGGAAAGCTACGAAAGAGCTCAAAAGACCGAAATTCCCAGTGCCAGCAATTCGTAAACCGGATGGCACTTGGGCTAGGAGCTCCAAAGATAAAGCGGAACTGTTTGAAGCTGAGCACCTTGAGGAAACCTTCCAGCCCCTCGATGTTCACCCAACGGAGCTGTAAGGGCTGCTAGGAAAAAAGATCTCAAGGAGATTCCAGTCGTGACAATTAAGGCACTGGAAGAAGTAATAAGAAAATTAAATAGCAAAAAAGCTCCGGAATATGATCTAATCACTGGAAAGATCATCAAGGAACTCCCAAGAATCGCTGTAAAGAAACTATGTACCTCATCAACGGTTCCATCAAACTTAAAGTCGTCCCTATTCAATGGAATGTTGAAGAGGTCATAGTGATACCCAAGCCAGGAAAACCGATGCACGACAAGAAATCCTGTAGACCGAAATCACTTCTACCCGTATTATCAAAAATCTTTGACAGCTTTGAAAGACTACTGCATAAGCAAGTAAGCCAAATAGTTCTGGAAAGGGATCTTCTACAGTCCCACCAATTTGGCTTCCGCGAAGGTTTCAATACTATCCAGCAAATCCACAGGATGGTGAACGTCGTGGAAAATGCTTTCGAGCAAAAGAATATCTGCTTTGGCATTTTTCTAGGCGTGTCGCAGGCCTTTGACCGTGTCTAGCATAAAGGACTACTGATCAAACTAGAGCAGGGATGGCGAACCTTTTTTGATGTCGGTGCCACAAAATCATAAAAATTCTTTTTAAAATAGGAGACGTGCCACAATAAAATTTCATTCGAAGCGTGGTGAAACTATACATAAGTATAAATAAATAAATAAATAAATAAAAGCAATTCTTGTTTAAAAAATTTTATCTGATGCGCATCTTTATATACTTCGAGAGAATCCCGGCAATATTTTAATACTAAAATGTATAATTTGACAGTTGTAGTTATCGTACTAATATAGGTATTCAATATTAAAAATTTATATAATAAATTATAAAAAAGTGCATATTAATAATTTTTTATTAATTTCTATCAAAAAGGTTAGCTTTCTAAGAAAATAATTTTGTTTTTGAGCATGCCATCAAAATTTTCAAACGTGCCAGTTGTGGCATGCTTGCCATATGTTCGCCATCCCTGAACTAGAGGAATGTTTGCCAAAACAATTCTGCCAGATATTAACTTCATGTATCACTGGTGGACACTTCAGAGTGAAGTTTGAAGACGAGTACTCTGGATTAAAAAAAAAAAAATCTCAGCGGAGGTACCTCAGAGGAGTGTGTTAGGGCATCTGCTGTATTTGTTATACACTCGAGATCTGCCCTGTCCTGAGGACGCTCACGTTGCTACTTTTGCGAATGACACTGCTATCTTAGCAGCGGGGAGTACTGCACGGGAAACACAGAACAAACTGCAAAAATCTGCCGATTAGCTCTACCTGTGGGCCATTAGATGGAAAATCCAACTGAATGAACTGAAGTCGACCCACATAACATTCAGCCTAAAGAGAACCGATAACATCCCGGTTATGATCAATAATAAAGAAATACCAGTGACCAATACGGCAAAATACTTAGGACTGACACTGGACACAAAATTAAGGTGGAAGGTTCATGTGAAAAAAAAGGTCAACGAACTTAATTTTTGCTACAAATAACTCTGGTGGCTCATGGGTAGAAGGTCGCCTCTCCCGATTGTAAGCAAACTCCTACTTTACCATCAAGTCCTAAAGCCGGTCTGGCCTTATGGGACACAGGCGTGGGGTTGTTCGTCGAAATCTAATATCGCCATGATCTAGCGCTTCCAAAACAAAATACTACGAAACTTCGTCGAGGCACCATGGTACCTCCATAGGGACCTCAAAATACCTGAGGTAGGACGGTGGATCAAGGCAGTGACCACCAAGTACATGGAGCACCATCAGGAACACGCAAGTTCCGAAGTCAGGGGATTGTTTAACTCACCTCCCCTAAGGCGCCTCAGGAGAAGAAAAATCTTGGATTTGTTGTTATAGTCACATCGGGAGTCTTAAAGGAAGATTCAAGTCTTCCCAAAATTTTCCAGGTGCAATAAATGAAAAAATTTTTTAAAAATTTTTCTAAAATGTCTACGTGGCGTAAAAGCCAAAACTTATTTACAAAAAATTTAAATAATTGCCGCGGAAATCTAAATACTTACACGTTTCCCATCTGTTACCCGAAGCCAAGCCAAGATCAATGTGTCATTTGCATAACTCACAATAGTGACACCGGGTAAGCCCGTTTAGTCGTACGGGATCCAATTATGGAGTTTCCTTCGCCAACTATAACCTAGAAATCCTCGAACGCTTCCAGTCTAAAACCCCATAAATCATGGTCAAGCACCATGGTTCGATCCAAGTTACATCATTCGTAAGGATCTAAAGGAGTTCTTGCGATCCTTCTGTATCATCCCTTCTAGACGAACGACGTAAGAGACATATAATATATAAAATGCTTCTCCTAGCTTTACCTCTCTACTTCTCTCCTCTTCTTTACCTTTTCTTCCCCTAGGATTCTTACCATACTTCACACTCCCTAAATATCTACTCTGTGTCTATATCACCTTTCCTTCCTCTTCGCGAGTACTTTCCCTTCCGACTCTTCTTGCTACTCTGTCCTATATCTTCTACCCCCTAGACCAGGAATGGCGAACCTTTTTTGATGTCCGTGCCACAAAGTCATTAAAATTATGTTGTAAATAGGTGACGTGCCACAAATAATTTTAATTAATTTCAAAAAGAACTTATTAAAAAATAATAATTTTGTTTTTGTGTGTGCCATCAAAACTTTTAACGTGCCACTTATGGCACGCGTGCCATAGGTTCGCCATCCCCTCCCCAGACCGAATTCCCGATTATAATCGTTCCCAATCCCTGTGGTCGAGGCACTGCTCTGTTCTCCAAATAAAAAAGTCCTTGAAAGTCAGACCAACCACTCATCTCGCTCGCACACAGGCAGTAGTTAACCATGAAGAAAAAAATTTCCAAAACTGTAGCAAAAAAAACTAAAAGGAAATTACCAAAAGCTTTTGAGAAAATAAAGGAAATGAAAGCTTCAAAATGTAGGAAAGGACATGTGAATATAAAGCAGTGTGGAATATCAAACATGGAAAATTAAATTGATGGAGTTGGATCGAAAGTTGATGAAGCAACTCGAAACAAACAGAGAGAGAGAGAGAGAGAAACACACAGTCATGAGAAATAAAAAATCGAAACAATAAAGTTTTTATTAAAAAAAATTTAATTCTCTTAATCTATTTGCTTTTACTTGGTATTATTGGTGGAATGGAGTAAGTGGATGGTAAACTGAGGCAATCATCATTCAAAAAGTAGCAACTAAACTTAATCATGCTCAACTCTGCACAGCGTAAATCTAAAGCTTTTCACCATGGTGTCTTTTTCCTTGATGGATTTGTCTAGATTCTAGACAATGAAATGTAGTCAAATATTTAGCCATAAAACTACTAAAACAACTTATTATCATTTAACTTACATGTTTGTTATGGCAAAAGTGATAAATCGGGTGAATATATATAACTCCCGGCCATTATTCACAAATCACCTTTGTTTTTTGCCATCCGTGATTCGATTTTTATCAAAGCTCCATTTAGTTTTACTTCCATTTCTTCCGCTGTTCTTGCCACGGCGCACAAGGCCAAGTAGTCGGCGTATGCGATTGCCTCGACACCAGGTCAGGGAAAGATGTCTGTTTACCTTGCTGGAAAGTGGGCATCATACCATCGTTCAGCAGGGTTTAGTCTGGTTTTGCTGACAATTCAAGCAAAGAAATTCCGCACTTGTCCAAGTAAGTTGCTCCGGCGGATGGGATCTTGGCATTTAAGTCCCCGGCCAACAGCGTTTTCCTCCTTCGGTGGCGTTCCATGGACTTTTCCACGTCTGCTCAGATGGCATCTACCTCTTCGTCTTAGATGTTAGGCGAAATGTAGACACTGATGAGGAGTGACGCGTCTATTATGGCTAGTGCTCGAACCCCTTTCGCCTACCATGAGTTGGTTATTTGTTATCCAAATTGAGGCCAACCCCTTGGATTGCTTGGATAAATTTTTCTTTATTTCCAGGCCTCTTTCACTGTTATTTTTACCCCCTCGTTTGCCATTTTTTTTTAGTTTGACGCCCAACTCCTCAGGATTCATGTGGTCTTTCATTTCACAGATAATCTGAGCAAAGGTAACTTCTGTGTTTTGGGGCTTGACAAAAATGGAGGAGGAAGCGAGTGTTCTTTTTTCCCTCTTCTCTTTGCCTCTATAAGCTTCCTCACTCTCTCGTAGCTGCTACTCCTTGGTATAGACAGAATAGCCCTGGAAATGTTGCCACTAAGTAGTCTGTCCGTGATTCTTCTCAGAAGATTTCTCGATTCACTGATTCCAGAGATCTCCATTGTTTCTGGAGACTCCTGCCAGTATCAGAAGCCCATTTCTTTCCCGATGGGCGTCGTCCTCTTCTTCTGAGTCTTCCACCACCAATGCCCCGTAGTATGAGTTTGAACGATCTTGCTTTCTTGGAAAGACATTTTCTCCAGGTATTTGCTGACGGAGAGGATTTGGGTACCAAGAGCCTTCAGGACCGAGTTGGATTCTGCGTCACCTTCGGCGCAGATTAAAATGCGGTTGTCGTTTGCCCTTTGAGATAGGAAGCTAGAGTTTGCCATTTTGACTTTGGAGTAGGCTTCTTCGGGAGTAGGCTTCCATTGCATTTTCAGTATTTCTCCCAGTTCGGACTCCCCGTTGCAAGCCGCTACTCTCCTCCAGATGTCATCGGCTATCGCAACGGCTTTTAACTTTTTATCGGTAGAAGTCTGTGTAGCGGCATCCACCATTTTTGGGAGTTTTCCAGTACTAGGTACTTCTTCGTAGTTGGCTTTTTTTATATTGTAATTGTACTTCCCTTTCTTCCGGCAAGGATTTCCTCCAATCCTTCTGCCGCTTTCGTAAAAGAAACAATTTCGCTTAATTCGCGAGGAAGCTCTTCTCGTTCGTCCCAGCCAAGTCTACTCTTCGTGATTTTGTTCTCGGGGGCCGATCTTGGGTTCCCCAGGGATATGGAGCCCTTATACGAGGATCTTTGCAATGTCTTTTTCGGCTGGAAAGGATCCAGGATTAGGCGGCCCATCAGCCAGCCCCTCATGTCTCCTTTGGGGTTTTCATGGACGGACACCGAACACCGAGTGACTTTCTCTCGGCGACGCCTCACAATCACAGTAACTTTTCCGAATACCAGTACAACATAACGTTTTTTTCGCAGACTTCCTGCACATCGATAAATTAAGATGCTAACGACCTTAACTACTTAGTTAAGGTGGCCTTGAGCCTATTAACGATTTTCCTCGTTTAAAATGAGTGAAATTTTCACTCACCTGAGCAACTTCGGCGTAGCTCATGTCGCGACAAGCGTTCTTTCACCACCGCGAGTCAATTATTCGTTTACCCGGATTTAAAATATTTCTAAGTTCGTGTTTATTTTTAAAAGTGAATCACTGTAATTCACCAACGCGTTTACTTTAGAACACCGGAACCGGAAGCTATATATATATATATAAACAGGAAAAACGACCAAATAGTTATGATTTAAAATGAATTTCCTTTTCTTTTCGTCTACTCTCTTTCCATTCCCCTATATCATCTGCCACAGTCCCTTCCGAACAGTAAAATTGGTATTATTCAGACGAAGAGAAACTTGGATTGTGTCACATCGCATAAAGGCTTCTTTATAATCCGAAGCCTGACGACACGTTTTATTAAGTTTGGTGTCAATTTGTAGAACGTTAACTTCGCTTTCGCAACACCTCTTTACATCACCATTTCGTTTATGGCTTACAATGTGAGGTCTTTTGAACGGAGTTTCCGAGTTTCGTATCTGTTGGATACAAAACTCATTTTCTAGCAAGCTGCGACAGGCGTTGTTTGGGCCGGTCAGACTCGACGGCGAGTATCATTAGGTATTTTGTCATTAGCAGCTCCACCATCGCATTAATTCCACCGCATTTTATGCACACAACAGAAAAGGTAAAAGGTACAGGTGAATTTTCCTTCCACACCCATCCTATACGGTTCATCTGTCCTGGATTCCTTGCCGCAGGAACACAGATAAGTCAAACGCATTCATTATTTTTTTATTCGCTCGCTCGGTCACAAACCAGCGCATTTTCGCTCTTACGCAACGCACACACAATATCTTTTCGGATTATTCTCAGTAGCTTGCATGGAGTTTGTAATCTTTTAAGGGGTGTAATGAGAAAACGAGAAATATGAAACTTTTGAATAAACTATAAACGGAAGAAAAAGAATTTTTCTGTCTCTAAGCGAGACATTTTGTACTTGGTTTGGCAACATTATGATAACAGGGAATATAGAAGAAATAAGAGGAAATATAGTAATGAATAGAAAAGGAAAGGAATAAAGTAAGACGATAATAGAAGAAAAAGAAGTAAAGAAGAAAGATGGAACGGAGTAGAGGATTAAACGAAAATTTTTGTTTTCTCTTCTTTCCGATTGTCATTTACAATACAAAAAGTGAGTTTTAATGGATGACCCTGAACTCCTAAAAACGAGATTTTTCCAATAACATCGTTGTGAAAACATTTCCCCAGGGTCACATCCTCTGGGTACAAGCCGAGGCTTTTAACCAGAATTCGGTGGCCAAAGTTTTGGAGATGACACTTCACGCTCATTCCCATTTCAATCATTCTCCGATATTTAGTTTCGGATTTTTTTCCGGAAATTGAAAAAAGACAAATTTTTCCTGTTGATCCAACTGCCCGAAAATCTATTTTTCAATTTAAATAGTTTTTCACGTCTGTATTTGACCGCCCGAAAATCTAAGGATTAATCTATTCCCTTCTTTATTACGTTTTTTATCCACCCTTTTCTTATGTTTACTTCTTTTCAATGGACATATTCTAAACGTCTAATTTCCCTAATACCATTGATTAAAAGCTTGCTTTATAATCAATTGTTTTTCCACCTAATAACGACCACAGAACTTTCAAATTTTGTTGTAATTTTTACTTTCTTTGCTTTTTTTTTAGTGATTGACGCTTCACTTTGCATCAATAGTCCTATATTCTTTCGCTGTCAGATTTTTCTCTCACATGGCCAAGTGCTAGCCACCCACTTATAGCACTTGGCATTTTTCGTTATGCATCTCGAGCATATTAACATATGTTTCTCATCAGACTGTACGCTGTTTCTAGCATTTGTTGTCATGCTAATATTAATATTACTTTATTCTCTACTTTGCTCAGTGCAATCCATTTTTCACATATTTGAATTTCTTTTGTGGTCTTCCCCAACATTTAATTGTTTGGAGGGGTTTTAACTTTTGTCATGAAATATGTGGAATATGGTTTACATACTGAACACTGGCTAACAATACAAACTCAAAAAGCATAACTTAAAGTACGTGTTTTGTTGTATTTTGGAGTTTTAGGTACGATATAAAAACGAGTAGGAGTCATTTACATAATTAAAACAGAGACACCTCTCATAATATTGTTCAAATCATAATGACCGTTATGTATTATTTTTAGCACAAAAGACTTTTTGCGTTTAAAAATCTTGAACAAACTTACTATCATAAGTGAAACACATAGCTTTTTACATTTTTTGAAAAGTCCTAATCAACATGTGTTCTAACTATCAATCGAACGTTATTTAATATTTCTATTCGTTAGATTTTTCATTCTATGTTACTAATTATCAATTTATCAGTATTTAGCATTATGAGTAAGATTCTAAAATGAACTATGCTGGTTATACGTATCCACTATATAATAGTATCGTTCTGATACTTCTTACAAAAAATTTGTTGAAAGCTTAAGTAGTCGTGGCGTCGTTTAAAAACTCACACGAATACTAGTTCATTTCTAAATTTGCCTAAATTTTACCAACAAAACATGTGACATTTTATTTCTAAGGTAAAAGTATTACTTTTCTCTACTTCTGACAATTCTTTGTATAAAAGTCAAAAATATTTTGAACAATAAACCTTAGGAAAACACGTATTTTACAGTGACGGCTTCAAGCAATTCCTACTACTGGAAAAATTCAAGCTTTCAAGCTTCAATTCATAAATGAATTCTTACAAATGCTTTCTTTTTCGTTAAAAAAAAAATTATTTGTTTTGTAGAAGTTCTTTTTGTGTGAGAACGCAAAAAAAGAAAAAGAAGAAGAAAAGGAAAACGAGGGAAAGAAAGAGTGAAGTGTAGTGACAGGAGGGGAGGAAAAACCACAACTAAACAATCAAAAATAAATGTCACAATAAAAATATTCTAAAAAGAAAAAGGTGATGAATGGGGGCGAGGTCACGAATATTAGGATTCACGTAATGACTTCAAAATGATTTTGTATGAAAGGGAAATAGGAGAGCAGAGTAGGAAAAAGAAGGGAAGGAAGAAAATTCTTTCCTTTTTGTAACAACAACTATAAAAATAAAAAGTAATAACAACAAATTTATTGCAACTCGGGATTCGGGATTCTTTTGAGAATTTTTCTGATCTTGTTTCCTCGACGGTGAGCTTTGAAGATTAACAACTTTAGCGAGGATTGAAGTAAATTCGAAGCTGGCCATTCAGGGTTGGTTTTTATCTTCCCCCTGAAATTCAGAAAACCTTTTTAAATAATGTTAAAACAATGAAAATTCATAAAAATGTTAAACTTGTTATTCATTCCAGTTTGACTGTTTTCTTAAATATAATTTCTTCATAAAAGGGAGTGCCTTATTTTTCCATGTCCAAAAGCTTTTCCAAAATCTTTTTCCTGATCAAAAATCATAACATAAACGAAATATGAAAGGTGTGTTAATAAAAGGCGGCTAAGTGATTACTGAAATTGTTGATGAGAAACTGGAAGAGATCCAAATTTCAAAATTACCAATTTGACGTGCAAATAAATCTCGACATGAGCGACTATTTAAACAAACATGAACGGAGACGTGTAATGAGAGCGATTTGTTTACATTTTAATTTTGTACGACAAAGTCAATCCTCTTTTGATATGTTAAAGTCGCGTGGTCACATGCACTACGCACTCTGCGTAGGTTAGCGAATACTGATTGAAATGCAATTGAAACATCAGACACTTCTTCCCCAGATGTATAATTTTATGATTTTTTCAATTGTTTCCAGTTCCTCCGATGCTGTGGATTCCTCATCAACTCGTGGGAGCACCTCAGGGCTATAGTGTCTCTCTTGAGTGCTATACCGAAGCTCATCCTTCTTCTCTCAATTACTGGACGAGAGATGATGGTCACATGATTCACGAGAGCAAGAAATACAAAGCAGAAAACACAGTGGGAACTCCATCTTACAAAACCCATATGAAGCTCACCATTGCCAACATTCAGGACAAAGATTATGGCACCTACAAGTGTGTAGCCAAGAATCCTCGAGGAGAAACCGACGGAACCATCCGTCTTTACAGTGAGTATTTGACATTTTTTTCCTTTCGTGTATGCTGTCACTGGAAAATATTTGGTTGCTTCAAATTAACACTGACTTGCGCCCGTAGGGCAAGGCAATACTTCAAAAAGACTGTCTTAATCACTTAAATTTACTCGTCGCTCACCTTTCTTTCTTCTTGCATGTTCTGTAATTTTTTTAGAAACCGAATCTGTCCTAGAGATACCGTCACAACTTTTCCATTCAAAAGTCAGTTCGTTGTTAACCTTAAGGAAAAGTTAAAACTTAACAAATGTATAATTTTAATAAAAGTTTGATGAAAATCGACGGAGGAGGAAGAAAAAGAAAAGGGAAAAAAGAAGTAGAAGTAAAAATTATGGTGTTATCAGAAAAAAAAATTTTTTTTTTAAATGGCGGTTAAAAATCGCATGAATAGCTCGTTAAATTTCAACTTTTCCTTTTTCAAGATGGAAAAGTTGTATTTTTCCCGGAAAAAAAAGTTTTTCTTTAAACGAACGGCAATTATATTTTATTGTAACTTAAAAATCTTCCCACCCTCTGCTTTTCCTTTACTACTCCCTCTTCTTCTTTTCCATCTTCTCTACTTTTCCCTTCTTCCACTAATTTACTTTCTACGCAAAGCTATGCTCGTTATTGTCATTTTTTGAGTACTTCAATTTGTCTTTTCTTTCCTTTTTTACGTTAATAATGATTTTGAAAATGTTTTTCTTACGTCCAAACATCACTGACGTTAAAAGAGAAAGCCAGGACTATAAGTTAGAGACACTTTGGGAAGGAAAATATACGACATTTTTATATTCTTAGCTTGAAGCACAGTAAATCTTAATATTATTGTATAAATTTTGTTTTCAATTTTGCATTTATCACATCACATCATCCAAATGATGCTCTTCATGGAAAATTTTCAAGTTGCCCTATAATCCATTAAGATTAATGAATATAAAATTTAACATGTTTTGGAGAATGCTCATAAATTTTACATACATTTTTTAATTATCAAAACAATTTTCGTCGCTGTAGCTGAAGAACTTACACATCAAGAGATGAAAGGCATGAAGGTTTTTCAACATTTTCTTCAAAGCTTGAGGATTCATCTGGCGATTTTTAGAAGAGTTTTATAGCCGTATGAAATAACAGATGTCATTAAGCTCTATAAATGAATTGGCTTTAGGTTTTTTTTCTTTCAGCTAGTTTTCCTCAGCCTTAACATATTCGAAACACAAAACCAATATTGCGACAAGGCAGACGAAACTTGTAAAGGAAGCGAGTAGAGGGTTGTGAGAGTTAAGGGTGTGAGGGTTGTGAAAGAGTTTGACACGGTTTGTGATAAGCCCAAAGAATTTTCCATTTATTTATTTGAGTTTTAATTCCATATGTCACTCTTGGGTATAACAGGATACCTGTGAAGTCCATAACTTCTGTAGTCGGGGGCTATAAACACTACACCACAGACATCCCGCAAGCTTTTGTATTAAAAGTGACAGAAAATATCTTGTTTTTCTCAACTTTTTGCTTATCTTTTAATAATAGTTTGACTTTTGATTCATTTCTCTTTCCCTCCTTTTCTTCTGTCTTTTGCTTCATTTGTCTTCCCCTGTATGACCTTTCTGGTTACTTTTCTTTTCTTTAGAAAAAGTGTTGGTGGATTTTCCCCGTGTTTACTTAAGTGTTACTAAATTCTATAACAGTTTGAAATTTGCAAGGACAAAGTTTCCTCCTTCTTTTGCATGCCTCCGTTTCTTGAGTATTTCACAGTCGACGTTTCTCCTTTCTGTTTAATTACAATTTTGGCATTATGCTTAATATTAGATATTATCTAAAACTTAAAATAGATTGTATCAATGCGGCATAATTAAAAAAGTTTTCATTGCATAATAATAAAAAAAATTGAGTGGGGCGTCTTTTTCCACTTTAACAAAGGCAGATTTTGTTACGAGATAAAGAAGCCTAGTTTTGGAGAGGGACGGATAGATAATAAGAAAAACTTTGGTCTTTGTAATTTTCTTTAAAGCTCCCGTTCTCAGTTGGGTTTTACCTCATTAGCTCGTTTGGCAATCACAGAGGCTTTTCACTGCTTATTCAGCTGCAAAACCTTTTGCTTTGTGTCTCTCCGTTAAGACTCTTCATCAACGTTTCTTTTCTTTCCATTTCACCACCTTTTCCTTTCATGTCTATTCCTCTTCTAATTGATTCTCGATCGAGATAATGAATTTTTAAAGTTTAATTAAAACCGTTCCCTGCTACAAATCTCTTGTGATATTCTTTTCCTCTGCTTCAGGGAATTGTACTGCACCTTATGCTAGAAGGACTGTTCAAACCTGAACCACTTAACCCCTAACGAACCTTAGAATCCAAGACAGAAATTCTTTCATGACATACTGTATATACTCGGCCATCGCCCCTTTTTTTATCTACCAATTGCTATTGTTAATGGTTCTCAATATTAAAAGCACATGACCATTCAAAAAACAAAAGGAAATGTTGCAATTTTAAATAGCAGTCGACTCCAAGTCTGTTGTCAAATCTATAGAAAAATTTGACGGAGAAAAGTAAGAGAAATAAAGTTTGAGGGAGAAATAGCAACACAATGGCAACACATGTTGGAAGAAAACGTCTACAATGTTGTCATCTTCCGGATTCGTGTTTGTCCACTAATGAATAATGGAAAACACACCACAACTTTCTAATACTCCGACCCTCGTCAGTTCAAATACGCCGATATCCTTTCCCTTGAACCTTCCTCCTTCTCTTCACCTTCCTCTTTCGTCTCTTGTACACTCTTCCTCAACACGATATCCCTACAAAAACACGTTATAGAAAATAAAACTTCTCTTAACTGACGAAATAAAAAGGAAAGTTAACACCATTATTGGAAATGTGATTTACAAAACACAAAATATGTCAGTGATACCACAAAAGGGAAGAGGATGAGGAGAAGAAGGAAGAAAGTAAAAAGGAAAAGCATTTTAATTTTCTCCCATTTCTATCTGTTCCTTCCAAAAATAGGGTTTAACCTATTATTAGCTTTTTTTGGAAGCGGGTTCCGGAAAAACCTTGTTTTAATTATCAAAACAATTTTCGTCGTTGTAGATGAAGAACTTACACATCAAGAGATATAAGGCAACATGGTTTTTCTACATTTTCTTCAAAGCTTGAGAATTCAACTGACAATCTATCCAAAAAGAGTTTGTAGCGAAAGCTTTTTTCTCTGAAATAGTAAAATATGTAAACAATTTTTACAGAAGTACCACTAATAATGCTTATTTTATGAATATGTCAATAAGGAATTTTACATTTGTCCATGCGTTTATGTTTGTACAACTGTATGGGTCATTCCATATCAAACGGACCAGATTTTGAAAAAGTTCCAGGTCGACCATCTCGATCTAAATTTTACAGAATTTCGTCTTGATAATCCCAAATTTCAATTCGAAATTTTCGGTTCGTCTTCTATCAGCGTCTATAGACAATGGGGCAGCTCCGCCCGAATAGACGCTGATAGAAGACGAACCCGAAAAGATTTCGAATTGAAATTTTGGGGATTTTCATCCAAGACCTGAGGTGACATTCCTGTAAAATTTAGACAAAATCGGAGTGTATATTTTGCAAATTAATTCAACAAGAGTTCATCAAGTTTCTGATTTTGGATCGTTTGTCTTGACTTTTGGGAAAAAACTTTTTATTATTAATACATTGACTAAATTTTTGCAGCGGCTTTGGAAAAAGCCACAGAAAATTTTTTGGATGTATTACGATCCGCGTCGAACTGCTTCACAGACGTTCAGCACTCCCAACACCAAAAAACGCGTGGATACAAACTGAGAATCTGAGATACTCGAATATAAAAACAAACACCTTTTAATCTAGGTTTTTTCTGCAGTATTACACAGCATTTTCCTCTATTTCGATGAGTGTTTCATTTTGCTTTCAATCCTTCTCTTACTGTTAAAGTTTGGACGACCATTTTCCCGTTTTTCATGAAATTGTCATTGTTTTGTAAAAATGAGAAGAAACTTTAGTTTCTCTCAACTGCCTAGGCTAACTCAATTTCATTAATTTTCCTTCTTTCTAAAAACCTCATCGTTTCACTTGATTGAACCAAAAAAAAGAGCAAAAGGAAAAAACCTTTTCATGAGATTAGCCAATAAACCAAATATGTTTTTCAAAGTTTAATTACTCTCAGAGAAACCTTTCTTTGCCGTTTATGGGGAGAAAAGGATGAAAGACGGGTGAAAGAAGCAAAGAGGCTTCTATTAGGACCAATTAGAAAATTACAAAAGTAAAAATCTAGGTGATATACAATAGAAAAAGGTCTTTTTTTGTTTTTTACTTCTTCCAAACTCGCATCTATCATCTCAAAAAAGCTTTTTATTTTGAAATACTAACTCTAACTGAAATACGATCCTGAAAATGAATCAAACTCATAATAAAGCTACAAATGACAATAATTAATCAAATGTTATAGACTTGTTTTCTGAATGAATACATTTTTAATATCCATCTTCCACTTTGGGCATTTTTTATTTTAAATTTTTTTTCTCGATTCCTCTTTTTTCTTTTGATTTTTCTACCTGTCCTAGGTTACGTCTATTGAGACAAAGTGATTTGCAAAAATATATTTTTTCAACTTACACAAACCTTTCTTTGAATAAATAAAAAAAAGAAGTCGTGTACGACTGTGTATCTGTAATTAGTGGTAATTTGGGGCAACCAATAACTTTTATTTGGTTTTCTTTCATTGAATTCTCCAATCAAGGACGGAATGAGAAATGGAGGCCGAAAAACAAAACTTTTTTCTTTCCTTAGAAAACCCCCGCCCTGTTCGCCTCTCTCTCTTTCCTCCTACCTCACCAACGATCTTCCTTCTCATGCTTCTATTTTCTTCTTTTGGTTTTTTTTCTTTCTTAAGCTTCTGCACCGCCATCGACTACACCAGGACCGCAAACCACCGAATCTTCATTGGACAAGCACTTAGGTGAGTTTAGCTTTAACTTTCTTTGATATAACCTCACCTCCCTCTCACCTTTGCCTTCCTTGACCTTTTCTGTGTTTCACTTCATCTTCATTGTGGTCCTAAAGACATTTAGGTTAGCAAAATGTTACTTCCTGTACTTCACAAGTTCTAGCATGCTACCTGTCTTTTTCTTTGTTTTTATGATTATTTACTTTCTGAATGTTTAAAGAAATTGAATTGTGTTAACCATTCCTCGTATTTTCGTAATCCATCCCACTAAGTGAATTTCTCTAAAACTAGATTTTTGTTTTTAGTTCTCAATACCAAGTTTTATTAAAGTGGCTATGATTTACTCAAAAAAAGACCATAATGAAATCGAGGAAGGGAACATATTTCATTGACAATAAGAAAAGTAATTCACGATATAAATAAACAATTATTAGGGCTGTTCATTCATTATTTAGTCTACTCCTAACGAAACTCTGAAAAAAAGCGTAGGAAACGCGTCTTGTTACGCTTGCGTCTAAAACTTTTTGACTAGTTTCCCCTCACCTACTCAAAAAAAAGTTACTACCCTCGAGGAAATCATAAATTTTCCTCGGTTTTTTGATAAGAATTCGTTTTTCCGGCGTCATTTTCCTTGAAATGCCCCTGAGACTTTCTGATTTATGACACCTTATTTTGCTCATTTTGATGTTAATGAAGTTATGTCAGCTAAAAAGTTTAAATTTTCATTTATTTAGAATGAAAAATTTTTCATTTTCAAAATTATTTTTTTCTCTTTTTTCTTTTCGATTAATTTCGGCCAGTTTTGATTGAAGTTTACGTCTTCTTTTCCTCTTCTCTGTTTTGTTTCCTTTCTTTTCTTTTACTGCACTTTTTTTGTAGCATATTTCAGATATTATTATTACTTTTTTCCTAATATAAACCACAAACTTAGAACAGATATACACACACATCTCTTATATGAAGTCCAACCTCGGCAGTTTCAAACAAGATTATGAAAAACTCCCCAGCCACGAAATACAATATAAGCCTAACAACAAAACCTGATTCTCCTTCTTTGTACTCTTTATTCTACCACGTCTACCTCCACAAAGTAATAGGAGTTTGATTTTGCTGAGGAATGAGAATAAAGCAATATGTACTGTATGTGGTGCACACATATTGGAAAAATGAGTATGGACCACGTGAACACAACTTACTTCCCTTCTGCATCTTCTTCAAAGCTTCTTCCTCTCCTCCCCTTTTTCTGCCCTTCTTTCTCTGCGTATTCTCCTGATATTGACTTTGAGATTTGCAAGTCAATGGACAAAAGAAAAACGAAATTGATTTTATAATGTTAGATTTTTAACGGAAGCAGAGGAAAAGACTCCGTCTATTCAACATCGGAAAATGGTTTCCCGGTTTTCAATACAACTGAAATTAAAGTTTTTTGATTAAAAATTCTTTTTGGGAGGAGTGGAGTAAAAGATGATTGAAGAAGTGAATCGAAAGGAGAAGACAGAAAGAGAACTTTTCCCTCGATTGGAAATCCGGATTAGGCGTCAGTGTGTGTTTGTGTGTATATACTTCGCCTCAAAAAAACCTAGCAAAGAAAATTCATACCTTTGTGTTGTGTAATGAGAAAAAAATAAACGGACTGTTGATTTTTCTTCGCACCTTAAACGTACTGCAATAGATACCAAAGTTCAACCAAGTTACAAAGTATTATTTATACTGATATACTTTGCCGACATTTTATTATTTAATATTATCATTATTGGAATTACATGTATTAAAATTCTGTCTGTCTTAATTTAAACTTACGGGCTGTTAACAAAAAAATATCCACTGTTCGTTTATATTTCTTCTTCTCTTTCTTTCCCTATGCAACTGCTCTTCCTTTTCATTTCTCTCACACCTTTATTATGAATTTTCATTTAACAGTATTACTCTGGGAGCCAAACGTAGTCATATGCTTTTATGTTTTTTCTTTTTCCAGATACGACCGTAGGGGAAAAGGGAGATTTAAACAATTCCTTGTTTGGAAGCTATTTTCCTTCATCAGATAAAGGTAAGTCGAATGGAAGCTCCTACACAATCATTGTTTCGCTCGCGGTTCGTATCAACTCGAGTAAATTTATTTCGCGCATTTTACTAAAGGCCCTAGGGTTTCTGAGATGAGAACGATTAGATTAGGCTCGAGCAAAGTTTCATTTAATCAAGGAAAAACTGAAAACTTGAGGAAAGTGAATATCTTGTAAATGATTTGAATATCTGTAAAAATTGAATACGTCCTTAAATCCCTTAAAGAATAAACGTGTCATGGACCAAAGAGCTAGAAAACACATTAAAGCGAGTCAAGAAACGGCAGTTTCCCGTATCTTCTCTTTTACTCGTACATTTCCACGTGGTAGATTAATTAAATCACTGTATCAGGCCCAAAAGTCAGGAAAATGCGTTAAAAAATTAAATACTTTGTTTTATCGCAACGCACGCGTATAATTTCTCGATTGTTTAGGTCATTCTTTCCTTTAAAAACTGAAAAAAAATCTCTCGTGACAAATTACTTTCTTTTCTTCAGTACTCCCACAAGTTTTAAATTAAGTAAGTTAAAACATTTTTTTTTTTCATTTTTCTCGACGTAGACTTGGAATTATTTATTCAAAAGAAATCTCAAAAAATTTTTTTTGTATTGAAAAAGTATTGAACCGTGAATTTGTGCAAATATTTGAACATGAAAGGAGAAAGAGAAAAAGATCCCGTTGACTTGTCTACTCAGAGAATACAAAAATTTAAATAGGAAATATCATCCCTCTGCCGCCTCTAACCCGATCGTCCCTTTTTTCTCCTCCTTCATCCTTTCTTTCGCCTTCATCTTCATTTCCAACCTTCTCACGTTAGAAAAATCGAGAATTCTCACAAATCAAATACCAAAGCGTGATAAGACGTGCTAATCACCTCTCAGTTCAGGCTGATTCTTACACGGAAACTTGTCGCTCAAAAAAATCCCACAAAAGTTACCTTACTCTTCGATTCGCTTGCTTTTTCCAAATTTTCTACAATAAAAGCTTTTATTCAGAATTTTTTTTTTCATCGCTTTCCTCTGACTGATTAGATCGAGAGGAAAATTCTCTTAATAGAAGGACAAAAAATCCAAGTCCTTTGCGTCTGGTTTATCACTGAAAAAACTTTTCCATGAATGCTATAAAGATTGGAAGAGTTGGTTCTCCAACTGTCCGGGCTCTGGTGAAAAGGGCAAAACTTTCAATTTAACCTCTCTTATTTTTCCTGTATGATTTTTTTAGCATGGTTGAGTTCCATATTCGTAAATTCATTAAACAATCTAAATTCCCTGTTCGACAAAGATGATTTTGAACTACAAAACCATGGATGGTTCTTCAGTGATAATTCCTCATTTGTTTGACGAGGATTGCCATCTCTCTCATGATACTATCATCTAACTTTTGACGCGTACGTCATCCCTGAAATCCTCATTGCCATTTAAGCAAACCATATAAGCACACCTCTTTAACTTCTGAACTACTCTTAAGTGTCAGAAATTTTTTTCACTGCTTTGTTCTCCTCCGATCTTTGATCAAACAAAGTCTGTACCAACCACATGAGTTTCTTTCATTGTTGACTTGGCATTTTTCCTTTTTGACAGAACTAAAAGCTTCTAACACAAAAATTATTAATTATCAACTAAGTTTAAATATCTCGGCAAAAAATGACTGCAAGAAAACTCAATAAAAAAATATTGATCACTTTTCGTTCTACCTCATAAATTTATTGGTGATGTTAGTCGAAAAAGAAATAGAAAAAGGGTGATAGTTACAGTTGCGCTGTTGTGTCCTCTGCACTATTTTATTTTTTTAAGTTATTATAAGCCATCCTTAGTTTAATGTTTCCTCTACATCACGACAACAATGAGAGCCAAAACCCTCCAGGAAGATTTGGAAGAAGCGGGAAAGTGGAAGGAGAAGAAAAGGAAATAACGATTTACATTTAACTATGGTTTTCTATTTCTATCTCACGGCTCAGATCCTGAAAACTTCAACAGAATGAAACGACAGATTTGCCAAAATGCTTAACTGCTTGTTCACCTGCCAGAGAATTGGTTAGCGTGTTTATAAGTTTTCAGTTCGTGGAAAAGAATGTGCAAGACAAAAAAAACAACGATTACCATGCAACAAGACACTGAAAACAACGCAATTAAGAGAGAAGATATTCTTTTGAATCATAGGTTCAATAGATATTAAAACTTTATTTCTGATGACAGTACCGTACCTTCCAAAGATCCTCGCTGTATTTGTGAAAAACAAAATTTTGGTATTGTTTCAGGTTCAAAATATTTGTCTCCTAAGCTGAACGAAATCGGTAAATCTGAACAAAAATCCACGGACAGTTCCGGCAAAGGTTCAAGTGAAGAATGGCCTCAGAGAGACTTTGACAATTGTAAGTGTTTATAGTACAACATAAGAGTTAACCGTTGATTTGTTTACTTTCTGACTGATGAAAGTAAAGAAAAAGGTGAAAGCAGTGACCAACAACATATATTTGAAATCTCGCGAGGGAAAGTCTATAGAAAGAGGGGATAGAAGGTCTGAAATCCTGTTTTTGATTTATATACAGGAAATAAGTTTAAGTTTGATGGGAAAATCAAAAGTTATTTATAACACGCTTTATGCTGATTCCTCTTTTCCACTCCTTTCCCTCCTTCTTCTCCTTGTTCTCCCCGCATTTCCCATTTTCTACCCATTCCAATCTCCATCAGCCCTCTTGCATTTCCTATAATGTCGTCAGGAAAAAAAATACGAAGCAAAACTTTTTCATTCCGCCTTTCTTCGTTTTCAGTTTTTCTTTCTCTTTTTCGAATCACTTTCATTTATATCTTCATAATTTGTTCTTTCTTGGAAAAAGGAAGAGCGAGAAAGGCAGACCAAAGAAAAATGCAAAGAAAACTAGATTTGATTTTGAATTTAAAAAAATTATTTTCTCTCCCTTCCGTTTCCAGTTTACATTTGTCTCTCCTCGTATTTTTATTCATTTGAGAAAAGGAACATTCAGTCAAAAAGAGCTTTTAAAATCATACTTTCAAGCGTTCAAAGTCATTTTAAATACTAATATTTAAAAACTGAACCCTACTATTATATTCAAATATCAAAGATAACACTGTGTAGTTTCTAAATTAATTTGATAATATTTAACTCCACACATCTATATTATTTCTAACTCAACACTGTAGTCAACTTACCAAAATTAACCTGCTTATATTATTTTCTTTTCAGCTGGAAGCTTAAAACCTGGAGCCTCCGGCCAATGCTTTCTCTTTGTGTTGTTCATTCACTTCAAAGGACTTTTCATTCTGAGATAAAGCTTTAAGTGTAGAGCACTCATAGGAAGAAGTTAAAGAAGGAGAGAGGAAAAACACAATCATAAAACCAACCGCAATTTCCTGTTTGCTGGTGCTTATGTATGTTAACAGATACGTCATCATAGCCCGGAAGAAAGTGAAAATTAAAAGACTATTATGATAGTGAGAAACTATTTAGTAACTCGTAAAAATTATCTTAGCCCACCAAGGACGTGAAATGAGGAAAACTTGAAGTGTTTATCAGAGGACAAAGATACAATTTTACCTCCAACCTGCCCCATTTTATATAGCTTTACAATACTCATCTAATAGTCTTTCAGTGAAAAAAAACCGACAAAGTCCTTTGTGTACAAACATCCCTATAATATTTACTTACAAAATTAGGCTTCTTTATCAACCTGCAGCACCTCAATAAGAGATTGCGTACGTATGGGTCATATATGTAACAAATTCCAGCCCGCTAAATAAATAAGGACATTCATATTTCTCTCCTAATGGAATGGAATAAATTCTTACATGTAACGCAATCATAATACTGCACAAATCAGGTCAATAAAAATTATTCAGTCTAGTAAATTATAAAATGGTAGGTTTCCTATTGTCGCAGATAAAAAAAAACCCGACGTTCGGTTGAAGTAGAAACAAAACCTCGTTCCCTTCTTGTGTCTGTCGAGATAAGAAAATTTAGAAATCCAACAATTATTAAAACTCTTCTTGGGTAGTAGTAAAAGTCACTACATAACTAAAAATTAAAAGTCGAAAATCAATTTTCGAATCGAAGAAAACAAATTTATGTATAGAGATGGACTGCACACACATGATGACGGCAGTAGCAGTTTTAAAAATAGAAAACAACTTTTCTTCCTTTCTGGCTCGTCAATTACTTTCAACCCACCTTCTTCCTCCCATCTCTCTCTTTCTTATCAATGAAAAACGAAAGACTCACAGATTTTAAAAGTTTTATGTTTTGCTTACAAAATCCGACTTTCGAATCGTACTTTCACTTCTTTCTTCGACTTTTCTTTTACTTTCTTTCGATTAAGATGATTATCAATTTACAAGAAGAAATTTCCGGTTTGTTAATGTTTTTAACGTCAAAAGATTTTTTCCCCTCTCGAATTTAGTTTTTAAGAAAAGAAAAGAGAGAAGGAGAGTGAGAGGAGGAGGAAGATAGAGATGAAGAGACAGGAAGAAGAATGAAAGATAAACTGGGGAAAAAAAATTAAAAATTATCTTGTGCCGGATTCTTGTGGGTAAAATGAGATAATCTTTCTTTTCCTTCTTCGTTTACCTCAAAAACCAAAACGTGAAATAAAAAAACTGTTTTCGTTGTAACGCGGTCGCATTTTACGCGTGTCGACGGAAACTTTCACCCGCAATTTTCATTTCTTTTATTTTCCCCCATTTCTTCCCACCAGTACAGCTTTCACATCTGAGCTTTAGGATTTTCGCTTTGAATACCTCCGACATTTCCGTTCTTTATACTTTCAATTTACGTTTCCTTCCTCTTCTTCTCCACTTCATCATAAATGTATAATGAAATAGTTAATAATGCGATTCCGTAACTTCATTCACATTTATTTCAATAAAAAACCTAATTTTCGTCATTTCAAAGGAAAATTGTCTTTGGAAATTGCAAACGCTGTGCCAACCCGAGCGAGGAAATAACAAAAAAATTCATTCACTGACAAAGAAAAAGAAAAATTCAACTTGTTCTTTTTATATTTCAAAATCTTGCTTGTTTTGTTCCAAAAGTTTTATTTTCAACGAAGAGGAGGATTATCGAAAGATGGCTGGATAACATGAGAAATGAAAGAAAGCAAAACTTTCTTCCCCCCCCCCTTCAAAATCCTGTTTGGAAAATATGTATGAGGCAAATTCTATGACCATGTCAGCAAAGTTAATGTCTATTCTTATCGAATCCTTCCCATATGCCGTAGAGTGCCAACACACTGTCATCAGATGCAGAAAAAAATGAAGAACATAGAAATAGTGTAAATAAATGAAATAAAAGACTGAGTGTTATAAAAAACTTGCTTTTAGAGCCTCACCTTCGTTTCCTGCTTTAGCCCACCCAGCCTCCCTCCTCTTCCATTCCTTCGACATCATGGGCGTCCAGAAAACCAGGAGTGTTTGCAACTTTCACATCCTCTTTGTTTCATTTAGGTTTTTGTTGTCGTATTCTTCAAAGAAGACAAAAAGTGTTTTGAAATGTTAAATAAAACGTTAGTTGTAGTCTGGCGGTTAATATAATAAAACTCACAAAAATAATCTAACCTAAAAATATAAACATAAAATGAATCATTTAAATTACAAATAGTTGTATTAAACAATATATTTATCTCAAGGTTAATTGATTTTATGGAAAACTCATTAAACCGAGTTGTCAATTTTTTTTTGCTTGTGTGTATACCGATTAATGGACTCTTTAGACAAGAAAGCTTAAAGCTAAATATTTTTAATCGTCAGACCCTTAGTATTGTTAACTAGTTAATAAAAATTATTTGTCGAACAGTTTGAAAAGTTACCGCAGGGCTCATATAATATTTTTGAACCTATAGTTTTGACTGAACGGATACAGAAACATAAACACAAGGACATCGGTTTAGGCTCATACATGTATACTTGTCAAGTACTGTAGATTAACTGCTTCCCTTTTACAATATCTTGTACTTGTGAAATCCGTTCAGTTTCAATTTTATCATCTTATTAGTCAATCATTATTTTATTAACAAGAAGGAAAGAAATACAGGGTGTTTAAAAAATCAATTTTTCTTATTCACTTAAACTTTTTTCCAGTCTTCCTTTTCATAGGCACGTTTTGCCGTTGCATTGCAAAAGTATAAATCATGTCCCTAAAATAATTAATTAATTCACCAATTTTTTTGAAGCGGATCGACTGGCTTCTCATCCTTAAAAAGGGTTTGTAGTCAAAACTTATTTTCTGAAATTGTAATATATTTTAGCAATTTAAAGGAGTTGCACTTAGTAATGCTTATTTTGTGAATACGTCAATAAGGGTATTTTACATTCGTATGCTTATTTATACGCTTACGTATATACATTTATTTACATTTTCGCGATTCAATACTCGGCCAACTCTTAAATTAGTCTACTCGCACTTTATAGTCGCAGTTTACAATCCTGTCAAAAAGAAAATATATATGCTTCCTTCTGACGAAACTACAAGAAATTGTATATAAGTTACAGATATTGCATTCATATGAATGACATTTAAATCAAGTAGATAACAGGAAATGTGTGCTAGTGCTTGTGCTCGAGTGTCAAGACTGTCGTGATAAAAACCAAAAAGGTATTTAAGCTAATTCTATCCTTGTGGCAGGTATTTAAAAAAGTTTTGTATACCTTGTATTGCATTCCGAGGTCCTGCCACATTCAACGCACTCAGTTAAAATACAATTCACATCGTTCCTACAGTTTAGGTTATCATTTTCGCCATCTGTCTATAAAAATCTTGGCAGATATCTTGCAAAGTTCTCATAAATTTCAGTTCTTTCACAGAAAAGTACTGGTAATTTATACCACGTTATTGTTCTTCATTCCGTCCGCGATTACTTGAAAAAACTCAATAGTTGATTGACTTTTACTAGATGTCCAAATTTACTATTGACACAAGTACAAGTTGACTATCTAGATAGAGTGACTGTACACAAATGGGCAGGCCAAGTCATCACTTTTTTTTCCAGGTTCTCAGGTTCATTTTGAATAATTTGAATATTATTTTCAAACTGACACATCCCGAATCCTGGTCAAGAAATAAATATGAATCATTTAACAATTTTTCCAAAACAATAGTGACAGCCGAAGAATGCAAATAAAAAACGAACTGTAGAAATTCGTCGGTGGCTAGTGAAGTACTCTGATATTTTTCATGACGGTTCCAGTGCAGAACCCATAGCGACACGTGAGCAGGGGAAAATGAAAACTGAAATTAACGAAACATTGAGTTACATCTCTCGCGATATTTGGGTGAAATTAAACCCTAGGGGCATTATCAAAACCATTATTTGTCACGAGAATGAAGGACGCAAATGATATACGTAAGAATTTTCGAAAACTTCATTTTTTAATTTCGCTGTGAACGTTAAGAAACATTGTCCTTAATCATGTTTGCATAAAGTCTTTGAGATAATTCTGAAAACTTTTCGTGCGTAAATTGAACTAAGAGACGAGATGGCCAAATGCATTTTAACGACATTTTTTCTTCCGTAGCCAAGTAAGAGTGAAAGCCATCAGGTGCAATTTCAAGGTTCACCATCTGAATGTAACAACTGCTTTTCTCGAGTACAAAATGATAGATCCAAACAGCTTAAAATGACAAAAATTAAAATATACAAAGATACCTTCAATACCTCCGTAGTCACTGAAAATATGTCTTTGGCAGTTTACTGACAAAAAATCATTTAATGGAATTTATAATTTTTGAGGAAACGTGAAAAACTTTTTCCCTGGCAGCGGAAAAGAATTCATTTATATTCAGAGGACGTAACGGTTAATGTGGCAACGTCGCATGGCATCCCGATTTTCTACATTTAATGCTTTTTTAATACAAATTTTCTTTCTTTCCAGTGGACATTTTTTTTTACCTTTCATTAGAATGAAAGATAAAAAAAGTCCACTGGTAGGAAATTGTAAAAAAGAAGTAAATGCCATATCAACATCTTTTGAGCAACCATAAAATAACCCACAAAACACAACTAATTTAAAAAGTGAACAATGGAATTGAAAAATGAGAAATCTATTTAATATTGCTTAAATTTCCCTTTTTAAAACCTTTTTGGGTTTACCTCTAACCAAGTCAGACCGTTTCACAAAAAGACAGTAAAAAACGCATTGGATTTTGGTACCTAAAGCACTACTCAAGAAGAAAAGGTTTAACGCAATAAAAATATTGTAGATAACAGGACAGAGAGCAAAGGTTTGGTCACAATGGTTAGGACCGGCAGAGGAAAAAGCTTAACTTTGAATCAGCCTTACCTTTATCCTTAACATAAATAGAACATCTGAATTAAGTACTGTACTCGAAAATCTATTATTTTAAGAGAAAAAGGTTTTGTGAAAACGGTTTCTAAAAATTAAAAAGATTGTGCGGCACATTCTGAAATGGAACACCTGGAAGATATCGATAACGTCTAAAAGAAAAGAAATATGAGAAATCACATTTTGATTCAAGTTATTTCATCTCAGGCATTTTCTAATTTATATTTTTTTACTTTGTTGTTTTGCCTTATCTACGTGACTCGTAAAATTTAAAATAAAAAAAATCAGTAATCTTCCATTTCTATTTCCTCAATTTAAATTCGTCGAAGATGAAGGATGGGACCAGAACTCATCACATTGACTCTGTTACCAAATTCAGTTATAATGGCAAATGCTAAGAAAATTTCAGGAGGAAGTTTAAAGAATTGGAAGAAAGTAGAAAACAGAAAAACCGATGAGGAGATAAAAATAGTGTAGGAGTTATGAAAAGAACGAAATATTTGTAAATTTATTTGGGAATTGGATAAAGTTTGGCGATAAATAAAAAGACCAATTTAATAGTCGAAATGTTACTAAGACGTGTCTCTTATGTGAGAAACATTAAATGAAGAAAAGTTTTTAACGACTGGCGGACGTCCAGACTATCAACAATCTAACAGAACGTTTAATTCAATTTGAACTTTTCTATCGTGTGTTCCTCCCCGTTTCCTTCGTCTTTTGTCTTCTTCTTTTCGTCACCCGTACATCCGTACGAGAGGTACGTCGAGACTTTGAAAACAAAAGGAAATACATTAACTTCAAATCAGTCAACTTTTAACAGCTGCAAGTGCTAACCTTACTCTAGTCGAGAAGGGGCGGCCTTTGCCTTTGAAAAAAATGAAAGTAAACAATTTGGTTCTGCTTAAGTTGAAGGCTACGAAGATTACAAACAAAGGAAAATATGAGAAGAATTGAGTATTAAAAAAATAGTTTTCAGAAGAGTACCCTGAAGTTTTCAGTCACACAACGTCGACAAAATTCAAGACTTGTAAAGAAGGTTTAAAAAGTCAAGTGTTTAAAAGCCGTGCTGCCAATACTAACCCAAACCTAGAGGTAAATATTGTGCAACTTTTTCAAAGAGTTAGGGTCAGGTTCAAAGGCAATTTTTTCCCGTTAACTACCACCTGTCTCCAAAAACGAGACATTTTGTAGTTGGTCTAGTTGAGGGGGATTTGGCTGGGGAACAGACCAGCGTCTTTGCCCAGGAGTGGTAGACAACAAAGGCAATAGTTTTGAATGTTTGGTCTGTAGTTGTATTTGAAAATTTTGGAAAAAATTTTCCCTCCCCACCTCTCGCATATCCCACTTTCTCCCGATGGCCCCAAGGGGATTCGCACTTTCAAAAATTACAAGATAATAAATGTCTAAAATGAGTAGACTAGCCCCCAGTCAAATATCTTTTATCATTTGCCATTACTTGGATCTCCAAAAGAACAAAACTGATTTTTGTGAACCTTTTTTATCGTCGCTTCCTTTTTTCCTCTGTCCTAGTAGCTTTTCACTACTTCATTAGCCTTATATTTTTTATTTAACATTTTGTGTTTCCATATTTTAAAATCAATACTAGACCTTGCGCTTTAAAATTAGCCAACTTTTGAAAATTTCAAATATTCACCACACGGCAACAAAATCCATCTCAAAAGGAGGGATAATCAAGAGACTTGAGGACAGTTCACTTGTCGTTACAATGATTTTCATGTACTGAATTCCGTTAAAATTTTTTGGGAGCCTCCTTCCTTGAAGTTTAACAGAATTCTGCTTCTAATTTGGTCTTTTATTTGGGGAAGGCCTAGAAGCATTGGTCGAAGTGCTTTTATCTTTTCCATTATATAAAAAAATGAATACATAGGATTCACCTTTCAAATCGGGTTTGATAGTCTTATTTTCATACCATTTTATGGTATATGGATATTTCATTATCATTTATGGGACTCTCCCATCACTCCTGTCCCTCCCCTCCGTTCCCCTAAAGGTGTTTGGCTGCGAAGTGCCGGTGAAAAAATCGAAGCTTTCGCCCGACATTTGTTGGAGGTTTTCCAGCCCAATCCTCCTCAAGGCCCAACAACTCCTCACCCTCCCCTTTCACAAACTATCCTTTCCTCCCCAAACCATCCCTTTACCCACATCCATGCATCTGAGGTCGCTGAAGAAATCCGAAAAATCCGATCCAAAAAAAGCGCCTGGTTGGGATCTCATCACTGGACGACTAGTCAAAGAGTTACCTTCCAGGCGTATCCGTCTTCTCACCATCCTATTTAACCGTTGTGTTTACCTAGGATACTTCCCCTCCCAGTGGAAGGTGGCGGAAATCATTATGATCGCAAAGCATGGCAAGCCCCCCTGACCAATTAACCTCCTATCGCCCAATCAGCCTCCTGTCCTTATTTTCCAAACTCCTGGAAAGATGCCTCCTCTCCAGAATCAACCCGTCCCTACGTGACCACAACATGATTCCTTCTCATCAATTTGGATTCAGAAACCGCCACTCCACCATTGAGCAGGTACACCGTCTTGCGAGGACAATCTCCAAGGCCCTAGAGGTCAAGGAATACTGCTCCGCTGTGTTTCTTGACGTCTCACAGGCCTTCGACAAGGTCTGGCACGAGGGTCTCAAACATAAACTGAAAAGCTCTGTTCCCTCCTCTCTTCTACCCATCCTCACATCCTACCTGGAGAACAGAAATTTCAGACAGGTCTTTGCCCCATCCGCTCCGGTGCTCCCCAGGGAAGCGTGCTAGGACCGACACTGTATCTCATATTCACTTCCGACTTACCCGTAACGACTGGAACAACTACAGCGACATTTGCAGTCGATATGGCCATACTAACAACTGACAGCGATCCCCAAATCGCCACACAAAACTTACAGACACACTTGGACAAACTACAAGACTGGTTATCCATCTGGCGTATCAACGTCAATGAAACCAAATCCAAACACATCACGTTCACCCTCCGAAAAGAGGAGTGTCCGCCAGTCTTCCTTAACGGTAATCCTATCCCACGGTCGACCGAAGTCAAATATCTCGGGATACATCTTGACCGCAGATTGACTTGGAAGACCCACATAAAAACAAAAAGAGTCCAAGCCCAGTTGGTTCTTAACAAACTTCTCTGGCTATTGGGAAGGCATTCAGAACACAACCTTGGCAACAAAGTCCTTATCTACAAAACCATCCTCAAACCCACCTGGACCTACGGGATCCAGCTCTGGGGTTCCTCCGCCAATTCAAACCTTGAAATCCTTGAACGTTTCCAGTCAAAAACCCTACGAATCATGGTAAATGCTCCATGGTTCTTCCTAACCACATAACCCGAAATGATCTGGCGATTCCCACTGTAAAGGAGGAGATTGCCAGATTCGCCCTTAAATACTCCTCCCGACTGGCGGTCCATCCCAATCCTTCTGCCACATCCCTTCTCAACTAATCACAAGACCAACGTCGACTTAAACGCTACAAACCGTTGAACTCACTAACACGCTTCTCGTAGTGCTACCTCTACCTCTCTTTTAATTCCTTCTACTTTCCTCCTCACCTTATTACTTCCTACTAACCCTACCCTTATTCTTCTCCCCATCCTTCCTTCCCTCTTCACTCTCCTACCCCCTTCCCTCATCTCCCACTAACGTCAAACCTGCCATCTCTATACACACCTGATTCCACTCCTGGGGCTAAGACGCTGGTCTGTTCCCCAGCCAAACCCCCCTCAACTAGACCAACTACAGAATGTCTCGTATTTGGAGACAGGTGGTAGTTAACGGGGTAAAAATTATGGGACTCTAAACATGGCGACCAAATAAAAAATGTGAAACATGTCGCAACACGATCCCACTAATTTTCATAAGTCTTGTTATTATAAATATTTTCTATTCTATTATAATACAGTCTTGTCAAAAATGTCGTGTCGAGTTTTGTGCGTCACCCTGAAAACTTCTACGCGTTTTCACACATTCCTACTAAATTACTTTTCTTTTTTCATTATATTTTTGAATTATATATTTTTAAATGTCTTTAATTACTCTTATTCGGAGTGAACCTTAGCTTTTTAAAATTAACTAATTCTCGTAGTCATTAAGTTTAGTCATAAAATTTACTAGTGCTGTGTATCGATAAATCCGTCGTGAAGCGTTGAAGTGTTCATTGCAATAAATGAACCATGCTAGTGTTCATTGCTAGTGAACCATCACAGTCAGAAAGCTTGCAAAAGCAGCCCACAGCCACTCCAACTGGACAATTCAAACAAATGACTAAGTGTCGGCTCTATAAAACGACCTGGATAGGCTCTCACCGGCAAGCGTCAGAATTTCCCCTCGCACTACTGGCTAAATACCCCCGTTCCAGATCGTATCAGAAAAATACCTTCCTATCATTAACGCCTTTGATCAAAAGGGCACCTGATACCATTCCTATCAAAGGAAGTGGGACAAAACCTTGAAGGTTGTCCTGCGACACATGCACCCTTCAGTTGAACCTGAAGAAATCATTCAAGTCAAGTCCTCTTCTACCTTGACCATAACGCCAGGTCCTTTACAAATATCAAAGATGCCAAAACTAAGACTCCTTTCTCGTTGTTCCTGATTGAACTGGGACCTCAGGATAACAACCAAAACATTTATGAGCTTAAGACCCATTAGAACATGGTGATTAGTTTCGAGTCTCCATACAAAAAGCGAACTTTTCCTCATTGTCTCAAGTGTCAGGGCTTTGGTGACACCAAAAATTATTGACACCGGTCCCCTAGATGCGTCAAGTGCTCTAAACCCCATCAAATCTCTGGTTGTTCCCGCAAAGAATGCAGCGAAAAGGTGAAATGCTGCAATTCTGGCGGTAACCACCCTGACAATTATAAAGGGTGCCAGGTTTTTAAAAAACCTGCAAACCAAACTATTTCCCAAATTGCGAGAACGCGTTCCTTCTGGTCCGTCCCCTCTTACTCCTTCTTCAAAAACTTACATCACCATGAAGGATACAAATTTTGACGTGACTACTAGTGGCTACCTTCCGGCCGTTGCTGTTGTGATCGAAGTCTCTGCTCCCCTCCCATAATTTCCTCTGTTCAATTTACGTCTATGTTTCACCTTCTTGGGAATAACTTCCTTGCTGGCGGCGATTATAATGCCAAACACACTTGGTGCTGTTCATAAACTAACCACCGATATACAGGACGCCGTCTGGTCCTCTACCCCTCAATCCACTCTTCCGAATTCCAAGTTCTTCCTTCCCCCCCATATCAATCCAGAGTGACTGTAACTCGTAAACTACGTATGATTTGGCTGTTGTGTTCCAACAGAATTTTGTAAATATATCTATCATAATCGGAATATGCCGACATTCCTGGAAACTCTTAAAGGACCATAATTTGACCATTGATCGTCAACATATCCTTGATATGTTGAATCAATTAAATTCATTTAAATGAATCAATGGTTGATTCAAGGAAATCAATAATGATTTCAAATGTAAAGATTCGTCCACCCCATTGATAGGGGTTGTTGTCCAAACAAGCATATTCAAGATATGATAGGTTCAGTGATAGAACCATAAGGAAATTCAAACAAACCTTTGTAATGGCAAAGTCCAGTCATTGATAAAGATTATTCTTATTCATTCCAATTCATTCCTATTCATTGCTCTGTCACGTATCCACGGGGTATAAATACAACCCCCGAAATCATTTAAGGAACAATTCAATTCGAACAATTGAATTCCACTGACAATTCAATTTCAGAGACTCAAGTCAATAACTTTCAGTTAGTATCAAGATAATTGTGATTTTTTTGGTGGAACACTACACGTCTTTCCGAAAAGCATCTACGCAACTAGAATCGTGAATTTGTATTTTAATTCAATAAAACAATTTGTGAAATAAAGTGACGAAGAATTCATTTTTCGAGAAAGTCGCGGTGCTACGCACGACACAACATGGCAGTTTCCACGGCTTCCTCAGGACAAAGCGAAATACAAGAGAGCATCTAAACAGCAAAAAAGCTCTTAATATCAGACAGACAGCGATGTAATGATATTAATCTGGGACTGCAAATCAGGAACGGTGAATAACGTATACTTCACTTCTTTTCTTTTCAACTTTTTATTTCTATCTTATTAGTTTACTTTATCCACTTTGCCAGTTCTATAGATGTCCTTTATTCTTTATTTACGGCTCTTGCCCTCTTCAGCCTTTTCCCGGCTGGTTTCCCTAACTCCAAAATTCGTCCTCGCCTTACCGAGTCTACTTTACGACTGACTCTCTTCCTTATTCTTCATCCTGGCTCAAGGCGCGTTAATGACTCATTTCCCCCCCCTGATGCCAGATAGTAATTAACTTATCTTTCTTTTTCTTTAGCAAAAACAAAGACGTCTATTGACGGTCACTTAAATCTCTGGCTGATGAAGGCCTATTATATCCTTCATCAGCGGTTATCCCTTATCCAGTCATGTAAACAACCTGTCACATAAAAACCTTTATTTATGGTTGCCTCATGGCTGAATCAACGTCTTTGAACCGTTGAGGATAACCCAAACAAGTGTCTCCAAACACTTATCTTTATTTATCTTAATATTAAAACAAAGGCACTTCGGGCACTGATTGCCCGGACCATTACAGCGACAGACCAAACAATATCTATGAAGACTTTCTCCTTTCAATCCCAATGAGCACAACCTCTAGACTGCTGTAAAACGCTTGAACAAACCTACAACTCCTATCCCATCCCTCCGGTCCCCAGATCCTGGCTGCGGAGCGCAAAACCTGAAAACGTTGAACCTTTCGCCAGGCACCTGTCTGAGGTTTTCACATCCAACCCTCTCCGCCCTCCTTCCACTCCTCTCGTTCCTGTTACCGTCCTTTTGAAAAGTATCACAAACCAAGGACGATAACACAATGATATGAACCAAAGTACAGTTTGTCACAGCGAAGAAATAAACCATTAAACAATTACAAATACCAAATGTATTGCTTCAACCCAAACATAAATTACTTTATGTATTACTATCAATTTTATAAATTACTTTATTACTAAGAAATGGTTCTTTCTAAAAATTCCAAATAGAGGATAGAACGAACAAACAAAGAAACAATAGTCGGCATTCCCTAGGAAAGAACTTAAAGAAATAAGTAACATAAAAGAGACCCTGGTACCGCCAAATTGGAGGACAACCTTCTTATTCATACCCTCGGTTTACACCACCGAGTCTTTCATAAAAAAAGGTCAGTCGTTTGGAGGCACTCATCAAGAGCGGTCGTCATGGAGCAGTACAGGGCAGACAGACAATGATAGAAACGTTGAAGCAATACAGTTGGAGTTTAGGTGTTTTGGTGGTGATAACTTGGTAAGTCTTTCTGTGTTCATTCATATCTTATTTTATTTTCTTTATTTATGTTATCCCGTATAACATCCACGTCTCTTCAAACAAGACTCCTTCTAACCCAGTCCGGGCATCCGAGGTTGCTGCTGAGATTGGTAAACTCCACCGTAAAAAAGTTTCTGGGCTGGACCTCATTACAGGAAGAATTGCCAAGGAACTTCCCCCCGGGTGTGTAAAATTCCTTATCATCCTATTCAACCGTTCCACTTCTCTAGGTCAGCGCAGTCCAACTTATCATAGTTCGCGGGCCATATTTTCTTCACCAAACATTTCGGGGGCCAACAAAGCTGATAAATGAAGAGTCAGTTTGTGTTAATTAAAAAATATTTTACTTATACTAAAACTTATACTAACTTTTACTATATAACTCTAAGTATACTAAACTTATACTTATATTATACTAAAAAGATAACTTTAAAATGGTCGTATTATATTAATGAGAACATTGCCGCCATACTAGTAAAATAATTGTAATATTAATGTTCGAGCAAGTCGAACAAAGAGCCTGATGAGAAGACACCCGCGCTTGGCTGGCGCCGGCCGGGTGAGACAATAAAGCGACACTGCTATTCTGGCAACTGACAGTGACTGCATAACTGTACCAGACCCCTTCAACTGCACCTTAATTAGCTATAAGGTTGGCTGGTACGGTGGAGGATGAGGGCAAACAAAACAAAATCCCAACGTATTACTTGTACCCTGCGCTGGGAGAATTGTCCGTCACTCTTCCTATATGGCAATCCTACCCCTCGGTCGACCGAAGTCAAATTTCTCGGAATCCATCTCGACCGTAGATTGACTTGGAAGACTCATATAAAAGCAAAACGAATCCAAGCCCAGTTAGTTCGAAATGAAATTCTCTGGCTCATGGGAAGACATTCTGAACTCCACAATGGTAATAAACTCTTTAAATGTACCCATCTGAACCTACGGAATCCAGTTATGGGGATCATCAGCAAACTCCAACCTAGAGATCCTGGAGCGCTTCCAAGCCAAAACCTTCCGACTCATAGTCAACGCTCTATGGTATGTGTGTAACTCCCTCATCCGTAAGGATCTCCAGATTCCCTCGACCGATTCATCGAACATAACACAATGTATCTTTCGACTCCACAACACTCTTCCTTTATGCAATTCCTTCCACCAATCTTTTTGATTGCTTATCCTTTCCTAGATTCTCCTTCCTCACATTTCCCCAATACTTTCCACTCTTAACCTATACTTACCCTTCCTTATCCACTGCGCATTATTATTCCCGCCTTTCTGCCTATCCTATTGTCCTCTCCCTACCCACCCCACTCCTCATCCTTCTTATTCTTATCTATCTTCATGTCCTTTTTCCCTTCCTCCCGTCAACTCCAAGAAATTGGACATTGGCCTGCTCCCCAGCAAACCCCAAACCCTATGTCTTACCAACAACTTATAGTTCCTTCCTCGAGGACAGGTAGTCGTTTTCGTTGGGGATGAAAAAAAAATTATAACACAATAGAACGTTAAAACTAAACACGTTAAGAACTGGGTTTTTACACCCCGTCATAAAAGGAGACAGAATGTTGGAAGTTTCCCCTGATAATACGCGGATTATCTGTGGAAACTTCCAACATTCTTTCTCTTTTTGTTTTCCTCTACCCTTCCATACCTATCCTATTTCCACTCAACCTTCCTCTCCACTGGCCCCATTCCTTTTATACCTACTTCCGAGCAGTCTTTTCCTCTCTCTTCTCCTCTTTCTTCAGTTCAGTGTCTATTCTGACGATGTTCACAGCTGCCGAAGTGGAGGAAACGCTGGTTTCGAGTTACAATAAGACTCTGTGTAAAAACCCAGTGCTCAACGTGTTTAGTTTTAAGTTTGACTGCCACGGAAGCCTAACTTCAGTAATACAATATAATGTTATTTGTTTGTTCAGAATTCGAGCGTGTTCATTCAACAACCCACGTAATTCCGAGACTAAATATACTTTTAAATTTTGTTAAACATATGTTTGGTAATTTTTATCAAATTTAGAAGCGTCGGCAAAAGACAAATGACTCTAGACTGCTTTGTAATAAAAAGAAATTAGGTACATAACTAAGAAAACACAGTAGGATTAATCATATTTGACAACAATTTATATGTATATTTTTGTTTAATAAATGCTAAACATGAAATTTTTGTTGGAAGTTTTTGGTTCGATCTGGAACTCTGGAACGAATTAAACTTGTTTTTGCAACAGGTTGAATGGTTGATAACGAATGAATGATTGAAAACGCTACTTCCGAACGTATATGTATATTGATATAAGAATATTAATATAAAACTAGGATTTAGAATACAAATAGAAAATAGGATGATGTGCACGATGCGGAGCTCCGAGACTGAATCCTGAATTTTGCTTCAGTTGTCGGCTGCTTGCGCTACTGTACACATTCTCGAGTGTGGAATGTGGCGAACGCCACATTGTTATAGGAGGTTTCACTGTAATTTGAAACAAAATTTTGGCAAAATTTTCATGACACACAGTTTTTCACCTGAAAAACTTGACTCAATCTCCATTTAACGGTGAATTTGATTCCATTTTATTTGGAAGTCTTTCTTTCTTTTTAAAACCAAATATAAATAACTATATGTTCTAACAATTTTGAGTTATTAATGGACAGACCCGAGCGTGTTTCCCAGAAATTCACAGCACCATGATGGCTGGCGGAAATTCGGACCATTTGCAAAACTGAAAGGAGTTCTACGCCGCTGTCAGATCATATTAATGTTCAAAGAGCCGGTGTCTGTGTCTCTCGCATTATCTTGGCGAAGAGTCGTTGTTTATTATTTTAGGTTTGATCATCAAAAATATTTTACTGAACTGATTGATTAGTTGATAATTCTCGATAAAGTTAATTATGTAGAGATCTCGAGCACATTCGAGATCGTGTTATTAAGAAAAGCATTTCTTCGCATTTTTTGCGCTGTATTAATATACAGCGGCGACGTGGATAAACGCCCAACTTAAAAATGATAAGAATAACTAAAAAACACGGTTTCCGAGAATTTCGCGTGGTGGACGACATGGCAGAGGTCTGAGCAATATATTGGCACTGGGCAATAAGATGTATTGACAACGTTCATGCATTTGCCATTTTGCACATTTCTTAGGATTTCTCGACAAGGAAAATCTGGAGTATTGTCATCAAAGGCGCTTGGCATCACAATAGTACTGAGGACGTCTGCAAAATCTAAAAGCCTGCCAAATTGAATTTTTATGTTCTCATGTGAATTTGTCACTTATGTAAACATATTTTCATTACCACAAATATGTTGTATAGATTAATTCAGTTTTTAACTCAGAGACAATTTAATGCCAGATGGAGGGGGTGGAGAAGTGGATGAGAGGCAAATCGCTGTTGCCCCTTCAAAATACTTGACTACGTGGTTCCTTCGCCGTATAATTCGATTCTCATTGTTCATAGGAGGATAGAGTGTTTTGTCACTGAATAAGGATTTTGCTTCCGGATAATTTAATTTTAGGATTTTGCGTCTCGAATTTAAAATCATTTTCGAATTTGAAAGTTTGTTTTTATTCCCCGGAAGTTCTTTCCGCAAGGCGTTGGAAAGTTTGACATTAAGAACCGATGCAACGAGATTTACCTGCGTTATCCTCACCACTGAGAAAATTTTCAGAATCGTATTTACCCCGGAAACTTTACGAATAAATTTCCACAAAGAAATGTCAGCTAGAGGGAGCAAGGACTTGTCAAGAATATTTCCTAAGCAAACAAATTGTGATTCAACTTGTAAAAATTTTATTTATTTATTTATGATAACCACATTTGTATATCATTTTTGACAAGGGAAAAGTGAGAGCTAGAAATGAAAAAGAAATTGTATATATATTCTCCCTGCTTCAAGTGATTTGAGAAAGCTTCCGAGTCTTATGTTGGCGTAACGTCAACTGTGTAGCATTAACTGTTTATTAGTAAACGGAGATCGTTTAAACAGGAAATATTCAATAAACGCCAGAAAAAGGCGGACTAAAAAACTTGAAACGCGGTTTTGGGGAAAAATTGAAAGGATGTTAAAAAACGACGAGCTTAAAGAAGTGTTCCTTCTAAACGAATTCATCTGGAACGAACTGGTTCTGACGCCTTTTTGCATTTTACAAAGTAAGTTTAGTACCAGGAAAGTCGAAGAGAAAAACTCCGACAAAAAGTGGGAAGAGTAAAAGGAGAAAAGCTCTCTTTTTTGACAAAAAGAGCAGCCGATATTCGGAGAAATATGACAAAATTCTGCAAAGGATACATGTTACTTGTTCCCGTCGCAAATTTGTTCGCAACCTAATATTTGAGCTTGAATAAGCGTTGACTTCGACTCTTATTAACAATATCGAGTGTTTTCCATCACCCGGCTCACGTCTCTTACCGACAAATATTCAATTACGTCCGCTAATTATCTATTGTTTTTTGGAAATCAAATTTTTTTCGTCAGCGTATTTACAGGCGCCAGTAATTGCTGGGAAGTTGTAACATAGAATCAGGTCGTTCTGGAACTAAAATTGAAACACAGAGATGATTCCTCAAAACAAAGTTAGAGCATAGATGAGGGAAAAATTAAGTTTCTCCAAAACTGGAACTAGAGAAAAAGAGAAAACCGTGTAGTAAATTGATTAAAGAACACTCGGGGGTTTCTAAAAGTCTTAAATTAGAGAGAATAAACGAGAAAAAAAGGAAACAAACGACAGCGTTGAATTTTTTAAGGAGAAGGGGAAAAGCCACGAGGAAAACGCGTAAAATTAAAACCGTAACTGGATATCAAAATAAAAGGGAAAAAAAAGTTTTGTTACGTGATCGTTTTGAAGATTCCTGTAGACATCATTAAATTAAGGAAATTAAAAAATGTAGTCTTTTGAAATACTTAAGGATTCCACTGAAAACCCAACGGGATAAAAGGTTGTCAAGAGCTTTGAAACCCAGAAAAAACATATATTTAAGGTTTTAAAAAGGGAAAACTGTGAAAAAAAGATCCCGTAATGTTTTTTCTGCATTTCTGTTTCTCCCCCACCTCCCGTGTTCTTCCTTCTAGTCCTCTCCTACTAAATCATGCGGTTTTTAAGATGAGCGAAAACAAACCGAGAATTGATTTTTCTCCCTAAGACAAATATCTTGTTAAAAGATGGGAGGAAAAGAGAGAGAGAATCTATCCTCGTTTATTAGATTATCTGTTGGCATAGTCAGAATTCACTGCTTCACTTCCCAATCCTCCCGGTCCCCCACAACTTCTCTTAGCTCAGTATGGGCCGTCACGTACACCGAGGATGGTTCAGAAAGATAACCTAAAGTCCTTGCGAATGCAGCCCATTTGCGCCTTGTTTTTGAGCTTTTTCAGGAGGATAATGGCGATGACTTATAGTGGTGTGATGGTGACGAGGGGAAGACCAGGGGAGAGGGAAAGGGTTATGAAGAAAAGACATGGATTTTGGAAAATTCGTTGAGGCCTTGTTAACACTTCGACGTTCAGCGACACTTATCTGTGTTTTCGCCTTTGTTTCTGCTCCCAAAAAGGCTAGGTTGTGACAAACGCTTCTGAATAAGTTTTAATAAATGTTATGTTTACCCCCATTTTGAGTGCAACAGAAAAAATAAAATGGCAGCATAAAATTTAAAAACACATAGGAAATAAGCCCTTCTTTAAAAGAATTCTTCCATTGCGAACATATTTTGTCAAGGACTGGTTTCTTTCGTATTTTATTTTGAACTACAAAATCATTTGAGAACTTCAGATCGTCGAGTCAAATTTTTTTAACCTTTGATTTTTGTAAGAATTTTACAGACAGAAGGAAACGAAATAGCCGAGAAAGAAAGCTATAATACATTGGAGTTTTTAGGGAAAAGGCCACGACTGAAAAGAAAAAAAAAATTGTTCGAAATTATTTTTAAGATGAATCGAACTATGTTCTTTTTAGAACTTGACGCTTGGAATTCAGCTTAAGAAAATGTCATGGGACGAAAGGTTACAGTCCCGCACTAATTGAGTCAGCAATATAATGGAACGTGCTACTTTTCGGTAGCAATTGAACTTTTCATGTTTGTTTGGTAAGTGCAGGTGATATGAATAATTAAATAGATGCAAACAAAGGAGAAAGTTGTTGTTTGTTAGCAAAAGAAAGGAAATTTAATTGTTCTTCTTCATCAATAATGCAACCTTCTTTGCTCTTTGAGCTCTTATCGCATAAAATTTTATAGCTGAGATTATCACTCGTAAATTGCTGAGACGTTTTCACTTTTCTAAGAATTCATTAAACAACAATTTCCACTTGTCGAGGAAACTTTCTCTGGTATTGTTCCCGTTTTTTAGGTCGAGACCTCTTGGTGTTCCTGGAAAAGGGAAATTCCAGCACTAGAAAGCTGACATTTCAACATAAAGAGGATTGAGTTTACAAACGTTTGACGTTAATGATAGTGACGCATTTTCCAACAAAGTTTCCCTGGGTGATAACTCGTGAGAGATGAGATCTATGATGTTCAACAAAGATTGTTCTTGCACTACTCACACCACATTTGTAGGTACAATGACAAATAAAAGGAAAAATTTCTGTGCAAACAAAAATAAATTCAAAGGTTATCGGTGCAAATGTCTGGTAGTTAAAAGCAAGGATGAGCAACTAAGCACGCTTTTTAAGCAATTTCAATTTCTTTTTTGCTTAATTAAAAACCAAGTAAACTATTCAGCAACATCTGGCTGGCGGTCAGTTTAAAAATATTTTTTGTTTTGGAAAATGATCGGTAGTTTAAAAAGTTATCATGCGAATTTCTTTGAAGTCAAGGCTTACGCAATTTTCTTTGGTTTTTCTCGCAACGTTGCGTCTTAAAATCAGTTTTCTCGTCACGATGATATTCTACGAACTCAAAACATAAGATAGAGCGAAGTAATTTCGCCTGACAAAATATGTAAGAAACGGGAGGCAAAATCCCAAATGCAAAAGCCCAAAGTTTACCATGAATATCAAGGCAGACGACTGTAAAAGTACATTCAGTCCCTAGGTACTTGACTTACATCTTTCACTTTATTTCACTTCTCTCGAATGTTTGCTTTCTTTTTGATATGTTGCTTTTATAAACTTTTAATTCCGCCTCCGGAATTTGGTATCGCTAATAATTTTGATTCCGAATTCAGTCCTTCACAAAATAACTTTGCCCGATGGGGTGGAACTTAAATGGAATCATAGAAAAAAGGACGTAGTCCAACTTGACCACTTCAAGTTAAGTATTTTTGACGTCTTACACTTTTCGTTTAAGTACCTTTTTTTATTTATTGCTGCATAATTCATCTGTGAAATACAAAAGTAAATGTTTTATAACTAATAAACTAATGTAGAACATGAGCAAAGACGCTTCTATACTACTGAAGACGTTTTACAAGGTTCGAGAATATTAGAGATCTATTAAAATGATTCCGAAGGTTCTAGTAATTTCTTTGAAACAGATTGAAATATTCACTCTTCTTGAATTGAGTCAAAAGGTTTGTTTCAGGTACGGATTAAACCCATTCCTTACACATGAACACTCTAAACTGCTTTCACTTTTTGGCTCCTGTGTCTCTCAAATTCACAGAAAAACTTAAAGAGGGCGGAAAGAGAAACAGGAGACAGTAAATGTTGAATTCGAAGCAATTTTCGTGTTATTTCTCCGCTTAAAACTGAATGTTAGATGCAACAAAAGGATGAAGACCGTTGTGGTTAGAATTTAAGATAATTATAATATCCGCAACGAGGAAAGAGAAAGTGATAAAGCAATCAGGAAAATGATGAAAGGTGAAAAGCGTGAGGAAGGAGGCGGAAGTGTCTTGAAGATGAAGGGGATGAAGGGGAGAAAGGGAGGAAGAGGGTGTTCTCAGGGTGTAAACTACTGCGAAACTCCCTTGATTTAATAAACCTGTTACTAAAATTAAGTTCCGGTGAGCTTCTCTTGACATTAACATTTTGATTCCATCTCTTTAAAAAAAATTCAATTTCTTTTTTTTCACTTAATCCTCTGTATAACTCAAAATTATGCATTTGGATTTTGCCACGTCATATTTCCATAAAAACAAATTTTTTTCTTACTTATGACTAATGGGGTTATATTGGAAATTTTCACATTGAGCTTCGACCTTGAACTCAAAATTCTTTTCCCCAAAAACTATTTGTCTTCTGAACGAGGTTGTAGGTATGAAATGAAAGAATGAATGAATTTTCGAACAAGGGCTGAGTTTGTTTCCATGATTCTGTTTGTAGCCTCGGCTTAGTACGCACCAGTTATTTGAAAAATCTAAGTTATTACTTGAAAAGAAGCTCTTGTCTTGTTTGCATGTATTTATGTTGTATAGTGAAACGGTAAAAATTTAACAAAATTTTTTTCTACCAATCACATATACAAACATAAAATACTTAGGTACTAGAGTCTGTCCGTAAGCTTGAGCTAATGAGCAGTTTACAATTCGAACTGGTCCTCAATTTAACGCACCTCATTGAACACCAACACGACCCAGCAGCGACATGGAACCCTTTAAATCAAGGGTCTTCAACCCGCGACCCGCCGATATGATGCTGCTCGCCAACAGCACTTTCAATAATGACTATACAAAAATAATTTTTATAAAAAAAATAAAAACCAACTTAAAAAAATGGCCATAGTGCGAAAACTTTAACTATTGTTAAAGAAATAAATAGATTAATAATAACTCAAAAATCAAATAAATTTCACTAAAAGGGATAAAATATCAATAATTATCTTAATTAGTTACAACTAAACGACGAAATATTAATATGAAATTCCTTTGTGAAGTCGGTGCCAAACAAACTATACCTATAAGCGAGCGTACAAAATTTTATTTACTCATATTCCAATAAAAAATTAATTGTTTAATCATCCTGACCATTGCCGATAAAAAAATCCTTATCAAAATACCTATGGTCTGGCCCGCTGTGCAGAAAAAAAAATTTTTTTGGCCGTTGATTTGCAAAACGTTGAAGACCCCTGCTTTAAATAAATTTCATATTAACGAGATAGGATTAACGGTAAATGTTGTTTGGTCAAAAATAACTCAAAACCAACAATTTAAGACCAAATTTTTTGTTGCTTGGACCTCTTAAAATACCTTTTAAATAAAAGGAATTGCTGCGGCCGTGCGAAAAGGTGCGGTGGGTTGGTTCTCGATCCCAGCAGTGAGAGATAAAAGAGACGAGAATGATGGAATAAGTACTCTTACCCGCTTTGTCCTTGTTAGTGGTATGGTAGCTGAAAGGGGGGGGGGGAGGATAGGTTAGGAGAAGATCCCCTGAGCAGCTTACCGTTATCCAGACTACGTAGGTAGGAATACTTATCCGCGTGATATGAATAAAAAATAAAAGGAGACTGAACGTGCGACTAACGAGATTGAACTGAACCGAACTGCAAAATGATTGAAACTTTGAAACTATACTGCCACAAAATTGAGATTGAAATGGAGAAAAACCGAGACTAAAACTGGACTGCACTGTGTCAAAACTGAAACTCGGCTCGACGACAGACCCGAACCTGTCTACCTTCCGCTCGCATGGCGAACGTTTTCGCGGACTTCCTTCGCTCCGCTTCCTTCCTGCTCCTATTACTGAAATTGGCGCAAACAGGAATAAAATTAAGCTAGAAAGGGCCGTTTTTGCAAGCAAAGAACAGAAAAAAATGAAAACATATAATAACTTTGACCATTGTAAAAAAAAGAGGAGTTGCCGACAAAAATGTGATAAACGATCTTCATTGTCCCAATAAAACGAGAGGATTGAAGAAAGAATGAAAAACTGAAGGATGAAAAGCCCAAGTTGTGAAAAGTTGAAAAGGAGAGCTTAGGGCTGAGGCTCATCGTCAAACTGTGACGAATGACTTTAAAATCACCACCAAAGAAATTACCCTGTTTCTCTCTTTTTAAAAAATTTTTCTTCTCTTCAGTTTTATTGAGCAATGAAAAAATATTTTAAGTTATATATATATATAATTTAAGTTATTATATAATATTAAGTTAATGTTTGCATAAGCAAATTGCCAGCCATCCTTCACGGTAATATCAACTTTACAATTTGTAGTTAACCCAAAAATGGTCACAATACTTTAATATATCACATAATTCGTACGATTCGGCATGAAACTAGAATTATAAAAACAACATTCCTTCTCGAGGAAAACCATAAGTTCATCCGCTGTCGTCAGGATGATGCACTCCTCATCATGTGACCAAAGTTTTCGCTGGTTCTCTTCTCTGGTCCCCAGTTTTTAATAGCTAGGGCATATCTCCTAAAAATTCTTGTTTTCTTTTATTCTAGTAGGCCTACTTGTAAATCACTGATTCACGAAAATGAAAGAAATAAGCAATACCGAGACTGAAGTCAAAATTGAGAAAACGAGTATAGTGGAGCCAAAGGAAAATTTTTGAACCGAAAAAAGTGAAAAAGGACAAAAAAATCGAGGCCAAAGACCTTCATATGGTAAGAGCAAAGAAGCATTTCATGTCCTGGCTTCCCATCCGCCTTCCATCCTCCACCCCCTCTCTCATCACCATTTCTTCTCTCCTGGGAAATTTTCCATCTTGAGCACTGTTTTACAAATCTGAATTTGCCGATTACCGATTTTTTACTCCGATAAAAAAAACCATTAAAAACCAAACAAAAATAAGATCTTTACGTATTTAGCGGGACAAAGGAAAGTCAAAAAATAAAGCAACGATCAGCGGCAGATCAAACTGACAAACGAATTTTTCCACTAAATTATTATTTGGTCATTAAGGGGGAAAAAAAGGAGAACAGCATAGACTGAAATGGAAATTATTTAAAGCGGAAAACAGAATACTGAGAACAAGCAGATATTGTGAACTGAAAAATCGGGGAAGAGCTTTGAAACTGGCGAAACGCAAAATGAATTTTATAGAAAGCTCCGTAACGTCCGATTTCACTTTCTCTCACTAGTGCTCTTCCTAAGGGTTGAATCATTGCAGACAAATACAAACGACAAGAAACTTTTCTTAGATTACTCAAGAACCTCATTAAGCTTCCAATAAACTCAATAAAAAAAATGGCGGTTTAAGATGGCACGTGACAGTCGAGTCTGATTTTTAATGCTCATACTCTCTGCCACTTGTCTCCACTGGAACAGGCAGTGGAAGGTTTATTACTGAGAGTTTGTGTCTAGTGTAATGGAAGGATGTTCTGATGCTTGAAATGATTTGCGAACCGACGTGGTTTTACTATGTATTATAGTTTGTTCTATTGATAACGATACATGTTGCCCTTAAGAATGGTGAAGACAATCTGTCGTTGGCCTTTTGGGCCCATTGTCCGTTTATCAGGTATGTGCTGACCTTCACAGCTTTATTGGCTGAACAAGGTCGGTGTAGTTAAAAGATCTCCTCAAGGTGCTCAACAAACAATTCAGGTTTGCTTTTTACTGTTTGTATTGATTGTGCAGAGGGTTGTATATTCTTGTGTCGGAGGTGCGGTTATTCAGCCATTTCTTCATAGCTTTGCTTTTTATCTAAAACAAGCTCCCAACTTTCCTTAGAACAGGTAAGATTTTCCCCTCTTTTTAAACGAGTACTCTCGGAGTTTGCACATACGGTTTTCCTGACACAATTTTTTCACTATCGCTCATAAACCACCTCGAATTCAATGTTATCCTGACACAAAATCTCTTGTAAATAACCGTAAGATCGTCAGCGACGCATGCGCAATAAATTCCGCCAACACCGAGACGAAAAAATTTACGCGAGACTTGCGGACGTCATTGTGTTAATATAATTCTGAAGCCATCCAAATTGGTTTTATTTTATTTGTGAGAAATTAAGAAGATTCTTTTTAATGAAAATGTCTAATTTTATTTTTTTATTTCTCAATTAAAAAATGCTAAGTTGGAGACACAATAACGGCAGAACAAACTTGAACGTGGCACAAATCAACTGTTAATATTTACAACTAGAAATATTTCTGCCATCTTTTGGCTATGGCATTAACCTACGGTTTCTCTAAAGTTATATAAGAGGACACTAGTGATGTTAACTTTTGGCGGTACATATATATTTGAAAAAGATTTTGCGGTTTGAAGTAAATTTAATTTTGTGCCTAATTTGAAATTCATAAAATACACCCATGCCTCGCTTTACGGCCTAGATACGTTCCATGAAACTTAATTTCTAAGTATTGGATAAGAGCGAAGCAAAATGTTGGTTGGCGAAAACAGCCTAAAAACACCCGTCAAACGGCTCGCGACAGAAATTTGCGAATTTATTAATAATTAATGGGCTAGGCCATAGGTGGGGAACCTGCGGCCTCCGGGAGGTTCTTGTGCGGCCCTTTGCACCTAGTACAAAATGGTAGAGTTCGTTTCAAACAATTATTGTACATCAATGCCATGACAATTGCTCGAAAAATCCCGCCAAAGACAGTCATATTGTAACATGACGTCAGAATACTCTAAAAAGGATCTCATAGAAATGTGGAAAAATGCTGTTGAATATCCATGCCTTGGAGAAAATGCTCGCCGTTTACTTTCCTGCTTCGGAAGTACCTACTGTTGCGAGACAACATTTTCTCTCATCTCAAAAATAAAGACAAATTTAAGAACGCAAATTACAGATGCATATTTAGGGGATTAATTAAAGCTGTGTTTTACGAAGCTTGATCCAAATATAGGCCTACAATTACTGTCAAACAAACAACAAAGCCAAATAAGTCACTAACTTAGTGAATAAAAAAATATTTTTTATTGTTGTGTGTGTGATGCGTGCGATGAGTGAATGTGAATGCGTTGCGCTGGTTCGTGACCAAGCGAGAGAATGAGAAAATACTAAATGCGTACGACTTACCTGTGTTCCTGCGGCAAGGAATCCAGGACAGATGAACCTTTTAGGATGGGTGTGGAAGGAAAATTCACCTGTACCTTTTACCTCTGCTCCTGTTTGCATAAAATGCGCGGTAATGAATGCGATGCAAATGCGTATGAAAAAACTGAACAATGCGTAGAGTAACTTGACCAATGCGTACGAAACAACTACACTAATGCGTATGAAACTGTGCAAATGCGTATATGAAACTGTGAGCTGACAGGTGATCGCCGTCAAGTCTGACCGGCCCGAACAACGCCTGTCGCAGCTTGCTTCAAAATGAGTTTTGTATCTAACAATTGTATTTTTAATAATATTCTTATATTATTTTATATGTATATTATATTTAAAATTTTGTAGCATTATATTTTATTTTTTCTATAAAATGCAATAAATTGTTAAATCTATAGAAAAACTATAATAATTTCACAAAAGTCACTTTCTTAGGTCAATCAGCTTCTGCGGCCTCTCTTACTGCTGCCTAATTTAAATATGGCCTCTAATGTAAAAAGGTTCCCCACCTCTGGGCTAGGCCATTCGTCGTTCTGTTTGAACCTGAAGCTTGGCCCTCTCGAAACCTTGGTTTGATCGAGCAAGCGGGTCTCGATTTTTTTAATAAAATGGCGCCAACACATATAAAAGAAGAATTTTTTAAAACATCCAACGCATTGATTTATCTTGCCTGTCGACCGCTTCCATTCTACGATTGTACTTCACAGCACAAGCCAGTTGTAACACAGTCTCTTCTCAAATACTTCGTACTATCCCTTTCTGATTTTGAGTGTTTCGTGCTTATTTTTTATACTGTATACATATTTTTCTGTTATGACAACGTAAATGGGATGATGTTTCTACTGTTCTCTGTTAGATAGTTTTTCATTCATTTTTTTTCATAGGACATTTGATGCCAGTTTTTCTTTTTACTCATATTGTCTTGCATTTTAGCATTTGCTTTCTTCGTCATGCAAAACGGTTAGACTAGGTTTTGCTTGTTTATTTCACAAGAGTTCGATGATTTGTTTTTCTCAGTAATTCCGTCCAATAACTAACATTTTATATACTTTATACACAAAGATAGGTACGGACTTGCGGCCCTGAGCAAGAGGTGCGGTGGGCTGGTTTTCAACTTCAGATACGTGAGTGAGTGATACGAGAAATGAGAATAATGATGATAATGGAATGCGTACGCTTACCTGCTTCGTCCTTCGTATTGATATGTCAGCTGAACGAGGAGAGGATAGGTTAAGAAAGGATCCTTAAGAAATTTTTCTTGTAAATCTTTCGTTGTCCAATTAATACTTAAGAAGAGGCAGTTGTTTGTTTTGAATGACGTTCTTAACCCTTTCCACTCCACCAGCTCCACTGTCCAAAGCCATAGCAAAAGTGATTAATAAGATTAGAATTAAGAATTATTGTATAATATAGTATCCTGTAATTACTCATAAAATAAAGTTTATCATATAAGAAAAAATCAATTTTATTGTAATTAATTGTAATACAAAATACAAAACCCCCCAAAAGTTGAAAAACGCAATTTTAGCGTGGAGCTGATGGAATAAAAAGAAAAAAGACTTGGAGTGGAAATGATCAAAAGTTTTTGAGCTTTTGATCGACCCCTTGCCAACCAGTGGAGTCAATTTACGAAAATGGTTATTGGCAATTAGAAACTCTTACGACCGGCGGAACCTCTGCAAATTCTGTTTTACTTATGGCTTCTTCGCTCAAAGTAATGGCGTTCAAGAAAAAAATTGTGATAACAAAATAAAAGCATGGGTAAGATAACAAATAACAATAATAGACAAATAATGATTAATAGGATAACAAACATTAATAGACAAAGAAAATGTCTTAATTATTTGTTGGAACTGAACAATGAGTTAAGTTCATATAAATTAAGAAAATCACTTATTTAAATCTGGTATTAATAAATGGTGTAGTGGTTAAGTTCCCGCATTCTGTTATACATAAAATTTTTAAGGGTTAAAAACGGGATTAAAACCACCACCACCAAATAAATGGTGTACTACGAGAACACGTCAACCCTCAAGACTTACTGTTCCGTAGACTATGTAATTTGAAAATTTAATTGCTCTTCTCGATTCTTCACGAAAATAGCTATGAAAACGAAATTTCAAAATTCGTAGGGGAAGGGGGAGATATATGACGATTTGTATCGATACCCCACATTTACACGACGGGGGCCTGGGAGGCCCCCTCGCTCTTTTCGTTTTATTTGCCTATTTTTATTCAAAATTTTGTGACTTTTTTTTGAGAACTTTGCTTAAGAATAATTTCCTTTGTCTCTGGAAGCAAGCCGACAGTCAAAACAGATCAGTATTTCTCGAAGGAAAAAAACACGGCGGCAGACACTTTGGGGTTTTCTTCCGATCATTTTATATAAAACTCAAAATTAACCAATGGAATGGATCGGTTTTCTTTTACTTACAACTCAAACTTTATACAGATTCCGTGAAGTTTTGGATGACGGAAGCCGTGAACATGTCTTTTGGCCCGTGCCCGCGCCCGCGCGCACATCCTTTTTTGAGTTTATCTTAATGTCCACGCCTCCGAGGGCTAAAAATCAAGGTGTGGTAATTCTTTACAAACTATATAAAATAACTAAAAGAAAAAAGTTAGTAAAAACGGCGTAAAAATTTAAGAAATTTGTAATTATTACTCCCGGGTGGGTGCACGTCTCCACCTCTCACCACTAAAATGCCTTTGACGAGTAGCCCATTCATTGAGGGGTTATAAATTAAGGCATTTTAATTATTTAATAACCATATGTTAAAAATATACAAGAAAAAAATCAATTAAAAAAGCTTAAAATATGAAAAATTCAAAATTAATCTGACGGGGCCTCGGAGGCCCCCGTTGTGTGAATGTGTTCGTCGAACCGCTCGGGCATCCTAGGGTTAAAGGTATTCTAAAGGTTTGTAAAAACTGAATTTTCACTCTTGGAAAGAAAATGAAAAAGAAAGAAATTAAAATAGAGCTTTTAGTAAGGGGAAGAATTGAAGTTTAAAGTTACCATAAAACTTGTGTCACCTAACTACAATGGTCGTATATACATCCATTCTCATTTACGTTTATAGTTTTCTCTTTACACTCCATGTCACTGTGATTTTTTTCTCTTATTTCTCCTCTTTTGTTTTCCCATCAAATAAATAAAATAAGTTCAGTAACATTATTCTGCGTAAAACATCAATCATTATAATTAATTATTAATAATACAATTAAATATCGTTCATTAGAATCATTTCCGTGGTTATATTTAAGGTTACAATTACTTTTACAAAAACGAAAACAATTGCTTTTGCATTAAAACCTAAATTTCATTTTAATAAAATTAATATTACTGTATATTCTTGTAGGATCTTATACAAATCCCCTGGGCTCTATGTTATAAAACCCCGGAAATGTTTTAGCAAAACTAAATTCGGTGCATTGAACAATCGTTTCCGCGATCTCCTATTATTAATAATTTCAAAGATCTCTTTTCATAAATATTTTTAACTTTTCGTATAAAAAACAGGCTGAGGGAAACCTGACAGTAATATTAAGTTTTAAAATCATTCCACCCAAATAAGTCACTTTCAAAAACATGAATATGACAACAATGACACTTATATGTGAAACAATTAAAATTATTTAACAATTATTCTATAAATTGTCGTTTCAAATTGAAATAAAAATTCTTATTCAGTGAGGCAGTGGAAGTATTTCATTCCGCCCTGGATATGAAAATCCATATTATTATTATTATTAATTAAATTTTCGTAACCCTCACTACTATCTTCAGACATTATTTTAATAATACACTAATTTTCAATTTTATTTAGTAAGACTAATGTTCAATTCAACGCCATATATAAAACACTATCTGATTTCATATTTTATGCTTTGGAGTAGCCGAAGCTGTGAAATGTTTAAAAAATTTATACACACACACACACTCACACATATGAGAGAAAGAGAGACAGAGACAGAGAGTTAAAAACTAAATAAATAAAAAATTTGCTGTGAAACCAGGCTCTAACGGCTATAAAAATTCTGGCGTTACATTTATCTTTCAATTAGCATTCCTTCCGAGTTTCCTTTATCTTGAATCATATCTATTTTGAATTGTTTATAATTATCATTGCTATAAAAGAAGTAAAATAATAAGAACTATAAAATGAAGAAACATGTATGCCTTTTAAAGGTGAAATCTGTCTATTTTTCGCTCAAAATGAAGCGTTAACAGTCAAGAAAATGAAGCTGCTAAAAGTGCAAGCTATCGTCTTAGGAGCATCATCTGCCTTAAAATTAGTAATTAATCTATTTTCCTACCGGGTTATATGAAACGTAAAGATATAGATAAGTCAAGATATTCAGGGAACCTTGACGTAACTCTCAACAGCCAATTGGTCTCTAAATTAAGTTTTAACATTTTAACGTGAATTTGGAGCGTTGAAGATTTATCTTTAATGGGAGGCTTAATCATGATTTAATATTATTCATAATTGCGGACCTGCGGACCCGTGGCCGTCCGCGGCAGGGGTGGCTCAGGGGGGTGAAGGCTTTAGCTGAATCCCGCCTGATAACCCCGGGTTCTCTGACTTCAATAGCGGAAGATCGTGCCAGTTGGAAGTCCTTGATTGCTTCCCTCACCCCGCGACCCTAACGGATAAGCGGGTCCATGAAAAGAAAAAGAAAGAGAATTGCGGACCTGAATTTCGAAAGTTGAAAATTTGGTATCTTTTTATTCAATACTAAGTTTATTTTAGCCCATGGCTGATTTTTAAGTTGCTAAAAGAGTTAAGTTGCTTTTACGACCAAAATAAAAGTATCCAACTTGATCAACATTTAACTCATACTGAAAGTTTTTAGACAAAAGTTTTTATTTTGCATTATAAATTCCACACATGATCAAAAATCAATAGGAATAAGACTGCGATTAAGTTTTTGATGGGAACTTTCCATTTTGGTAACTTTTAATCTACTCTTCCTCCTGCACCCACTTGCCCACATGCACTATTTCGAATTAAGCCAACCAAATCTACTTCGCTTCTATTTTGCTCAATTTTTACTCCTTTTTTTTGTCTTTTTTGATTCCACTTATTTGAAAAATTAAGAACGCTTCTTCGAATCATGGTAATTTATGAATTTGATATTTTAAATTGCTACATATAAAGTATATAAAAGCCCCTACGGTTTATATGTATGTATACCGTTGTGACTCTTTTCCCCTACCTATTTACTTCACCAAGAGCGCGCGCGCAAAAAAACAAGACATAAACAAAATTGCAGTCATAACGAAGTAATATTTACAATAAAAAGAGTGAAGAAGAAATACAATCAGGTGGCGAAAACAGTTCAAATCTTGATATGCAAAAATTCTGATAATCAATCCTGAACAAAAAACAATCTCTAAAGAAATTTGTCTGCGAGGCGTTAGTGGAAAGAAATGTTTGGCGGTGATTTGCAAGAGAGAAACTCTTGAAGGTAGATACTCACACGAATTACATCCCTGGTTATAAGACTTGACGGTAGCAAATTCCATCAATGACCACATAACTGACAGCACAGAAAATTCAGGAAGTAATTTCTATTTTGGGTGAACATTCATGTACATAATTATAGTTATAGTTAAATTTTAATACCGTGTTCACCCACTTTGGGTGTAACATGATACAGGAGAAGGAAGATTTGAACTCGCGATGATAACTTATTAGCCTGGCACTCGACCACTACACCACAGACCTCCCGCTAGATCAATTAGTTATAACGAGTGTAAATATCTTGTGTGAAAATTGCACTCGAAATAATTGGTAAATTTTTTCAAATAAATAAATATATGGATAAATTTACTCGCAATTCTGAAATTTTTCAAAAAGTAACAAAAAAAAGCTTTTAAAACTTAAAATAAACATGTAGTTTGAATAAAAATGTCTTAGAAAAAATAAGTGCCCTGATTCTGCCTTGTGTTCTAGCTAAGTGATAAGATAATTTGAAAGTTTATTTTTTCAAAGTAACAGCACTATCGAGCACGTACAATCATGACTATTTTGGAAAAATGAATCGAATACAAAATTAATACATTTTGATTATTGAACAAGAGTAGTGGATAAAAATTCTTAATAAAATCAAATGAACAATAGAAGATACTTAAACATGTGCTAACTTTTCTCCTTATGCGTTGAATATTTGCCCTTCACGTGTGTGTTTCCATAATATAGTGATCATAATCATAAAGATTTAAAAATAAGAACCTTGGTTTGAAAGTCAATTTTTTTGCCTACGAAAGTTTCCATAGATGATGAAATACCCTGCAATTTTCAACAATAGTGCCAACTTCATTTGGAAATGAAACATGAATCGCAATCCAGTAATTAGTTATAATTTATGATACCCCCTTCCTTCTTCATTCTTTGTAACTTCAAACCATTGTGCACATATCTGAATCGATTAAAAGTATATTTTAATACAAACTTATCGAGGTCATGACATCATAATTGTCTATATTAACTATCTACTGTATTAAATAAGTCGACAATACACAGTTTCAGTCGTGTCTTTAGTAACGATTCAAAATGAAGAAATGAATGATATGGGTGGGACTCATGAAATAATTCCTCAGATATGAGGTTCCCTTCACAATTTAAATGCATAATACGAAAATGAAAAAATTTTCTTGCTTCCATGTACCGAATAAATAACACATCACTTACTACATGGGAATATCTACTTCAAGTAGATAATTGCAAAAACTTACGAAGTAATTATAATAGAAGCAATACAATCGGCCTAGAACAGAGCAGGCGAACCTATGGCACGCGTGCCACAACTGGCACGTTTGAAAATTTTGATGGAGGGAACAAATACAAAATTATTATTTTTTAATAGAAATTGATCAAAAATTATTTGTGGCACATCACGTATTTAAAAACAGAATTTTTATAACTTTGTGGCACGGACATCAAAAAAGGTTCGCCATCCCTGGCCTAGAAAGTGTTCAACACATTGCGTGCCATGTCATTCAAATCTGAATGATGGTATTATAACCTTCACGATATCTTTATTTACATGTGGATTATTGGATTATGCAAACTAAAACAAATTTAAATTGTCTGCCGCATCCTGCACTCTATATTTAATTACTCATTTTTGATCATAAAAAAAAATCATCAGTCAAGAACCCAAAAAATTTCCGTCATTCGCAGAAGTAAAATTAAATTGATTCGACAAGTCCAAGTTATTTTTTTTAACACAGGAATTTAGGGCGATGCCGCAGATTTGATAAATTTTTGGTAGAACATTGTACATCCAATCGTATGATTCATATGTACATGACGGCAAGTAATATTTAAAAATTCTAAAGCCAGAAATAAAAATAGAAGAGAAATTTAACTAGCCGATATAATTAACAAGGAATCTCTTACAAATAACGTATACGTCCATGTGGCCATATTCTTATGATAACATATTGCGTTTCTTATTGGCTCGCAATATGTTAAAGGTTTAATTAGCTTAACAGTGTATTGGTAAAAAGGTTTTTTTGTGAATCGTGTTGAGAGAATATTTATGCACAGGTTTAATGATTTTTCTAAACAAAGAGCAAGAAAAAATTTTTGGTCTGTGATGTCAGATTTGTTTGGGAAAAGCTCTCAAACTTAAAAAAAAAATCAATCGATAATTTTTTATTTTAGAAAGTCTGATTTCATCTGGTATGAAATGCCAATAGAGAAAAATGAATTTGTTAAGCCTAACTACAATTTTAAAATTCTTTTTATTGAGAATGAATATCTTGAATTTAAACCGTCTGAGCTTAGAGAAGTATTTTTTAAGTGAGGTGCACCACTGAAGTTAGGAAAATAAAAAACCTGTTGCGATATATGAAAATAACTTTCATTCTAAAAAACAGACGAAATAATTTAACAAAAAGTAAAAGTTTAGTACATAACAATGCTTTGACCCCTTTTTTAAAAAGCTGATACAAGTTTAGGTGGCCATACAACCTTATTTTACAACAATGTATAGTATAATTGTACTTTTTTTAAAAACAGATTTCATTTTTTTTCGTTCCTCCGAAGTGTATGTGGGGAGGAGGGTAGACAGAGCCCAACCCATACACACCTGGCGAGGATGTATGCGAGGTTGATCCTCTTAATATGTTAATTTTTGCCTAATTTATTACAAGCCTGTACCAATAGCATTCACCCATACCTCGCTTTACGGCCTAAATAGGTTCCACGAAACTTGGCCATAAAGTGAAAAGCCGTAAAAGGAACCAATTATTCTAATTCAAATTCATACAAATTCAATGGGATCCAATGGGGTTCCAAATTTGTCAAAAATGTAACATGGTTTATCATTAAAAATGCATTTTATCTAATTTAAATAAAAAATACAAACTTAACATTTCAACATAAAATAAAAACAGATTCCAAAAACCAACAATAACCCATTAACAAAAACGGAACAACTTCATATTACATACAACATGTGTATGTATACATAAATAATTTTTTTAAATGGCTTTAATCTGAAGACGATGAAGAAATGGTAACCTGCAGATCACTGTCATAATCATTTTTCGCTGGTAAGGATGAGACTGGCTTTAAAAAATTGTTCAACGTTGTTTGTCTTGCCTCCTTGTCTATTTCGTTCTTCAGTGATTTCTAACAGCTAATGACTGAGTTAATTCCTTGAGAAACTTAGCGTGCATTCAGGATCGTTTTCAAGGAGAATGTTTATTCCTTGTTCGAATTAGGGAAAAACTTTCGACAAACTTTCTTGATGTTAGCTGTTTGGATACAAAAGACTCTGTGTTTTCAAAAAATGCCAGTTCTGCTTGCAATTGAATGAGTTCCTCATATGAAAAAGGTTTCCTAGGTTCTGCTTTAAGTAGATCAAGCACGTCACGTTCATTCAAATCTTCAAAGCCGAGATCATATGCTAGATCTAAAATGTTTTGCTTAATTTCAATAAGGAGATTACTACTGCACCAGTACTTTTGACACATTCTGGCCGTTGTAGCGAAACACTTTAGACCATAAATCGAAAACGTGCCATAATTGAAGAGGGCCGGTGTAGCGAGATATGGGTTTATTCCAAACCAGGGGTGTCAAACTCAAAAGTTAACTTGGACCAAATAAACAACATTCAACTTTAAGTGGGCCGCAAAAAAAAATCAATGATAATAGAAACAAATATTTTTATTTTGAATGGTACATTGTAATAAACATATATAAAGTTAATTTAATGTTTAAAATAATCCGTATAGTTTATAAATAAAGTGTATTATAATTTTATAAGTAGGTTTTGCTTCTAATTCGCATCTATTTTTTTTTTACTTTGAGTCAGTACTATGACTGGGCCGCAAAAATGTTAATTTCGGGCGGCGAGTTCGACACCCCTGTTCAAAACTTAGAAACGTTGACTCTTAATATAATATTTGCTTACAGTTCTATGCTTTTTTATTGAAAAACCTCTAAGCTTTTTTCTTTCAAGATTAAAAAAAAAATTAGAAATTAAAATTTTGAAAGTCTATATCCGTCGAAAAACATTCATAAAACAACTCCAAACCCAATTTTTACTACCAACTTACAATGAGCCCGATGATATGCGTGTACAACACAAACGACAAACGCATAACTTACCAGTAACATAAAAATTACTTAAAATTATAGCCTTTAGTATGAATATAGATGTGCTTTTTATCTTAATATAACAATACCAATTTACATTTTTGCAACTAAGTTTATTTTTTTCAAAATAAATTCGATCAACCAATTCGAAAAAGTTTTTAACAAAATTAAAAACGTAAATAAAAAATAACATTGATCATAAGAAATTAGTGAAATTAAAATTAACTGTTCTTTGTATAAAATATACTTAAACAAACGTGATGGTGTTTTGCTGTTGAATTGAAGGATAGCAGTCATCGAACACATAATTTTCATTATAATTACAAAGGTAAACTTCCATTTGTATTAGAATATTGCAGTAAATTATAATAATGAAACGTAAGCATGTTTTTCATAGTGTTTCAAATACAGACATTAACAATAAAATGAAATACTGTTTTTGAAAACTAAAAATCTGTCGTATTCAACGAGCCATGTCACAAGTGCTCAAATTATACTACTACATTTCTAAATATCTTAATCCTACTCTTGACTGACATATAATTATCAAACTACTAAGGAAACTACTCCATAAACTATTCGGTGGTCATTTTTAGTTGACAAGTTAGAATTAACTGGAGAGGCCCACTGCTTTTAAATTTGGACTAACAATAAAGTAATAAGTGTAGTGAAACATTAATAATGATGTTTCTTTCACTGTTTTTAACTGGTTATCATTTGTTTCTAATTCTCAACTTTACCCAAAAGTTTTCATATTGTCGAGCAAAAATCAAAAATGAAATGAAGATTCTTTTCCTAAATGCCTTAACCTTTTGTCAAAATGGACCACATATAAAAAAAAGAAGTATTCGGCTTCAAATCTTGTTGTTTAACAGATAATTTTGGGATTGACTAATAAACATTCGTGAATAAAAAATTGTTCTCATTGCTAGAATTTTTACTACAGTATGAATTTATTCTTCTAAAAAATAAAAATAAATTTAACTTGTTTTAAAAATGATTCAACGTACTGATGTGCATTTTGAAATGGGAGAGTAAAAAAAGAAAGATGCTCACAAGACCGGTACAGATACAATTATTTGATTTATATTAATGAATTATATTTTTTAAAATGTTGCAAAATAATTATCGCATATTGTTTACTGATATTTCAATGAACATCCTGAATGATAATTAATTTAAATCATCTACCACCACGCTACAGATGAATTTTTGCCCCACTACACTTCCGATATGCATTACTACAATATAAGAAATTCAATAAATTGTTTTATTGTTGATATATTCTTCCTTTTTTTCAGGTGTCTTGGTAAAAAAAAAGTGAAAATCGTCCAAACTTTCCTGGAGAACGTAACCGATCGACCAATAAATAGAAAAATATACGGTGTTTGACGTACTTGGAATACTGATATTGCTAAGACACGAGATTGATGAAAAGCTAGAATGGAATTTAATCAGAAATGAACAGTTGGAAAGTAATAAAGAAAAAAATTCAATATCAACCGGTAATAAATATATAAAAAAAAACAAAATGAAGTTTAACACATTACTCAAATCCGAATGACGGTAACATACAGTAGCCTGAACGATTTTGTCACTCACGTATATACAATCTTATCTTTTTATGTTTAGGCGTAGTCATTCTCGTATGTATGACAACAATGGAATTTCTTATGTAGAATTTCATATATAGTTCACAAGGAAAATGTGAGATTGTGTAAAATAGAAAAATTAAAATGTTTAAAAATTTCATTTGGCGTACTTTTTTTATTATAAAAGTTTTCACAACATTGGTTCGTAAACAATAAATAACGCAAAAAATTGCGATCATTTAAGACGTGTGATATGGATGATTCGACAAACGTAATGCAAAGGCTAACCTATAAAATAAGATTTATAACCCAACGGAATAAGATTGATAAGTAAATATGAAGCTAATACACTGGCTAAAACTTTACTAAATATCGGAAATACCAAAATTTTCGCCATTCACGTATCTGTAACATGGCTCATTTTGGTAGAGCTCTATACATCTGACAATGTACATTCATATATTTATGACAGAAGTAGTAATCGTAAATCTCTAGTGGACAATTTTGTCATATTTCACCGATCAGTGCTTGGCAAGCAATGTGTTAATGAACGGAACAGGTTAATTTAGAGCAGTGATGAACAACCTTAGCAAATAAGTGGACCCCACTGTCAGATGCTGTGCAATGAAGTATGTAGCTTAAACATTTTTTTAATCGAACATAAAAATTATTAAAAGAAAGATTTTTAATATTGTAAATCAAGAACATGAAAATTTTTGAAAAGGAAAATGCTCAATGCAATTCATTTGATATCTGATTAGGTTGACGATACAGACATCTTCGAAAGGTTTTACAAAATTTTTGTAAAATAAGAATTACGCAAGCCGCACAATAAGTGGTGATGTGCCGCGAATCGCCGGCCCCTGGGTTAGGACAAAAAAAGGTAAATTTTAATTTAAACCTAAACAGCTAACAATTTTAAATTTTCAATGAAAAACACAACTGGGTTCTGCGCAAAATGACTGACAATCATTTAGTTTTTCTTATATTAGTCTTGACTATGAATTAATTTATTATATAGAGGCAAGAGCAAATCGCCAAGTGTTAGACAAATTTCCTTTTTCTCAAGAACTTAATGATAAGAATTAAACAAACATTTAAATCATATGTGCCAACAGTGATCAGAATATAAATGAATATTACATTTATTACTTTTTGGAAATATTTACACGAGAATCTAGCACAAAGCCACCAGATTTAAAACGTTTGGTGCACCATCTTAGGATTTAGTAATTAGTCATCATTGTACTCACGCGTTCGTGTGTGTAACCTATGCGTTCTCATGAATTTAATGGTTTCTTTTTCTTCTACGTTTTTACTTTTATCTCATTAGTTAACGCTCTTTACATTTTATTTACATTTTTTTTTAATCTACATATGTTATATATTTCAGTGCGATACCGCCTTTGAAAATATGAAGTATTAATAAATTTGTGGAATAATGTCTCACCTTTTTTTCATCACTCAAGCAGTCTTTGCCCATCTTCTTGGAATAGTATTATATATTCTTTCTCCCAAGGATTTTGAATTCCAAGCAGTGAACTCTTCAATCAACCCTAATTGAATGCCTCTTTCGCTTGTGACGGATTCTTAAGCTTCTCTTCTGAAATTTTCAGGAATTGAATCAGAGCTACAACATAGATTTATAATAGACAACTATTGGCATCTATCAAACAAAAGAGACGAATCCTCCGCAAAGTGAAAAGAAATATTTTTTAACAAATTCAATGCTTAAAGAAAAAAATAACACATTTTTCCTAAATCTACATTCTATTTTTACATGCTAGTGAAAAACAAAAACTCTCAAAAGAACTATAAATATGTAAATAAATGCATCAAACGGCGTATATTTGATTTCATGTAATTAGGAATGTGGGAAAATGTAAAAACCAAAAAGAAGAGTGAGCTGGACTATGCTTTAGTGCGAACTCAGTTTAATTTTTTTTTCTTTTTTTAAATCAGAAAACTGGAAAGAATTCTGTAATTATATAAAATTTTAGGTAATTTAAAAGATAATTCTGAAAACAAGTTTTTCCAAATCTCCTCTTTTGGAATTTCGACTATTTGTTTAAAGACAATTTGTGCGGCCGTTATTCATTGAGAATACATTGTTCTTACTCTTTTTACTCGTTTGCAATTAATTCTCAATATAAGAAATTTCTTACAAAACGATATTTCTTCACATTTCAATTTATTAAACTCTTGTGAGTATTATTAGTCAAACCAGAAGTAGCCAACCATAATATACTGTAAATGTATGGTTGGTTGGTAGTATTTACGACAGTTTTTACCACCGTAGTGTATATATATAGAACCGAAATGTTCTGTCCTAACTGTTACATGAAGTTTGAACACGTTGGTTTGTATTTATTTGACGCCCTCTTGGTTCTCTCGTCTTGTCATTCAAAGTATTAGTATTGACCTAGTTCATGAATTAAAACGAAAATGATTCGGGTTAGTATTAAGTGAGAATGGACCTTGTACGCATTGTCGCTAATAAAGTTCATGCAGGTTAACGTCTTTTGAACGATTTCCAATACAGAAGAAATGAAACACAAAGGGTGGAAATTCATTGATACAGTTGGATAAAGATACAGTTTATAATAGAATTTACAAAAGATGGTTCAGAAAAGATCAATTTAATGATCTTCATCTTTCTGATTTTAATATTGAATCTTAAAAAAATGAGGACAATTATATGGTATGAAAAGTTTATTCTTTTGTTTTTCTTGTCTGTCTGTTTGTCTTTCAGAAGCGGACAGATATTTTGAGTAGAGCTGTACAACTTTTTCTTTAGAAAAACTTGCCACAATTTACTTGATCGTGTTAAAGTCCGTCGAAATCAGAAGTGCCGCATTCATTTGGTCATTCACAAAACTTTATTCTCAGAAAACAATTTTGAACAGTTACTGCGAGTCACGACTACGTTATGACTGTCACTTTCTTTCGTGATTGCCTCCAAAGTTCTTTGAACGATTAGTCCATTGTAATCGACTTTTTGGCAGTACTTGGTTCAAACGTTCTTTCTACTATTGTCTCATTATTTTTCTCTTAAATTCTTAGTATTCAATCATGATAAATGGCACTAAGAAGCAAAATCTGGCAATTGGATATTGGAACGTGCAAATGTGCATGGTCTTTATTAACTACAATACTTTTGTAATAAAAATAATAATATTATAGTTGTTTTCTTTTTAAATAAAAAAAAGCTGGATTATTTTTTACACTTGTTCAATATTTTTCGTCAAGGATGAAATTATGATTATTTTACACAGGTACTTGTGATCATTATACAAAGCAGTATTATTTGTTTTACTTTTTTACCTCTGTAACTTACTCCTTATTTACTCGTCTTCCAAGAGCTGGCTTTTTATATGTTTCCATTAGTAGAGTTGACAGTTATTCTTACAATATAACATGAATACGACTTTTTTAACTAAAAATGTCACAGGCATTGTCTTCAAATAAAAATTTGAGTACCTCCATTTTACAATTTTGAACAATGTCATACAAATAAATACATAATTAAGAATAATTTAAATTTGGGTTAATTGATGACTGAAAATTAAAAAAAGCTCTTCAGAAAACCTGCGGGACCAGCCTGTTTTTGATGAATAATCCAAGAGACAGACATGAAAAAAAAAGTAATTTTTCAACACAATTGATTCGAAAGAATAAAATGTCAGAAATCCAAATATAAAAATTACAGATTCCACCTGAGAAAGTCAAAGTAAATGGAAAATAAAGAAATCTTACGTCTTGGGCCTGCTGCTGCTGCTGTTGCGTCTTAAGTTTTGCTTGAGCGTTCTTTAACGCACTGAAAATAGGAAAAATAAATGGTAAAAATTTTTTATTAAGATGATAATAGAATATCGACAGATGCTAAAATTCGATTGAATTCTTACGTTTGAAGATCATGAATTTGCTTTTCCTTGGCGTTTTGCTCCTCTTGACTCATCTGAACCAATTTCAAAAGTCTGTCCACCTCTTCTTGAGATCTCTTGGCGTTTTCCTGTGCCTTCTCAAGTTCTTTAACTAATTTCTCTAATTCCGCCTGATCTCCAACACCTTTACTACCCTATGAAGTCAATAACAATAAGATCACAGATTAAATTTAGAGTAACTTGTTTGAAGAGCCCAGAGAAAATAAAAAAATAAGATTGTCCTCGTTCTCTAAGGTGAGAGCAACCCTACCAGTAACACCTGCCAACATTAAAGAACCTTTAAAACGTCAACAGGGTTGATGAGGCGAGAAAAAAAGAAAAATCTTTCTGTCGATTACAAAGAATTAAAACGCAGAACAAAATTTATGCATGTAATGTGATAAAATGATAAAGTTTCAGAGCTTTGGGCAACAAACCTTTCGAATCTGACTATCCATTTGATCAATTTGCTCTTTTCTCTTCTTAAGCTGTTGATCTAGGGCTGCTAAAGCTTTTTCCTTCTCTTCCAGTTGCTTTGCTTTACCGTCGAGTTGCCTCTTGTACTCTTCATGTTGATTTTTATATGCATCTAATTGGTTTCTAGTTTCTTCAAGCTGGTGTTTTAGGATGTTGATCTCCTCATTTCCCCCAGAAGAGTCTCTTTGGCTTTGTACTCTTTTATTAGCTTCCATTAATTCCACCTAAGTAGGATATTAAATACGTGTTAGGTATGGTAGGCTTTCGTAATGCTTAAATTTTACATAAAAATTTACCAATAAATTTTATTAGTTAAATATCTGGTCTTTCGATTGCTTAAAACTGTGTGGAACTGAACTAAATTGTGAGGTTCTCGCTCCAAACTCATCCAAGAGTGAGTTAAAATCCTTAAAAGGTACATTTATCAACGTGAAAGGAAATAAGAAAACTGGCGTAAAACTGGTTAACTGTAAAAAAGTGTTAAGGACATTTTATTGACTAACCTGATTTTTTTCCAGTTCTTGAACAAGCATTTCCAACTGAGATTGGAACCTTTCTCTTTCCACAGACGCATTCTTAAGTTCCGTTTGAGCTTTTTCCAGTTCCTTTTTCAGCCTCACAACTTCCTGGTTAGCTCCAGACCCTTGTTGTTGCATTTGCATTTCAAACTGTTTCTGGATTTGCTGGTGTTGAGCTGTTTGCTGTTGTAACTGCTTTTCCAAAGTTTGGACTTTCTTTTGCAAATCAAAAGCCAACTTTTCAGACGCATTCGCTCTTGCTTGTTCATTCTCTACCACCTTTCTCCACTGTTCCAGTTCCAGGTCTCCTCTTGAACCAGTTTCTTGCAACCTTTTTTCTAAATTATCTGCTCGTTGCTTTTCTTTATCTCTTTCCTTGATGTTTGTTTGAATTTGTTGTTGTAATTTCGCTATCTCTCGATCCCGTGCTTCTATTGCTTCTTTGCCACCTCTTTCAGAGTTCTGTGCTAGCCGTCTTTGTTCCTCTTTTAATCTTCTTACCTCTTCCTTTTCTCTTTGAAGTTCTGCCTCTGACTGTTGAAGTTCCTGTTGGAAATTCATAAGCATATCCTGAGATTTTTCTAGCTGTATAATTAGTTGATCTCTTTCCATTTGCAATTGCTTCACTTCCGACTCCATCTTTCCAACTTGTTGATCGTACTTTTCAGACTGTTTTTTCATAGACGCAATCTTATCGCGATCGCGAACAGCTTGCGCTAATTCTTGCTGAAGTTTATCCCTTTCTCTAATAGCCTTCGCCAATTCTTGATGTAGTTTATTCGTATCGCCTTGATTTCGGAAGTCACCTTCGTGTCGCATCCTTTCCTGAACTTGATCTAGTGTTCTTGTAGCTTGCTGCAATTCAAGTTTGAGAACATCTCTCTCCTCCTCTATTAACTTCTTTTCATCTGAAGCTTTTTTAAGATCTCCTCGAAGCATGTCCATCATTTCCTGCATTTTTGTTAATTCTGTATTCATTCTTTCGAATTCTATTCTGTTCGCTTCGTTACTATCTTGATATTTTGACATATGAAGTTGAGACTTTTCGTGTTCTCTAGTAAGTCTCATTACTTCACTTTCTAATTTCTCTTTAGCCTGATTTGCTTTATACAGTTCACTGTTGGTTTTTTCCAACTTAGTTTTGCACAACTCTAGGTCTGTAGTCAACCTTTCGATTTCCATGTTGAATCTTTGGTATTCATTTGAATATCTATCACCTTGGCCTTGGGCTAACTCTAGTCTAAGTTTTTCGTTTTCTTGTTCTAAAGCACTTGCTTTATGCTGAAGCTTTTCGTGTTTATCTTTTAATTTCTCGCACTCGATATGTAACCTTTCCATTTCACCATATTGTTTCTCTTGTCCTCCGGACAATTTGACTACTTCTCCATGGCTTAAGTCTAAGTGCAGCTGAGCTTCATGGAGACGTTCTTCTAGTTTTTCGTTAGCTATTAGAAGCCTCTGTTGCTCCTGCTGCGAAACTTCGAGCTTTTCCCTCAGTTTCTCGCACTCTTGTTGTAGACGCGTCACATCAACAGACCATTTTTCATGCTCATATTGATACTTTCCTTTTGCTGTTTCCGACCTGTCTAATTCTGCTTTGAGTTTCGTGACTTCTTGTTCTGCTTTGCGGGCTTTTTCAAGTTCCAAAACTGTTTTTTCTAGTCGTTCTTTTAATCTATCCATCTCCATTTTTTGCCTATCGTAATCGTCTTTGATTTCTTGGTATTTTCCCATCCTCAACGCATATCTTTCGGCTTCTTCTTTAAAGCCTTCCGCTTCGGTTTTATACCTATCTAATTCTGTTTGAACTTTTCGAAGTTCTAACTGGGCTTTGTCGTGTTTGTCATACATTTTCTCAAGTTCAACTTGAAGCTTAGCAATTTCCTCTTGATGTTTTTCATTGCTGGCCTGGGCTTTGCCACTCTGAGAATGGGCTCGCCCTAATTCAAATATAAGTCTTTCATTTTCGGCTTGTAACTTTTCCTTTTCATTCTGTATTCGTCTCATCTCTATTTGAGTTTTTTCGTATCGCTCTCTGACCATGTCTAAATCTACATGCATTCTGTCCATGTCTTCCTTGAACTTTTCCTCGTTTTCTTTTGTTCTACCCAATTGAAGGGCAGCTCTGTCATACACTTCTTGCAGTCTTTGGAATTCTTCTTGCGTTTTGCGATGTTCCTCCCTAGCCTTTGCCACAATAAGTTGAGATTTCTCAAGTTCCATTTCTAAACGATCTCTTTCGGTTTCCTCAGCTTCGAGTTTAGTTTGCAGCCTGTACAATTCTCCTTGCAATCTGTAAAAGTAAGTGTGTTCTTACAAAAAATAAATGAAAAATCTTTGCTCCTATTTCGGTTAATTCTTATGTATAAACATTCAGATGCAGTAGAACTTTACTTTGAAGTCGCAATTTCTAGCCCTCGTCGTCATCCCTAATTATGTATTTAAAAGTTCTACTCGTCAAATACACTAAATGAAAAGAAATTAGAAAAAAATGAATCACCTGTCGTTTTTCTCCAGTAACCTTTCAATTTCTTTATTAATGTTGTCTTTATCTTCTATTGCTTTCTGCAATCCACTTTGCTGTTTCTCCAGCTTGTCCTTTAAAATATCCATTTCTGTAATCACATCATCTCTTTCAACTTGAAGTTTCTGCTGCAAGCTTTGGGACTTTTCCCATCTTTCTTTTACTATTTCCAGCTCGGTCTGCATATTTTCTTTATCCCTTTGTGCTTTGGTTATCTGAGTTTGTTGAAATTCGACTCTCTCTTGTAATTTTTCCACCTGTTCTTGAAATCCGTCTCTTTCTTTTTGTAATCTGGCCATCAGTATCTAAAAATTTTTTTCATTGTTAGATCTGAGAAACAACTGGACCACTGCAAAAGGCTTTCAAATTTCCAAACAAAAAAGGAAAGCAAAAAAGAAAGAAAATAAAAACTTCTTGTGGCTTTTGTATGTTACTACAATAATCATTTACCTGCGCTTTCTCGTATTTGTCTCGCATTCTTTCTAAATCAATTAGGGCAGTTTCCCGTTCCTTCTGCAGTCTCGTGGCTTGCCCGATGGTTTTGTCTAGTTGCGATTGAATATTGTCAAAATCGTAATTTTGCTTCTCCTTCTCCACTTGGAGCTTGTGTGTGAAAAATTGGGATTAATATACATCTTTTATTTGAGAAGCTACCATACAGTGTAATAATTTTTTTTTTCACTTACTCTTCTCACTTCTCCAGAGGTTTTGTCCAATCGCTCTTGAAGTTTGTCCAAATCCGTTTGTGCTTTATCTAAGGCGTTTTGAAGTTTTTCCTGTTGTAGTTGAGCTTTTCCAAGTGTCGCCTGACTTCTCTCCAACTCTTCCTTAACTTTTTCCAAATCGCCAACCGCTTTATCTCTTTCCGCATGAAGACGCGCCACAGTAGCCTGTGCTCTGTCGTATTCTTCTCTTAAACTTTCCCGTTCTCCTTGGGCATTTTCCAAGCGGGCTTTTAGTCTGTACACTTCTCCTTGAGATTTTTCAAGCTTTTCCTGCAAAGCAGCGGCTTCTGCATGAGCTCTTTCATTGTCCGCTTGAGTTACCCTAAGCTCCGCTTGCGTCCTTCTCAATTCCACGGACATTTTCTCTGCTTTTTCTTGCACTCTATCTAATTCCTGAGACGTCGACAAAGTGCTTCTGCCAAAAGTCGTCTGAGATCTTTCTAGATCGTGTTTTAATCGCTCATTTTCCAGTTCTAGTCTGGTTAATCTTTGTTTCGCCGCTTCCCAATCAGCTCCACTCCTCCCAACTTCGCTGGCCGCTTTGTCTAATTCCGCTTTTGATTTTCCCAATTCAGATTGAGAACTTTCTAATTTCGCTTCCAGTCGATCTTTTTCAGCTTGAGCTCTTTCTAATCTAGCTCCGAGTTTTTCCACTTCACTCTCAAGCGCATGAATTTTCATTTTGTAGTCTGCAATTTCTCTTTCGTGCAATTCTCTCTCTTCGTGCTTTTCGTGTTCCGCTCTATCCCTTTGTTCTCTTAACTGCGCCATTTGCTTCTCTTTGTCCTCAATAGCTTCTTCTAGGCTAGTCAGAGCTTCGGAAGAGCAATGACTTGCTTGCATTGCACTCAAACGCGCTCTAGCCATATCCACTTGATTGTCTTTCTCTTTCAAAAGATCTTCCAAATTCTCAATCTGGAAATATTCAAAACCTTTTCAGGATGATCTCTTGAGTGTCTTAAAACCGGAAAATTAATACTCAAAACCAGTAAAAACCAGTACGTTCTTTTTTCTTTAAAAAGCTCGAGTTATTTGTCCTTTTTTTTAAAATTATTTTATGCGTGATTTCTACTCTAAAATTTGGTGAAAAAGTTCAGATAATTTTTTTTAACTTAATGTACAAGGGTGTTTTCCGAACGGCTTCACTTCATATCGCGTTAGTTTTTTAAACTTTATGGGCCGTTTACCACAAACCGCATCAAACTGTTTCATAAACGTTTAGCACTCACAGTACTAAAAAACCCGACGATTTTACGATTAGAACTTTAGTTTGAAATAGCACCACCCGTCCAAAGGAAGCACTTAAAATATAACATATACGTTTTGCTCACTTAGAGTAGAGTGCTATGCGTTTGTGGAACAGTTTACCCCTGCTTGTGATAAACCCAAAAACTTCGGGTGTTAAAATGATATGTTAGTTTCGTTACAGCAACTTATGGCCATATTTATCTACGACTCGTGAGTATCGCAAGAAATTTTTCGATTAGATTTCAGATAAATGACCCAGGATTAAAACTTTTCCTCTTGCTGTTAGGCATAAATAAATACTAAACAATATTTCTGACAACATCTGTCCGGATACAGAAGTTTCGATTGTATGGAAAAAAAATCTTACCTTTCTCTGAAGTACGTTGATCTTTCTATCTTTAATATCCATATGATCTCTTAATTCGTTTAGTTCGGTATTGAGTCGATTTTTGTCCGCGATCGCTTGTGTAGCTGCTTGCGTCTTTTTTTTTCGATTGCGCGATTTTTCTCTTCTAATCTATTTCTTAGTTCTTCTACCTATTAGATTGCACGATTATAAGTTGGAAAGATGTTGAGTCGGTCCCAAGTAAAAACTGCCACTTTCAATTGATTTTTTTTTTTTTAATTAAAATTAAAATTAAAATGAAGCTTTTTGTAAGAATACTACGCCACATGCCAAATAATTTGTAAAGGTAATTTCTTAAAATTATCGGGTTGGTGTGCGATTCGAACCGCAATTTGAACTGTGAAGAAATAAAAACTAAAATATGTATTTTGGCTTAGTAGTAAATCATTTGGAAAAGAAAAGTAAAATCATTCAGGAAAAAAGGGTCAGCCAGTCAGAGTATTTAAAAATCGAATTAACAAACATAGTATGCTTTTCTAAATCTATATTTTCTGCTTAAATTTTAATTTAGTTAAAAAGATAATTTATTATTATACATTATAATAATTTGATTTTTTAATAAAGGTATTTCGAAGTCAATTTACTAAGGTAAAACACAAATTTTCACTAGTTGGTGAGGGAGGAAAACCGAACACTGTACGTAGATGACTCAATAATCTAAACAAAAACCACGACTTTTTAATTATAAATTTAAAGAAGGTTTAAATTGCATTTTTAGTACTACTAATGGTACTGCTTGTAAGAATCTAGATAAATTTGTGACATTAAAACTAACTTATGTTGACAGAGCGCGAAAATCACGATGAGAATTGAATGACAGCTACAAATCAAGGAAAGTGATGCAAGGTCTAAAGCAGAGATCGCCAGCCTTTATGTACTTAAAGGCACTTATAATAAATATAATACCGCTCAGGTGGCGGGCACCATTTATTTTTCAGTGGAAATTTTAATAGTCGGGTATTGCTCCAAGTTTTAATAAATAATAAATATTGTACATTTTTTGTTGGATAAAATTTTATAAATTAAATTCATCTGTATGAGATTAATGATTTTTCCTCGTATTTGAATAGCAACGAGCACACGTGAAATGGTATTTTGTCCGCCGTGGTAGCAGTGGCCATAGAATTGGGGACCCCAAGTTTGAAATATTTTCAGTTAAAATGTAAATGTAATTTTTTTAGAAACAAAAATAATATTTTAGTCACTTCTTCATAAGTTATACATTATTAAGTGGTGGTTTTAATCCAGTTCTTCACCCTTAATTTTTAGGTATAACAGGATGCGGGGGGAGGATTCAAACTCATGACTATTTGCGTCCAAGGCAGGAACTTAACCACTACACTACTCCTCCCAATAAGTGATACATTATTAAACATAATATTAACTGGGACATGGGATTCGTATTAGAAAAAAATGCACGTGGAGGGCAATTATGGAAAACGTTATAGAAACAAGGAATACTTTTTGGATTAAAAAAATAAAAAAAACCGTGAAAAAAAAACTCACATCTGCTTGCATCATGTTGTAATGTTCCTCTTTAGCACAGAGACTTTCTTTAAGAACCGCTATATGACGCTGATAATCCTGATGTTGTTCTTCTAATGTTTTCATTTTAGCACTCATTGCTAAGATTTCTTGGTCCCTCCGTTGAATTTCACCACGAAATTCGTCCAACTTCAATAGAAATGACTTTTTTTAATTAAATGCTAGTATTTAAGGTAAAATACTAACAATAAGATTGTCGATTGTGATGCTTTAAAATTTTCCCTCAAAATTATCACCTTTAGGAGATATTTTTGAATTTTTAAACATACTGATGGTCGCTCATAAATTTATTCGTTGGTCTCAAGGAAACAAATATTCATAAGAAAGCCATAGTTTATGAACCCAAGAAAAAATAATAAAAATATAAGTATTATTCTAAATATTTCAATTCAAATATTTCTCAGTCAAATTTGGTTTCTTCCAATGACATTTTTTTCATTATATACTGATTTTCATAATTAGGAAAGTTTATGAAAGTGAAAATATGGTTAGCAGATTGAAAAACTTATACTATAATCTCCACCTGTTTTTGTGCCATTGTCTGCATTTGTTGAAACATAAGCCTTTCTTCCTCCTTTCCTACAAAAAAAATGGTAATGTAAGAAAATTATATCAAACGTGTATTAATTTTAGAGTTCTCATATTTTTTTTACTCCTGTATCCTTAACGCATTTTGTTTGAACCATCATCGGCTTTCTACTCTATCAAGAAGATGTACGCTCCTTGAATGGCTCTCCATCATCACAGCTACATTTGCCACGGATTATCATACATTAAGTACTGTTAACTGAACCACGTAGTTGAATTCATATACTGTGGGACGTCGCATAACGCACTTAATTTGTTCGAGAGTATTACTCATAATGTAAAACACTCGTTAAGGGAAACAATTTTTAAAATACCCCAAAAAAATACTCAAAAACTGAGGTTTTCAAAAAGTACTCAAAAAACATTATCTGCACCATTTATTCAAATAAAAATACATATAATTTGTTAATAAGTGTGAATAAACACTAAGATGATAGAGCAACAAGTTATAGACAGACTGATGTAGCAATAACGCGAAAGGTTCCATCGCACAATTTGGGGATTCTCCTCCCCATGTCACTCGTTAAGTGAGGTTCCACTGCATTATTTCAGTAGCTTCATGCTTCAAACGCGAGATTTTCCCAATCCATACCTCCCAGCCATAAATTATTATTGATAGAGCACTATTTATTCGTACATGATGTGGTAGAAAGTATGGTAGTAGACAAAATCATTTCAAAGAAATAGCAGGAACTGAGTGTGGCGACCATAAGGCGGAAAAACATTGTATTAGTCCATTTTATCAACAATTTACAATTAATCTGTAATGAGTGTAGCCTATATAAGATTATAGCAATGTCAATAACAATAAACACTATTCCTATAACACTGGTATATCAATAATGGCCTTACACTAAATGGCATTAGTTGGATCACATCACTTATCTCACATGACGTATCTTAGACTAGTGGTGCGCTAACTTTTTCCGACTGCGATGCCTTCAGTAGAGAGAAAAATTTTGGCGACCCCTTGAGGTAGACACAAATACGATGTATAGTTAGCGAATTTCTTTTATTTCATCGAATAAAAACATCATCAAATCTTACACATATTAATTTTATTTATAATTTTAAGAAAGTACTTTTTATACAACATAAAAATTAGTAGAGCTGCCCATTAATGAGATGTATGAGGCTGCAAGTTCCTACTTATCTCATCCATGTTCGGCGATAAATTCGAAATTTATAAAAATATGGCGACCCCTAGTTTGCGCACCTCTGTCCTAGACTAATAAATTACCAAATTCTGGCTGTAGGCATATCCTCAAACGCACACAGGCACGAATGGTCTTTTCTAGTTTCATTTTTGCTTCGTTTTAATATTAATTACTATGAAAACACTTCTAATAGTTACACTTCCATCAGCTCTTGGGACTCGGACATTGGTCATTCTGTAGGTCAAACCCCTAAGCCTTAAATCCTTAAGTCCTAGCAACAACTTTTAATAGAAAAAAAATTGTTACACTTAACATTTAAATTCAGAGGATTAAAAAACGCTTACGAAGACTGGAATAATTTTGTTATATTTCTCATGGAATTTAATTTCTACTAAAATTTAGGAAATTAAGTCAAGAAATCTACAATGATAGCAAGTTAAGGAATTTCACTTCAAAATGGAAAATTTGTTCTGTCTGATTACATGTCTTCGGCCAGTCTTCAACAATTGATTTTTTTTATCCTCTTCGACTTGTGAAGAAAGAACTGGTCATAAATTAATTAAAAAAGACTGTTGTGGGGGTTAAAGTTTATTTTTAACAAAATTTTTGAACTTTAACTGAGTAGCAGTTATTGAGAGTTTAAAAGTAAAAAGACAACAAAACAAGACATAAATTGGCTTAAACCATTGGGAACAGATTTGTTTGAAATAATTTTTGCATTTGGAGGACATTTAATTTTTCAAAGCAGATTTTATAGATCTGATCTGATCTGATAATAATACGTCATGATCTATACATGACATATTAATCAAGTGTCATTATTCAATAATCTTCTTTATTTCATTATTTTTATTAAGTTTCGCTCTATCTGCAAAATGCAAAAAAGTTGAAATATCAACGAAACATATTAAAAATTAAAAAATTCAACTGCTTATAATTTCAAAATCCAACTTTGAATCCTTCACTTGTGACATCTAGTTGCATACTGTAACCAACATATGCTTTTATTTCGTCAGAATTTACAGAGAACCTTTGGTTTTTTTCTATCACTAGTCTTTCACATCTGTTTGTTTCTTCCACTATGATATTCCAAAAATCTTCATTTAAGACTTCACTCAAAACATCTAAAGCTTTAGAATTATCATCAAGCCCTCGTAACCACAACATTAAAGAAATAAGTAGACCGAGAGAGGACTAGCCTAACCGTCAGGAGAAGCAGACCTTTTACTGCACTACAACGACTTACCTATACCTTTAGTCTGGAGCATTTCCAAAAGCTTTTTTATGCTTTCATCTCGTGCTTGAAGAGTTTGTTTTTGTGTTTCTATTCTTAATTCCAGTTCCTGGAAAAAAATATTTAAGCATAAAAAATAATATAGCATTAGCGAATATTATAAATAAAGATGTTAAACTGGTTCAAATTTTAAGTCTCCAATCTTTGTAATAATCACGTGGGAAAATAATGAAATGACAACCTTTGTCCTTTCAGTCAAGTACCCTTCTTGAGTGAACGAAATAAAGGACTGCCAAACTGTCTATACTGTAAATAGAACCATCAGAAACTTTTCTCCCGAACATTTTAACTTAAAAAGACTTTAATTATACATTAAATGGTGCTTTTGGTGTTTCTATCATCTCGCTTACGTTAACTTCTTTAGACACAAAGTGTTTATCAAATTTTAGCCTCTCATCAGCTATAATTGTAAAATAAATAATATTTTCAGAATAATAGGCTCAAGACCAGGCATACTGCTTAAATGGAATTTGATTCTTTCCTTGATGAAAGAATAATCATGTTTGTAAAGACTAACTTTATTGAAGTAGTTTTTAAACTGAAATCGCATAAAAATGTATAAATCATAAAAATTTCGTTATTAGTTGAGTCATGTCTTCCGTGTAATTCCTGAGGCTAGCAATAGCTCTATTCCCTAGGTAAAACACCTTTAATTTACACCAATTACTTATTGTTTTGAACTTGTTCTATGCTCGAGAATTCTTGACCAAATTTCACCAGGACATGGCCGATTACTTACCCTTATTGTTTCCCTTAAAATTGCCACTTCTCTAGTGAGATGTTCATTTTCAGTAAAAAGGGCATCCATCTGCGCCTGCAGCTCTATACTTGGATTTCTCATTCTTATCCTTAACTCCTCTTCTAACTGTCTAACCAACATAGCTTGTTTCTAGAAACAACAAAACACAATTTTTATTCTTTCTATTGGGTCATATTTTGTAAATATAACAATAATAATATTGATAATAATTTGGTGGTGGTTTTAATTCCGTTTTTCACCCTTAATTTTTGGGTATAACAGGATGCGGGAGGAGGAGTCGAACTCACGGCCATTTGCGTCCAATTCAGGAACTACCACTACACTACACTACTCTACTCCTCCCACAATAATAATAATAATAATGTAATTCACATATTTGAAGTAATTATTTTTCTTTACACAAATAAGTTTTATTAGGAAATGGATTGTTGATTTTTGAATCAGCATTAAGAATAATGCGTATGAGAGTCGAGAGGTCAGTTTTTAGCCTCAAAATTTTGAACCAAATTCAAACAGAATTTATAAAATTAGGAAACGTTGATTTGGTAAAAAGAACCAGCTTGTGCTTGGTTATTTAATAATGTCAGAAACAACTGTGATTATTAAAATCTGAGGAAGATTTTATTATTATTCTTATTTGCACGACGCGGGGATGTTGTTTGTCGGTTCCACGATGAAGCCAGCATCCTCAGGAACGTATCGAGCGATATGGATTATCACAGGGCATTATTATTATTTTTATAATAAGAAAGATGTAAAAATTGGCTGTATTTCAACGTTTGTTTTTTTTTTAGTCTCTTTTTTGTAAATACAGTAATTGATTGGGACAGCGGTGTCCCCACGCGCTTTGGATTGAGCAGAGAAAAAGTATAAACAAAAAATAAAAACAAACTCACCTTTGGAAATCCCCTGCTAACGATTTCGTCAGTCGCGGAACCTGGGAAACAGGGAGAGAAGGAGGTCGGGAAAAAAAGATGAATTCCAACTGACCTTTCTTGCACAATTTTCAATGGAGCCGAATCTGTCAACCCCAGCATAAACTGGGTCTCAAAAAAAACAGAAAGCGATACCAGCGAAAAAGCGAAAAAAGCGAAAAAAAATGCGTAAGCGACCAATGCGAAAAGCGATTCAAACGAATACTACCGCGAACGAAGCAGGAATCCCTAACTCTGGCCACCTTCAGCCTGTGGTAAACTGCTCGTATTCTTTAGTTTTTACTAAGGCGCGAACAGTAATTTTGTTAAAACTTTGGTATTGGTGTCTAAATATCGTTATCTTCATAGAATTAATAATAAAAATGTAAATGTTATATAAAATATAAAACACTGTAGAGTTAGAAGTTCTCCAAATGATTTTTATAGTCCGCAGAAGAACCTCAACTGATAAATACAATATTCAAACAGAAATGTCCTGGAGTTGATCAGATTGAAAAAAAGAATGATATTTATTTTAAAAATATTAAATTTATTTCCCATCAATCTGGTAATCTTCAGGACTAGATACACTTTTACTCCCCCCCCCTTCTTTACAACAATAGATTTTTACAATTTTTCATTTGTTCTATAAACAGTGGAACCCCTTAGAACGAGAAATTCGCATAACGAGCAACATAAATTGTAAAAATAGTGTCTCTCATAACGAGCAATGATTGGCAAGATGAGTGACACGATTGGTAGAGAAAAAGATTCCCGAACTCCAAACCATAGCAGATTCAAAGTCCAATCTTTCTCTGCACTGTAGTTCACTACAACCCAAAATTCTTTCATTTCCACATTCATACCTTCTTAGCTTCCTTTCCTTTCCTTTTCTCTTCCTCTCTTTCGAAACCATCCCTTACATCTCGGATTCTGTTCAAACTTTTTGAACACAACTTTCAGAACACAGTTTTTAATATGAGGGATTAATTCACAAAGCAACAATCTTGTGAAATAGGAGAAACGCTGAAAGCAAAGTGGAAAGTGTTGCTTCGTGTATTGAGAAACATCATCCTAAATAAGACAGTAGCCGTGCGCCATGAAATTCTTCAATGATAATGTGGTGGCCACATTTTTATCAAATTTAGAAGCGTCGGCAAAGACAAATGACTCTAGACTGCTTTGTAATAAAAAGAAATTAGGTACATAACTAAGAAAACACAGTAGGATTAATCATATTTGACAACATTTGCTATTAATTTTTTTGTTTAATAAATGCTGAATATAAATTTTGTTTAAAGTTTTTGGTTCGATCTGAAACGCACTATCCTATTTTACATTGATTTATAGGAAAAAAAATTACCTCGCATAACGAGTGTTTCGCATTAAGAGTAAAACTCCGGAACGAATTTAACTTGTTATGAGAGGTTCCACTGTGTCAGTTCAGATACTGTAAGGCACATAAGTCTCTTTTGCAAAATTTTTCAACTCTACAAAGTTTCATGTTTTATATACAATATATTTGCGCGTTTACCTTTAATTCTAAAAAGATAAAATAAATATATTTAAACATCAACCAAACACTGACGTGGGTGTCCCGAGTGACCTAAACATAATACCGAAGAAAGTTACTTCTGGAGTTGCTAGAGATATGGGTAGTGGCAACAAATCTCATTCCTATGGTGATCAGGGCATTAGGTCTTGACTAGAATCTAGATCTTGACAAGAGACACTTGGTCAAGAGAGAGATTGGAATGTACAGGGGATTTCGCTATTGGGTGCAGCGTGGATCCATAGGAAGGTGCCGTGAAAAATCGTTTTATTCTGAGATATTCCAGTTGATTTATGTAAAATAAACGTAACATCACCGCTCTCAAGGCACCCTTTAATAAAGTTAATGTTGAATATGACCAAATGTTTTAATTTAAGGAAATGATCTAACTGAAAATTTTTGCTTTTACACTCACCTGATTTTCCGAATTAAGAACTTTTAACTGATCATTGATGAGACTATATTTAGCACTTTCTTCCTTACGAAGAGCACGTTCTTTTTTTAGTTCAGGACTCCAGAAGGTTTTAATGCTATGCATGCTAGATCCCAATTTCTGATTAGTGAGCTCGAGTTCCTTTTTTAGAGTGGACAATTCTCGTTGTAAATCACTATTTTGGTACTGCAACTCTCCTATGAAACCCCCGCCGTCCCGAATGGACATATGATGAGGATTTGGAGATTGACGCGAACGTCCCATGTACAAGTCTTCATCGAGATATACTCCTCTGTCGCGCAGTCCTCCTCGATCCAGTGAACGTTCTCGTGGTTCTCTAATCGGCATGAATTCACGGTCGTGGGAAGTATCCATAATGCCTGTGCGATCGAGAGACTGATAACGAACCGACATTGCCTGTCCAGTAGGTGCCCTTGTAGCACTTCTCGAACGATGGTGACTGACACCTGAAGAACGACCCCTTTCTTCGCACATGTTAGGGCTCACCAAATCTTCTTCTCGATAGTATTGTGAATTCATGTGGTGACCGTAACCATGTTCCGGGGAATTATTTCCTGAACGAGATGGCCTGCTTTTCCTCCCAATCGGACTTCCCCTACTAGGGTAACTTCTAGAAGGTGATCTGTCTACTGTGGGGAGTTCGCCAAGACGCCGGGAGCTTCTTGGTGAGCGATTTCCTCCACTTACTGCGCTCAAATTGGAGGGAACGTACGGATCTCTTGACATGATACAAAACCTGTATTTTTCTCAATCACTATACGATCATTTTCAACCCCCCGGGTTTTGCCTTTCCAACTCCGCATTCTACCGCCGCGGTCGCTCCAGGGAAACACCTTGAGTCCTTATCAGGACATTAAAAAAATTCTATTAGTCACTGAAATTTACCAGTTCAGTATTAGTCATTAAATAGTAAATTTTAGCTATAATTTCCAACAGCTAAGAGGGCGTGCAATATGGATGACCAATTCTGTGTCAGCCATTATGGCCGCCTATTTTTCCTTTTACTTAACTATCACGTTATTTCATATCACAACCTCACTCGAAAACTCGTACAGGCATTCACTCTAAAACTTTTCAAAAGCACAATCACTTAAACTCAACTCTAGGATATAATTTACTAATCCCAGTCAATTCATTGATCAATTCTGTCCAAAGATATTTGTTAGAAAGTTATTGTCAACCCTATCCTCTCTCCCCCGGCAGTGACTAGAGAAAAGGAAAACTGCTTCGTTTAGTATCAACTGCGCAAAATCAAGTTTCGTTCACATTACGCTTCATCCCCTTTCACAAGTAAAAGCTGCATTAGTCAAAACCAGATAACTCGCGATGTACTTTTCACAACAAAACACGGAGAATAACTCATTTCACACATTTTCATTTTATTTTAACTGAATTTTTTCCGCGTATAAAATCGGACTTTTTGAAAAGTATTTTTAGTGTTTCATTTAGATGACTAAATAAGTTTCACTCATCATTTGCATAGAAAATGTTGACTAAAGTTTACCTAGACGAGTACGACGAAATACAGAATGAAATTTTATATAAATGTATTGTCAATGTAATTTTTTAAGATATAGATTTTTGTTTTTAATAATTTAGGAACGTATTAATTGAGGAATATTTTTTAAAATAAATATTTGTGTTCTCGATAGATTATTTATGAAAATTTTTTAAACTTAAAAAAAAAGTATTTAAAATTAAGTGGTACTAATATTTGCCAAACAATAATAACTTTCAATAAAATTTTTTAAATTCATCTCAAAGGATTTGAATTTTTAATGCAAACTTACACTTCTTAACTTACACAGCTTTGGGAGAAAGCTTATCGATTCATGTTAGTAATCTATTGTGAATGAGACTTGAACAGCAAATGTGAATCAATGAGAACATTGCAACCCCACTAAAATGAAACGAATTTTAGGGCTCAACTATGTTTGAGATTATTTCCTTAAAATTCTCACATTATTTAAGAGAAAAAAAATTTATTACCGACTTTTTTACAAAGTTTGAAGACAACAAAACCGGAGACAATTAAATCATATCGTTTTTTGGAATTATAGATTTCTTTCGAATGACGTCACATGAACGTTATTGTGTATTTTATTATCCCGGTCGTAAGGAACTAAATGTGAAAATTTGTTCCTGTTACTTTTTGGGGGCGAACCTAGAGGGAACTGCAGTTCACTTCTGTAGGTTATTTTTATTTGAAATATATTTTTATAAACCCGTTTCAAGCTATAATTTATATATACATATAAAATTTTTGGGTTTATCGCAAACCTTAGAAGATTTCTTTAGTCCAAATCAAGAATTTGGGCTTATTTTATCCGCAACAAATGTATTAGAGGCGCATGGCAGTTGCAGAAGAGGCAAGTAAATAGTATTGAGAATAATATTGTGAAGAATTTCGTGGCTGCTATGATTAAGCTACATTACCCTAGGGTGTCCCCAAAAAATCAAAAATTTTTATTTAAAGACGCATACCCTCTTAATTTTTTACAATGATGTTAAAACAATCGTAGGTGAAATTTCAAGTACTCAGGACGACAAGAACCCTGTATTACTACTTAAGGGCTTAAGCGAACGTAACCTTACAAGTTGTTCTGGTTGTTATATTGTTAGTAGACGTTCTCCTTTTGATTTTCGAATATCTAAATTCGACAGTAGTTTAATACCCCAGCGAACAGCCACTACATTTGGTACTTGGGCTTGAAAATCAGCTTTTATGGCAACAGAGCGTTCTTTCGGTTTTCTCCACGAATTCTTTGAATTTAGGACTTGCTTATTGAAAATTCGTCCAAATAATATGTCCAAGTGCATCAATAGTTGCTTCGAAGATAAAAACTGAATCCCTGTCTAGTGCTGCTACTAATTTTGGAGTCATGAAATCCTTCCCAGTGTGGGTTGTAATAGTTCTGGGCAGTGTTCCTCAGTTACTATATGTAAACCCCCTTGTAGATGTACCGTTTCCTTTGAGTCAGAAGACGAATCGCTTTGTGACGGTTTGGAGGACGGTGTCATAGGAGTTGATGCAAAAAAATATTTAGCTCTTTGTTTTTCTTCCTCGATAGCTTTGACGCGCACTCTTTACTCATTATCAGTCAACTTTTTGTCCACTCCAGCTAAATGACCAGGTCGACCAGGCTCTCTCTGACGCTGCAAGATGATTTTATCTTCATCTTATTTTATTAATTGAAGCGTATAGGTATGTGCAATACCAAACAAATTATTTAAATTGTTGACAAACTCTTGTCGACGCTGCTCAAATACGTGTTGTTTTTTTGAGCATCTTTTTATAAGCCTCTCCAAACTTGGTAGGCCTACACATTTTTGAGTTTTTTTTTCACACAACGAGGTAAAGATTGGTCGGTATGTGCGCCTTTTCCCAATAGATAATGCATTCATGAATAGCAATGTTTGGGCCTTCATTGACAGTTAAATACACTTCACGAGTACTGTAAAGCAGAGTACTGCCAAAACTTGCCAATAAGAGGGTAGTTTCGAGCTCATTATTTGATGTCTGGCGTCTCCGACTAAAAATACACTTTGTGTAGAACTGCGTAACTACACTGACATGCTGACTATTCAAAAACAATGCGTCTACTAACAATACAACAACCAGAACAACATGTAAGCTTACGTTCGTTTAAGCTCTTAAGTAGTAACATGTTTCGGTGAAAGTCGGCACGGGTTCCTGTCGTCCTAAGTACTTGAAATTTCATCTACGATTGTTTTAACATCATTGTAAAAAATTAAGAGGGTATGCGTCTTTAAATAAAAATTTTTGATTTTTTTGGGACACCCTAATATACCCTGTAAAATTTTTTTGGTTTTAACAAGCCACATACTTTAATATTTTCAACCGGTCACTCAAACACTTTAAAACACGATACGCACAAATCAAACCGAATTCACAGCGAAGAAAAACCGATAATCATACAAATAGTGTAATAAACCAGATTTTTAAATTTGAGTTTTAATTTAAGAGGTGACTGAAGCTTCTTTCAATATTATAGACCAGTAGCATTGCGCAGGAAAATATCACACAGGAAGATAGTACAGAAATATTAATTTTATAGTTTAGTGGCAAAGTTGGAAAGGAGAGAGATAACTCTGGGCGTAACGAGTACTAAAATAAGGATAACGATTAGTAGATCTCATTTTTGAGAGTTAAAGTATTATGTTAATGAAAACTTAGTTTACAAGTGCTTTTGCTTTTTAATAAATAACAGTCGTTTTCCATTATTTACAAGTATACTCCTCAGTTTTTTGTGTGCACGTGTCACAGTTCACGTAGCAACACCAATGAAATTTGCAGCGACACCTCCAAGATTGAATATGTTGATGAGTGTTGTAGCCTCGGCCGCAGCAAAGCAAATCACAACCATCAGTTTCTAAAATAAAAAGCTCCTAAAGTATTATTCTATGACGACTGCTGAAATTTAGAAATTTAGAAAATGGTTGATAAATTCAAAATCATTCCAGACAAATCCAAGCAAATCAGGTTCAAAATTATAAAAAATATATAAAAGCGTAGGTGAACGCCAACCTTTAGACGTACGATTGCAGAATCTTCCGACGGTTCCCAAAGAGCCGGCAGCCAAATTTTTTTCGCAGTAATTAGGAGAGCCTTGGAGATAAACCAAATCTGATCTCTTTGGAATTTTCGCCAATGATTTTTGCTGCATTTGTAATCTAGGCCTTTTTAATATGAGCCTCAAGTGTTTAACTTCTTTTACGATGGGTTCAGCCGAAGCCTCAGATAACACGGCAATGACTGGTCTTGCTTTGAAATATTTTTTCATCAGGTTTTCACCTATTTTTCGAAAAGATGGCAGAGTTTTCCAGCAAGTCTTCATTGTACAACTGCCAGAAACTCCATGACATTTACATTCGGTTAGAAGGTTTATCTTGACCATCTGAAAAAAGTGTTATTTATTTTACTTTTTTTTTAAAATTTAAGTGCTCAAAATCGCGAAACTTAAAAGAAATCTCAAGTAAAACAAATGCGGATCTAAGAGCCCCACACATGGATTTTAGGGTTAAATATATGGCTTGCTGGTTTTAATCCGGTTTTTTAGCCTTTTTGGGGTATAAAAGGGTGGGGAAGGAGAATTCAAACTCACAATCGTAACGTCCAAGTTAGAAACTTTAAATACTACACTGCGCCTCCCACTTTAGGGTTAAATGTATACTAGGTCTATGTCACTATTTTATGTTAAGTCAAACAAAAACGAGACAATATACTATATATATGACAAGTAGTAACCATAAAAAAATTCACCTTCCTTCCGGCTTTGTTGTTATGTAAATTCATAAGGCTTCTGGCATCTCCTTCAATTTCTCTAGCATCCAGAAACCGCCTGGCAAATTGCATACCAAACCCAACATCAGCAGAACATCCTCCCCATTTCCATCCTCTGGGCGTGACATCTTTGCGAGCCTGGAAGAAAGGATCACAGCCGCAAGATGAAATGTTTCCTCTGCTACAAGCTGAGGTAACAGCATAGGTAACTCCAGCACTAGAAATGGCATAAGTAAAGGCTGCTTCTCGACTGCCTATAAAAAGAAAGCAAAGACAATTTATACTTTAGCTGTTTTTACGGATTACTAACATTTTTTTTCCTAAACTCCTATCCACTTAAACTTTTAGAACACTAATTTGACCTTAAGCCCTGGTATTCTTTTTATTTAACTCCCCTTGCTAACTACCACCTGTCTCCAAGCATGAGACACCTTGTAGTTTTTCGGACTAGTTTTGAGGGGTTAGGTCTGGTGAGCAGACGAGCGTCTTATCCCAGGAATGGTTTAATGGAAGCCAAAGGAGGGCTGAAGTTATCTCAGAAGAGGTAGGAAAAGGAAAGAAAGGAATGAGAGGAATAAGGAGATATGACGAAGAGAAGCGTGTTTGGGAGTCAAGTGGTTTATGTCTTTTGAGTCGTCTTTGGTCGTGGGGTTCAGATAGGAGTGAGGACGCAGAAGGATTTGGGTGGTTCGCCAGTCTGCGGGAGTATTTTGAGTGAACCTTTCGATTTCCTTCTTTACGGAGAAATTCCCAGTCACCGCGGATGATGGAGTTAGGAACGAACCATGGAGCATTTACCATGATTCCAGGTTTTGGACTGGAAACGTTCCAGAATTTCCAAGTTGGAGTTGGCAGAGGAGCCCCATAACTGGATCCCGTAGGTCCAGATGGGTTTCAGGATGGATTTGTAAATTAGGAGCTTGTTACCAGTGTTGAGTTCAGAATGGCTTTCCATGAGCCAGAGAAGTTTATTGAGAACCAACTGGGCTTGGACTCGTTTTGTTTTAATGTGAGTCTTCCAAGTCAATCTACGGTCAAGATGGATACCAAGATATTTGACTTCGGATGACTGGGGGATAGGATTACCGTTAAGGAAAACTGGCGGACACTCCCTTTGCTAAGGGTAAAGGTGATGTGGTGGGATTTTGTCTCGTTAACTTTAATTCGCCATTTTGGTCCAGTAATTTAGTTCATTCAGATGCTCTGAAGGCGCAAAGAAGCAGTATGGGGTCAACGTTAGTAGTCAGTATGGCAGTATCGTCGCAAAGTTGCTGTGATGGTGTGTGGGGAGTGGTAGGTACGTCGAAGTGTATATTAGATATAGCGTCGGTCCCAACACGCTTCCCTGGGGACACCAGAGTTGATAGGGGAAAGACCTGTCTGCTCACCAATATTTAACATAGAAATGTCTGTTCTGAGATGTTAGGATGGGAAAGAGAGAGGAAGGAATGTAGCTTCTCAGTTTATGTTTCAGGCCTTCGTGCCAGACTTTGTCGAAGGCCTGGGAGACATCGAGGAATACTGCGGAGCAGTACTCCTTGGCCTCCATAGCGTTGGAGATAGTCCTCGCTAAACGATGAACCTGCTCGACGGTGGAGTGGCGGCTCCTGAAACCATATTGATGAGTGGGAATCAGGTTGTTGTCGGAAAGAAAGGAATTTATACGGGATAGAAGGATTCTTTCCAGGAGTTTGGAGAAAATGGGTAGAAGGCTGATGGGGCGATAGGATGTCAGTTGGTCGGGAGGTTTACCAGGCTTCGCGATCATTATGATTTCGGCTACCTTCCACTGGGAGGGGGGAAGTATCCTAGGTAAACACAACGGTTAAATAGGATGGTGAGAAGACGGATGCACCTGGGGGGTAACTCTTTGACTACTCGTCCAGTGCCCTGGTATTCTAGAATTATTAAAGTTTAACTACGGACGAGGAACATTCTATATGTATATAATATTACACTACCCCAGTGATCGACACCTCTTCACCCAAAAGAGCCAAATATAAATCGTACAAAATTTAAATTTATTCAAAGAACCATTTTATACTGATAAACACTAACAGAAAGTACAATCTGAATTGACTGTAAATGATAATGTCGAACATTTCCTAACTGAGTATAAAAAAAGGGGCAGCACCGACAAAAAAAAAATATAAACGAGTCTTTTTATAATTTCCCACTGAAAAGTTTTAATGAAAGGAAAAACTTTTCAGCTTTTATTTCACTTGCAATCTCTAGAAAATGTAAAGATTAGTTCTAATTTAACTCACTCACTGACATTTCATAAAATGTTAATGGGCATTTAAATTTTTATGTAATATATTATGCGGTAAATATTATATTTTAAATTTAAAAATAAAAAAAACTTATAAATACTCTCATAACTTATTTAAGAGTAATTTTTTATAAGCTTTGCTTTGGTAGAAATATTTTTAACGAAATAATTAGGGTTAAAATACACTCTCGAGCTTTTCTTTGCCAAATACTGTACTTCTTGGTTTAACTAACGACAAATTAAATAAAACTTAGTATCATGCGTATATAAAGGTAAAATAAGTAGATATAAAATGTAGTTAATAAATACAACTCCAGCCTGTAGTGCAAATTTCGTGGAAGAGACTCAGTCAAGGAATAAAGATCCGCACTTTGCCTACCTCTGCACTATCCTATACGTAATCCCATTCCAAAACTCGTGACCAGCTTCGACTCCAAAGAAACAAACCCTCGAAAGGACTTGTTTCCTATGTTTGGAAGGATCTAATCTATCCGTATAAAGTGGAAAAATAATACGAACTTGTGTTTAAAGAAATAAAAAAAAAGAGGAGAGAAAGTAAATGCAGTTGAATGGCTTTTAAGCCATTAGAATATGAAGACAAAAGTTACTTAAAATCTCGAGCTCAATTTTTATTTGTTCACCATTACTAACAAATACGAATATCATATAGTATAGTGAAGTTCATAATTTGTACTGTCTAGTTTTGTGTTTGGTTCCGAAGTCATGTTACATCTTTATCCGAAATAATAGGACGTCAAGTGTTTGGAGGCAGGGCGGCGCTGACAAGTCGCATTAAAACCAGCCTTAAAAGAATTATGATCAAGTGTCAAGATTTTATTACCAATGTTTTTAAATTCCTTCAAGCATTACTGGGAAACAGATTTCATCCGAATGGTTGTACTTCAGGTTGATTTTTTATCTAACGTTTAATCGAGCAACACTTATTCACAATGAAAACTCAGACTACTTTTTTCCCATCCAAATTCATTATTCTACTTTTCTACTTCCTCCAATTAGGAGATTCAACGATTCTTTCGCAAAGATACTTTATTATATTGGTCATTATTTAGCATATTATAAATTTTTGTAAGGATCTTGAGTTGTAAATGAAGTTCTTCTTCATATTACGAATTATTGACTTAGGGACCGCTCGCCCTCGCCACCAAACGAGTTTCAACTTGCATTTCGACGAATCTCCTTTTTTAATTACAGATAACCCCCTTTAGCTGGAAATAACCAAATCTATTATTTCAAATCTCACGTCATTTGTGCGAGAATAGAATTTAAAAACTTGAAGGAAGTATAATATTTAAATAGTCATGACAAATTGTTCACATTCAAATTCAAAATTTGGTGGGAGTAGTAGTGTAGTGGTTAAGTTCCTGACTTCGACGCAAATGGTCGTGACTTCGAATCCTCCTCCGCATCCTGTTATATCCAAAAATTAAGGGTGATAAACGGGATTAAAACCACCACCAAATTCGAAATTTGAAAATTTTAATTCAATAGCGTTCTTCTTATATATTTATTATACTCAACTCAAACAACAACTGCAGAGCTCTATTGTTTTCTGCCTTGTTTTTTCTGCCTTTAGCGTTTCATTTCATACGGGCCATCTCTTTAATCCCTGCTATCCAAATTAATAAGAGCATTCATTGGTCTTAGAATAATTTTCTGCACGAAGAAAATGAATAAAAGTCTTCCATTTAGGCAGAAAAATGAAAAGGAAATAGTGAAACGTGTACACGGCTCAAAATTTAAGTGATTTTTAATTGGAAAGGACAAGACTAATCATAAAAACCATGGAAGAAAATACCAGAGAAGAAAATAAATTCTTCTTGAATTTAAATGATTTGATTCATATTACTTTAGGCTTCGTGTTCCTCTTAAAGTACGATTATAGGAGTTCACCAATCATCTGACCAAGTCCAGATCACGATTTTCATTCATTATTTTTTTTATACTTCTAAATATTAGAATTGAGACTATTGACATTCGATATAGTCATGAGTATTTTGATTCACTATTGTAAAGTCATCTATTGTGATGTACATTAATGGACCTTTCCAAATTTCATTCTTTCTAATACGGTGTTGGCGTGTCAATACTTTTTTTCAACATACCCTTCCTTTATTCTCTTTTTTCTTCTTTTCTTCCTCATCCCTTTCTTTCTTCTACAACTTTCTCTTGTTCAAACCAATTCCCAAGGTTTATCAACCTCTATTTCTGGTTTATTTTACACATCGTGTTCGCAATTCCAAAGCTATAGTATAACAAAGGTAGCCTACTATTAAAAATCATTTGAATCCGATGATTCTTACCTGAAAGTCATGCTGGGAATTTTTTAAAATAAATTCTGACGGACAAGAGTGTACGGCCCTGTGTACATGGATACTGCGTGATCAAAGTTCCTTAATTTGTTAGATACCTTCTTCGTAGAAATAGTGAGCGTGTCCTAAGTTTTTAGATCTTGGATAGGAAGAACCTTACCTCATAAGCGGCATAATAGTCCACAAACTGGGACTCGGACATATTAAATGTAGTTAACACGTCTTTACCTACTCACCTACTACAATGACATGTCCAAACACGTCGGAATTGCCTATAGCTGAACAATTCCATCTCCGATGTTTGAATTGTTCCTGACACTCCAGGATAGCCATTCTAACTCCATCTCCAATTGCTATCATAGTATCGGGAGAGCTACGACACATTTCTTTTTGTTTTGCAGTCAAACCAGGGATTCGACTGCATATAACATGAGCCCCCAGTGCCAAAACACTGGAAATTACTCTGAAATAAAAACAAATAATAACTTAAAGTATAATTCATGAATCCATAAAAAGAAGCGACGGAGAAAAGCAAAAGGGAAAGAGCTGCAGTACAAACTTGGTGTCCAGCGTTACCCTTTAAATTTGACTCGATTTGAATTGAAAAATTCTCACTCGACCGGTCTGTCGAGATATGATGTTCAGCAACAGTTCGTTACATAGTTTTATTGGTTACTAATAGCTGTCTGTATATATATGTAATATTGATGAGGTAAATCAAATACTATACTATACTATACTATATAATATTATTATTAACGATGGAACTTTAACGGTTAAAAGGAATTTGAAATTTTTTTCAAAGTCCAGTTTGTATTTAGAAAATTTACTCTCCCTAATCATTATTTTTTATTTTAGATTACCGGCTTAAAATTGTTTTATTTAAACTTGAGTCGTCATTAAACGAGTTTCACAATTGAATGTATCTCGAATCTCGAATGTCAGGAAAGCTACGGCTTACGCTTTATTAATATTATTTATACAATTCAGTCTCTAAATTGTATAGAGAATGGCTAGGATTAAAAAGGTACCACTTCGTTGATTAATACGAGTAAAAGACATTTCAAACTCTGAGCTACATAAATTAAGCCATTGAATATAAAAAAGCAAATGCAATAGGGTATCTATATCAAACGTCAAATTGATGAGTAAATTACAATGACTACTTTGATTAAGGACGACAAATTTCTCGTTTTATCTTCTTCTTGTATCTCCCGTGTCAAAACTCAAAGGATTTAATCACTAAATTCTACCTTCCTTTTTCAGTTTTAAATTTTCTTTTTTTCCTATTTTATAAAATTTAAAGAGCGTCAAAGAATTAATTCCAAAAAGTCTTTAAAAGTCTTTGGGTGAGTTTTAAGGTTTTCGCGGCTGTTGTCATCAAACTATTGGCTGCTACGCCGCTGGAGTCAAATTTTTTGTAAAAATGAGTGAATTTTCTCCTACTTTGGCCAGACTTTTGTCTCCTTTAATAGCTGAAGATATCCTGAGATTTCTCAGAATCTGATATACCTCAGAAGTATTTTCGAAACAATAATCTAGAAAGTTGCAGGCGCAAAATTATATTAAACCACTTTAATTAAAATTAAAAATCAGATACTGTGTATAAGAAAGTTCTATTCGTTTCTATTACAACAGATTTCTACTCGTAAGGACATGTTTATGTGGCGCATGTTTCTCCCTATTTTTATCAACTGTACATTGTGATCTAGCTAATTTACTGAAAAAAATTGATTCATGTTAGTCTTATATGTGAAGCGATAGTGTACCCATGACTGCTGACCAAATACATTTACGCCATTGTATTTTATGCGAATTTTAACAAGTAAGAAATGCTACAGAGGCATTTAGAAATTTATTAAAAGTAGTTGGTGAAAGTACAGCTTCTGATTAGACATACAGAAGTTCAAAACATTCTAGACAGGCGATGTTGACCTTTCTGATAAGCCACATTCTTGGTGATCATTTTTATTGACGACGATGTTGTTTAGACCATGTTGGGACAAGATCTTTTTATACCAATATTAACCCATTTCGTGGCATGATCCCCATTTGGGGATCAAACTAAAATTGCGATTTTTGAAAACTGTGATAATGTAAAAAGTGAAAACACACTTTTTTCTTCCTATTGGGATGTAAATAAACGTATATAAAGCAAAAATTAAAGAAAAAAAAATTCGTTACTTAATGGGTTAAATATTACAGAAAGGCTTAATTCAACTCAGCAAAACTTTTTGAACTCTGTCCAGAAGAAAGGATTGGTGTGGAATTATTTAAGGAAGAAACATCACTGTTAATCAGCGCCAGATCAATGCAAGAGTAAATTCCTTTACAACTCTATCCCATCAACAGAGGAATACACCCATACCTCGCTTTACGGCCTAGATACGTTCCAAGAAACTTGGCCGTAAAACGAAAAGCCGTATAACGAATCATGTATTCTAATACAAATTCATAAAAATTCAGTGAGATTGGTTCCAAATTTGTTAAAAATGTAACATCGCTTGTCATTCAAAATGCATTTTATCTGGTTTAAATCAAAAATACATACATAACAAGTACATAGATTTGTACATAAAATAATAACAGACAACAAAAACCCATAATAATCCACAAACAAAAATGAAACAACTTCACGTGAAAAAATATGTGTACGTATACACACATAATTTTTTAAAATGGCTTTGATCAGAAGACGATGAAGAAATTGTGATCTACAGATCACTGTCGTAGTCATTTTTCGCTGGCAAGGATAGCTATGGCTTAAAAAAATTGTCCAGCGTTGTTGGTCTTGCTTACTTGTCCATTTCATTCTTCGGTTGTTTCTAACAGTTAATGGCTGAGTTACTTTCTCGAGAAACTTTAGCGCTACGTTCGTCATCAGGATCGTTTTCATGGAGGATGTTTATTCCTTGTTCTAAATAGCTTTAAGTAGATGAAACACATGACGTTCGTTTAAACCTTCAAACACGAGATTATGTTCTGGATCCAAAATTTTTTGCTTAATTTCGTGAAGGAAATTAACTTCTGTACCAGTTATTTGACACATTTTGGCCGTTATATCGAAACATTTTAGGCCGTATATCGAAAACGTGCCATAATTGAAGAAGGCCGTTATAGCGAAATGCCGTATAAAGAGCGGCCGTATAGCGAGGTATGGGTGTAGTCAATGAATTAAACATAGCTATAACAGTGATAGTCATACAAAATTAAAGAATGAAGAACATCATGAAGTTTTCATCCACAACCTAGGTTACCGTCGTACTTCAATCAAGAGTGAAAATAATTTAGGTCATGAAACATTGTAGAATGCACCGTGCATTTGCATTTGCATAATGCCATTAGTGTCTGTAAGTAAATATAATAAATGAAACGTGAAAGACAAAAATTAAATACAGGCATAATTATTGAAAATGGGAGATTATTCTTTTAAATCAAGTTGGAATAGGAAGACTGAAGGCCTGGAATTTTTGCAAAAATTTTTTTTACACTTTTTACATGGGTCAGTCCAGAATTTTAGTAATGAAAAATTAGTTGTATTCTACCTCTATATTGAATGAACTTTTATAATCTGAAGAAGAAGTGAAAATCACAACAAGTACCTGACTGCTAGTGATCATTGTTGAGTACGATTGAGTGACGGTGTCACTCTTTTGCTGACCACTTCTTTGAAGAAAGAAGAGAATAATGCCCTTTAGAATAATCACATATTCCTCCCTCATCATCTTTCATCGACCACATTTTATATAGGAAAAACGTAGCAAGTTAATCTACTGGTGTGATACAATGTTATGTAAACGTTGGCTGTGGTATTTTTTAAAAATTGTTTTGGTGCAAATGTTCAAGAAATAATACTGAGTTTCATTAAGGAAATTCACTTGTAATATTTTTTTTCTTTGCAATGTGGCTAATGGAAAACAAATGTGGAATGAGTTTAGGACTAAAAAATGAAGAAGAAAGACAAAAAAACCAAAAACAAAATAGTGCAATTTAAATAAACTTAGATTGCACACATTGGTGTTGTGAAGTGAAACTAGACTGGTAAGAATTGATTCTTTAAATTACCAGAAGTAATTTTCGATCGTATCTTGTCTTTTGTTTGAAGCGGTTAGAATAACTGGTCACGAATTCGTCTAAAATAATAAAAAACATTTTTTCCTGAAGGACCGTGTATAAAACTTCACCATTTGTGGGCCTGTCAATTAATACCTCAGCGGTACGGATAATTATCGAGTTCTCTTTTATTATTGTATACGCTAACGTTTGTTACAATATTTTTCCTTTTTTTAAAATTATTCCCAACAAATTTTATCTACGAAAATTAGGTTCAAAATGTTTTATTTATCATAAGTTTCAAATAAAAAAGGATTTAACTTACTTCCTAAAATTCTTGGAATTTATGAAGTGAGCAAAATCTTTCGTGAAGTACAAACAAATTCTGAATATATTGGAGTTGTTCATGGTTATTATTATTACCTCGATTATTACATTTGTGTAATATTAGTACAATCTATCAATACAATCGTTTCCTATATTTTTAAAGATGTTGCACTGTTTTTCTCCATTCTCTTTATGTTTACAATTTTTTCGTCGAAATCCAAAGCCATGTGCCCTACTCCGCTTCCAGTTTCTTTTTTCTAATTCGCTTTCTGAGTTCTTCTGTTGTTAGTCTGTCGTTCATCTGATGGAGATTCTCATAAATTATACGTGCTAGTTAGATTACTCAAGATCGTAATGATGAAATAACTGTCTCAGACTTATTCTTGCATACCTGTCGGTTTACCTCTAAAATTTTCTTTCTCTCTTCTAATGAACTTTAACATTCCTTGTTCTTTTTACTTAGTATGAGCTAGCTGTGAAGTGAGAAGCTGTCTTGAAATGCAAGATTTACATTTGTATACTGTCCATAACTTTCTCCAGCAGACACGTCTCAGCAGCCGTATCGAAACTCACAACATAATTCAGTGGTACATGATTCAAACTACTCACAGTAACGTCTTTGGCTTCAATATCTTTCATATCATATTTTTCATCTATGGTGTCGAGTTCGTGGTTCAATAAATGTCTTTTGTAAAACAATTTTAACTACCAACTTTCAAGTATTTTAGTGTTTTGGCCCGGTCAAAACTGATACTCCCTATTGTTTACGACATATGGTAGTAGTTTTCGCTCATTTTTGGAATCTTTAATACCCTGGGCTCATAACTTGTAAAAATTTACTCTTGGAAATCGACTAGAATCAGTCAATCAAATGGCCATTCCACAAAGACTCTTTTTGTAATGCATATGTCATTTTTGTGGGCTTTCTTTGTCAAGAAACAATAATTTGGGTTTTGCTAGCAACGATAGATTCAGGAACAAGATGAAATTAAATTCCACTTTCTATACTAAAATTTAAAAACTTTTCTAGAGTTATTTTTCACCTTTAAAAATTAAAAAATTACCTGACATTAAAAACGAAAGCATTATTCAGAATCAAATAAGAATTTAGGTGATAAATCTTTTTTGGAAGGTTACGTTGATTTCAGAGGAGGATACAGACCTTAAGCGATTACTTTATACCTGTTAACTAGTTTTATGACTTCTTACTTTTTTTTTAAATGCAAGAGGAGAATAAAGTCGAATATTACTCGCGAGTGAGTGAATGGTTTTTTAGTACAGTTCATTTTAATGCAAAATTTAGTTTTCTTGAAAACTTTTTCTTAGATCTCAGTTTTCGCTTAAAACTAGACCCTAGCTGAGCTAAGCAACAAATTTTATAGGTCTTCTTGGATTATATTGTCTGACAATTTTTCGACAATTCTTATGGCTTTACACATTTAAAATTGATATAGTATATCCTATAGTTGTATTGTAAATGCCTCCACAAACGCTATATTAAAACCTGTAAAATCACCAAATTGAAGTATTCTGAACCATATTTTGCAAGTTCTATTATAAACTGTATCTTTATCCAACTGTATCAATGAATTTCCACCCTTTGTGTTTCATTTCTTCTGTATTGGAAATCGTTCAAAAGACGTTAACCTGCATGAACTTTATTAGCGACAATGCGTACAAGGTCCATTCTCACTTAATACTAACCCGAATCATTTTCGTTTTAATTCATGAGCTAGGTCAATACTAATAAGACGAGAGAACCAAAAAAGCGTCAAATGGATATATGCAAACCTGTGTCAAACTTCAAACATTATGCAACAGATCTAATTTTTTTTATCTTTTCCAAATATTTGTAAAACTTTTTACTGAAGTGTGGTAGAACGTAATGCTAAGAACCCAGTATGTGTAACCCATTGCTTTATAACGAGTTATAAGGTGATAATGAAACTATTAGGTGATATTTGAAAATGTTTACATGGTGATAAATAAAAATTTTAAATATTCGGCGTTCGAATATTGTTTTTATGAACGTATTTAGCAAACCTTTTATTTAAAAGGTTTTTTAGTCAAACGTATTTAGTCAAACCCAAGATTTGTCCAAAGAAGAGTGCATTTTCAGATTTAAACAAGACAAGTAACAAGTCGGGTGGAGCGATAGTGAATTTTGCCATTGTTCCAAGTCTCTGATATGACAAATCAGCCAAGAAAATACTGTATGTATGAGAGACTCCTACATTCCTTTATTCCTTTTTAGAGTTATATCGCTGAAAAACGTGTAATAAAACCATTATATATGTGTATATATTATACCCATATATATGGGTATATGTGTAGGTATATATAGGCCTATAATATATATGTATGTATAACATTGCATGCAAAAACTGTTGGCGATCTAGAGGCTTAAGATCTGAAAGTATAACACAACACGAGTACATGTCTAAATATGTATTGTAGTTTATATCTTTATTCTGAATTGTCACAAATTATTTTCATTTAGTTTGCATTGGTTTTTCAGTTAGAATTGTTTACAGTTATTTTCCTACAGATCATTAAAAAAAACATTCTGAGCAAAATATAGTTATCTTTGTGAAAATAATTAAACAATACGTAACCTTTAAAAAGTTTTAATAATTTTCCTTGCCGTCTTCATTATCGCACTTTGAACGTGCAATTTATTAAAAAAAAATTTGTTACCGACATCTTAAAAGAAAAAGAGAAGCCTGGTAACAATTTTATTGCTTTTTAGTCTTTCAGAAGCCATAAAAATTAATAATTTTAGCATTTATTCAAATTTTAAATGGCCTTAATGTCACCATAACCACTGAGATTTACAACCGAACACGTCTATTATTGATTATTTATTATCGTTAAATGAACTTGCAAGAATTTCCCCCATAACATTATTCAAAAAGTTGCACGTCTTACCTTAGCCATTTTCGTCTAAACTTTTTCCCTCTTTTGTTCTAGCTTTAGCTAGTATCTGATTTTAGAAAATATCTAGTACTACTACATCTTCACATCTACCCATACATAAAGCTGTATAGCTATTTTTAAATATTCATAATTATTTTATTATACCACTGAACCCTTCTCCCTTATTCCTCCCGAAATGTCCCTTAATGTTAGTACTTCTTTCGAGAAGCATTTGTGAAGGATTCGGCGAGGTAAAGACATTTGTAAAAAGAAATGACATCAATAAAATTTTAGTGAGCTCCTTTTATTTCGAAGATCTTCGTGTGTTTGAGCTCATAACTTATCTTAGGAGAAGAAACTATCTTTTTTTGGCCGTCTGCTTTTTCTTTTCGGCCGTTTCGGAGTCTAAAACAAACACTAAATCCCTTTTAGAAAACTTTTTTAGAGGTTTCAGGTATGCTTTAGGATAAAGCTGTAATCCAAGTTATTAAAAATTATGGCTCTTTATATTTCATACAACTTATAATTTTTATTTAATTTCAAGATTGGATGTTGCGAGAAAATTAAATCGAAGGGCTTCGCTTTTTTTCATGATCAAAAAAATAAAAACAGAAGTAATATTATAGACAAATGGTAATTTTCATTAGTTTGTAGTTCATTACTAATTATAAATATAATATATACCTTTCATCCAAATATCATCCCTCCCTCGATGTAAAAAAAAACAACAACATATATGTTTACAATTGTCTTACTTATACATCACCACAATAGACTGTTTTGATCTATACTCTCTTAATAGAATTCTGATGGTCATATAGAAACACAAGAAAAGAGTAAAAATGGTAGACTACTAGCAAGAGGTATTCGCTTTACTGACCTTGACCACTTAGAAAAATAATTGAAACCACGAAAGGATACATTTTTTTAATTTGAGCACCCAAGATATATGATTTTTTTAGAAAAACTTAACGTACTCTTAAATAGCGTGAAGGATACCGTACTAGTCTAGAGGTAGATCTGCAGGTGGAATACCAATCTATGGGTAAAGGTATTATTATAAATACAACATTTTAAAATTTGAGGTCCTTATTACTGTTATTACCGGTCCTGACTTCCGGCGATTATATCTCGTTACAAAAAAGAAAACGACAGTGATGCTCGGCCTTACTTTTTTAAATGGCAAATTTATTTGCTGTTGGCATTTTACACATGAAAACGATTTTGATTGGTAGTTTTAGACATAAAAGTCTTTAATAACTACAACAAAAATTATGGAAAGTAATGTACACATTAAGTAAGTAAAAATACGCATTTTCCAATAGTAATAATTTTTATACCTTTTACTTTTTTCTTTCATTTCTAATTTTTATGTATTTTATCTTTAATCACAACAATTTTCTCTCAATCTTTGGTTGTTTTTTCTGCCTTTTAAATTTCTTCATATTACTCTCTCATTCTATACCCCCTGTTACGAGAAGTTTCTTCTTTTTAATCTCACGTTCTAAGATAATTCAACAAATTATTGCTATTATAATGTTTAGAAATTATATAAATTATATATTATATATGGTACCCCGATATTAAAACGAGGTCATCATATTTCTTTGGAGTTTTCATCTGCGTTACAATTATTTACTAAATACATTGGTACGGTTAGCTTATGTCACACACGTGTCAGAAATAGGAAAAAAAGTATACACATACAGGAAAAAATACAAAAAAGTAACAAAGTAATAAAAAGAAGGTAGGCTTGGCAGAGTTTGACGGATCTTTATTTCCCAATCTCGTTTAGGTACCACCCCAGGCTTCTTATGCTCCCCTAAGAGCTGTTCCGAACCAGTTCAGAAGTGATCCAGTTCATCTTTCATCTATGTTCCCTTACAGTTGAACGGTTTCTAAACCTCACATGTTCTTCATTTCCTGCCAGTACTACCCACCGATTTTATCACCTCTCTAAGGTGTCTGGGCTGGTTCTGATAATCTTGGATCCCAAACCGACTGCTGGCATACGGTTTTCTACTCTTCTTCTGTTCACACTTCTCTGCGAGTTCTTGGGCGTATTTACTTCTGACTGCTTTCCTTAAGTTCAGTATTTCAGATTGCCCCCTCACTCTTCCAGACAACTACCAAAGCCAGGTTCCCAAGGTCTTTAATATTACCCTCCACTATTTGATTAGTGGTTGACCAAAATCAAATTACTTTTATGAATTCAATTAAAGAAGGGACAACAACCTAAGGTGTAGTAAGTGGTAGTTTTATCACTAATAGTGTCGATGGCTAAAAGAAATATTTAATTGATAGTACACTAAAATAAAAATCATACAAGAAAGAAGAAAAGTACTGTATCAGGAGAAATAGAATTTTAACCATTAATACAATTATTAATATTGAATATATGATATCGATTACTTATATAAAACAATATTAATATATAATTATGGAACCTGAAGTTACACTATTGGCCTGTTCCCCAAAGACCACTTAGACCGAAAAACCACTTTTTACTTATTACTTGGAGACACATAGTAATTAACTTGAAGACAGATTAAATAAAATATCATATAAGACCGAAACCTAGCTGTAAGTGAAAAATGTTTATTTATAATATGACTATATTTATTTATTTATTTACGTAATTTGGTTTGGAAAATGTTCTATATTTTTGAAGGGAAACATGTTCCGAGGCAATACGATGTAACTTGTACAGCTCCTGCTCAAAATCCATTTGCTTCATTCACTTAACACTTTGCTCGTGGCAGGTGCTATGAAACTATTGTACATGTATTCCCGGGTGACCTTAACTTTAAAATATTTATCGCAGGAGTAGGCATGAGTTGCGTCTGCATTTACACTGTTTACTTAAATTCCACAAGGTTTACTTTAAATTATAATTCAAAGAAACTCTCTATCTTTACTTTTTGTTTATTGAGGTTAATTGTATTAGGGAAGTGAACAGTAAAGTTATAATAAGTTATACTATTATATTGAAGCGTATAGCCGCCTGACACTTTCTGCTTTTGACTTTGTAAGGCTACATGCAATGTTTTATCCTCTATTCTTATACGAATTTGAAATTTTGGTCAAACATTTTTGAGTAAAACGAATCAGTTAGATCTGAGTTGACTAATCACGAAATTTATAATATCTCATATTAAAATTCACTGATCAAAAGTCAAGTGGTAATACATTAATGACACTAAAAAATTTAATTGAAATAAGTAATATATTTTTCCGGGGAACTAGAAGGCGATTAAACAATTAAAACTAATTACTGTTAAATTTTAAAATTCTTGTCACCCTCAAGTTGTTTGACATTATATTACATATTGTATATCACAAATGATAAATGATATTAATTCTTTGGAATAATGATGTTATAAAAAAAAGTTTACTGATATATTAGAAACTAAAATTTTGCCAAATTAGAACGTATTGAAGTATATTTGGTATTAAAAATACTTGTTTTGAAAAGGAAAAAAAACTTTTAATCTCTACTAGCTATTGATTAACGGACAATTTTTTTGAGTTTTTTGGTTTTTTTTTCATTGACATGTTTGAGAAATAAGTAAATGTTAACAAAATTCCCATACCTCTTCATAAACACGACTTTTTAAATTTCTATCGAGAAAATTTTCTTTTTAGATTTGAGATATTCGAGACTCAAAAACAATCGCTTGATCAAGCTATGGTCTTTTTAGAATTGGGCGTCAATTTCAATACAGCATAAAGCGAAATTATGTTTGTGAGATTATCGCATATAACATTAATAATTGTGTTTATTCATAAAATAACTCATACCTTAGGTTTCCGCAGGTTTGTAGAAAGGCAAATAGAAGAAAAAGACATAAAGTTCTAGGTCGTTGACTCTTTCGGGCGTGAGCAGCTGGCATGCTGTTGTTGAATCATTTCGGTATCTTATAACAACCTTCGATACTCAAATATATTAAGCCTTTCATTTTCATTTAGGTTATTATTATGAATAGTTTCGTAACTTTGTTAATGTAAATAGACATGAATAGTGTACATAATGGATCGAAATAAAGTCATCTCCAGTCATTTTATAAATATGAGCAACTTTTTGAACAATGAACTAATTTGAAATGAAAACGGAATTATAAATAACTTTTTAAAAAATGACACTTCGAATAGTATTGCTTAAATAATGATATTAATTAGCCAAGAGCTTTACAAACAGAAATGTTTTTATTAAGGTGCTATTAAAAAATCAATAGAATTTTTTTACGGGAAAAATAACGATATTCGTCCAATCGTTGTAAAAATTTAATTCGTGTAATCACAAACTTTTTAATAATTTTAATTAACGTCAAATACTAACTGACAGAAATATTTGAGAAAAATTAGAATAAAACCGTAACTGATACGATTAATTCCATCCACAAAAGCAACCAACTCACAAAGACTTAAAAAGAACATTCGCAGGTTTCAAAAGAGGTCGTAAATATATACCAGGTAATACTTCCAGGTACATGACGCGCGGCGGCTTCACAAACACTGAGATGAAATCGCATCTGGAGCCATCCGTAGAACCATCTAAGGGAAGGGGTGCAGTTCAGTATCTCTTTGTTCCTAATTCCGTTTCCTTTTGCAAGGGTATGATTCGTCTAATTACGTTTTCTTCTTTTCTTTTCCCTTCCTTTTGTACTATTCTATTTATAAAAAGTTTTCCCCTTACTTTTTTATTTTTAATGATTTTTTCTTTTGAAACGAGAAAAGGGAAAAAGGAGACAAATGGAAGTGAGAAATTACCCAAGGAAATAGAATTTTACTCTTGCTTTTTAAGTCTAGTGGATTGCAAGACTCTCATCTTTGGAAGCACTAAATGTAGAAATCCACGGCTTCTTTCATCTATTTATGTATGGTGTGCTTCAAAAATAGATACAATATTAATGTTATTGCAGAGCGTGTACATGGCTTTATGAATTCATTAAATTCCGTCAATTACTTGTCAGCTCTACTTACATGAATATTACTATGAAAGGGGGCAGTGAAAATTGCTTTACTCCCAAATGGTTCATTAATCGATCCTTAATATTGTCATTAAGTACTGATGTATATTTATAGAGAAAAAAACTTACAAATTTTAATTTTTATACATGAAACAAGAGGGTTCGCATTATGAAGCCTAAATAATTAAAGTAAAAAAAAAAATTCATTTTTGTTCTTGTGATAAAACCAGAGTTTTATGTCGAGAGATGTAACTCGTGTTAATTTGCAAATTTGCCATCATAAGTACTCTACGTCACGGGAGCAATTATTCATCGCGTCAGTCATGTTTTCCTATCTAAAACTCACGACTTCTTACCCAAAAATTCCTTTAAGGCTCATTCAATAATTTTAAAAAAGTACGTCAAAAAAAATTGTCTTAATCAATAATTTTATCTTTTTATTTTTATTAATAACCCCGGTTGATGTTCTGTTCTATCGTTACCCTTCATTTTATATTGTATTGCTTAAGTGTCTCGCTTTGCCACAATTTAAATATAAAAAAAAAACAGGAATTGATATATAGAATCATTGTGATTCTTTAATTTTTTTCGGAGGGGGTTTTAGAAGCAAGAAAGCAGGGAAAGAAGAGCAAAATATAGGGAAGTTCTAGCATATTTATTCCAATTTAACACGTTTCGTACAGTTTTACAGATTTTGGAGAATGAAACATCAAACAATATTTCTCTCATATTTAATTCGAATTCATTTCACATTAAATTCAGAATGAGGGTAGTAAATCCAAGGGTGGACTTTTCTACACATGGCGCTTATTTTCTTCTCGTTTGATTGCCTTAAAGAAGGCTCTAAACATTTTTCACTCAACTGTTTTATTTAGTATGTGACCAAATTTTCGAAAAAAATCATTATAAATCATTGTACAACGAGCGTACGGAATGACCTTTCACCTTTTTGTTTACATCTTTCTCGTCATACCTTTGCTTTAGTTTTGCTTTGCATACTTCTCATCGTGTTTTGTTTTTTAATGAGATGTTTTCAGTATCATGAGAATACATCAAATATAAAAACTTCATCGGTTAAAACAAATTCACTGGCTTGAACGGAATTCACTCTTTCTTTTTATAAGAAATCACTATTCACAATTTCATCTAGAGGACTGGTTAGAGGATATAACACGTTCATGCAGGCAACTCAACTAGTCCAAAAAGCAACTCTTAATATTAGGGTGTTTGAGCTCGAATCCTCAAGCTCAGAAGGCAAATGATCTTCGAAACGTCCTTTAAACTTTCAGTCTGTAAGTTATTTAGGAATGAAGACAAAAAAAGAGTGGAATCCGTAAAATCTTTTGTTCAGAATAAAGTGCTTCAAGACGTTACAAGAAGTTATTCTATGTGACCAAAATTTGCCTTAAATTATTACCTGATCTGGATGTGGGCAGTTGCTAAGAAGAAAGCCTGGCAGTTATTATTTTCTTTGGAGAGAAGGAACATCTTCTGACCGTTCCAAAATTGGAGTCTATATCCAGTATATATAAACAATCCGTCAATAATAGGTCTAAAACTTTGGAACTTTGTCGGCATGGAATAACTTAAACGTAGAAAGTCAGAATTTTATACTTGAATATATATAAGTATAATAATCAAAATTAGGGGGCACACGTTTTGGTAATTAAGAAAAATTTTTTTTGCCCAAAGAAGGGACTACCCTACTAAATGCTGAATATTTTCAATCAAAATTTTACAATTTACAAAATTGTTCGAAAAGTTTTCTCTGAAAATTTAGCCTTGTGATTGCTTAATTAGAATAACTACAATCTTGTACCAAAAAATAAACAGTTTTTGGTAAAAATTTTAAAGAACAGATCGAAAAATATTTAAACATTTTCAGTTCTATTTCCTAATGCACAGTAATTTTGTTATACTGTGTCAGTTTTTCGGATAAATGTTTAAATTAATAACCATTTCTTTGTTGTACAAATAACAAATATCCATATTCCAGTAATAACCCTGAATCTGAGTTGAAGATTTCTGGTTTTGGAGTTTGAGTTATTGTGCATGCGTAAATAAACATAACTACTTCTCAATGCTAAACCGATCGCCATTATGCCGATGAAAGTGGGATTAGTATGTGTGGGTAAGCACGCGAAGTGTCCGGAATAAATGGTCAAATTTTTATTCTTTTAAATGTTAATTTCATATTATAAACTGGATAAAGTGCAATAGAACCTGAATAAACTAAATTATTTTGAGTGAAAAGCACGAGTGAAAGACACGACACAAAACCACCGTTAACAAGTAGAAGGAACCTGAGACAAAAATTTTCGACATTTTATGTTCTAATAACAAAACCAAGCACACTTCAAAAGACAGAAACTTGTCCTACATTTAGGGCCAAAAGAGATTAAAAACAGGAAAAGATATAGAACCGACAAAAAAGTTAAAAAATAGGAATAAAGCCAAAGCTAGTGGTTATGCTGGTCGGTTATAAAACAAAAGAAAAAAACGAGAGTGTTCTAAACTAAATTTACGAATGGTCTCGACTTTGATGTTCTCAGTTGTGTTGAGAATTTTTTTGACAAATCGAGGGCAATTAGACCAACAGGACGTATTGAGAGAACCTTATTGTCACGTTATGTTTCTTGACATTACCAGTATAACTGGTTACTTTACACTGTAATCGTGTCCTCATCAGAGACTGCCACATTAAAACTATTTTAAATTAATCTAAATTTAAAATAAAGGTTGTTAAATACTAAGTTGGAAGCAAATTTTTTATTTTGTTTAAACGAAGCCTTAAAATAGTGAAAAAGAACTCCGTCAAAGAATTAAATCAATCTTGTGATAAGAAACGTTTTATTTGACAAATCCACACTTCAGCCTTTAGGTAAATGATTTTAAGTAAAAGTGTGATAAGTGACACTTCATCGACCTATACAGTTTAATATTCTTAACATCGGAAATTCTTAAAATGTGATTTAATATCAATGCTTTTTTTTTGTGAATTGTGAACCATTAATTAATTTTCAGTTACTCTAAAAAAGACAAAAAAAACATAATAATGACAAGAAACTCGATAAGTTTTAGTGATTTGACTATCCAACAAAAAAACGGAATAAAATTTTTGTCATTCATCAGGAAAAGGAATGAGGAAAATACACCTTTTCGTAGTGTTTTCTGTATGTGTATGTTTCGAGAATTCTCAACTACAACTCAGACCAAACGAAAACCAAGACTCATCTATTCAGACTCTACTATTTGATCTTGCTAGCCAAATTTTTATAAATAATTTTGGTTCAGTTCGAAAAATAGCTTTTCGATATCCGAAACAATCTGTAGAGATCACAAAAATTATACAAAAAATCAAAATGCCAATTACAATAAACGCAGAAGAGACCCCCCTCGAACAAGGTCTGGACGTAAGGGAGCCTTCTGAAGTCATATTTTTTCTGGAAGAAGCAACCAATGTCCCAACACATCTCAACAATACTTTGTGGACAACAAATACTCATTTCGTTTTGGCATTCAAGCAATCCAATAATACGGAAAAAACTTTACAGCAAATCTTCGAGATCTTCAAATTCGCTAACGTCATCAACGTTATCGCACTTGTAGCAACTTCCGATGGTGTTTTAATTTACAGTTATACTTCTTTTAACATCCAACAGTGCGATTCTGTAAAAGTACTTCTATTAGATAGTCAAATCGACGAATATTTTCTACAAAATCGACTCAACGATTTTAATGGGTGTGTTTTGAACATTTCGGTAGTTAATTTGCCACCAATGGTAATTTTGCCGAAATCAAAAAACGATAAAGGATTACCAAATTTTGAAGGTACCGAAGTTAGTATCATACGAGAAATTTCAAAAAAAATGAATTTTACACCTCGGTTCGGCTTGCCAAAAGATGGAGAAGCTTGGGGTTGGATTCATCCCTCACCACGAGGTGTGGTTGGTGAAGTGTATTTGAAGCACAGCTATTTCGGCATCGGACTCCTAGCTTCTACTCTTGAGCGCTATGAGAGTTTAGATATGACAGTGCCAGTAAGCCCTTCTCGAGAGTGTATCACTTCAGTGGTTCCGACTGGGGCCGCTAAATCCCAGGCAGCTTGGATAGAAATGTATGTTACTGAATTTTCATGGCTCTCATGGTGCTGTATTCTCTTTTTGTTTGGTTTAGGAAGTTTCACTTTTTGGTCAATCTCAAAAATGCTTGAGACGTCCTCTTTTTGTTCAGTTGCCTTTTACATGTTCTCATCCTTTATAAATGTATCTGTGAAACCTCCACAAAATACACCATTAAGATCATTGTTTCTTGGCTGGATTTGGTATTCCTTTATCGTTGTAGTATCATACCAATCTTTAATGGGCAGCAAATTGACTGTTTCTTATCGTCTACGAGACATAGATACGATCAGCGATCTTTTAGAATCCAACCTACACTTTACTGGATTATATAATACCATCAGATTATTAAATCATGAGGCAGGAGGCGATATAAAAAAATTCGTCAATCGCATTTATCCGACTACTTTTGGAATAACAGAAGCCCTTCAACATATAGCGTCGGACAGAAACATCTCGTACCTGAGGGAGACAACTTCTCTCAAATATTATTCTATTGTTAATCCTCAGGCCAGAGGAAAGGTTCATGTCATGAAAGAATGCTTCTATGAATACTATCCTATTATGGTACTACAGCGAAGGAGTCCGCTAACGAGAATAACAAACCAAATCATCACACAACTTTTTGAGTCAGGAATATTATTGAAATGGAGACAACAATACCTAATTGAAGTTAACAAATACAAGCCGTCAGCGATTCGGCTCACTCTACGCCATATGGCAGCTCCGTTTTTGGCTTTGATGTTTGGATTAGCTTTGTCAGTACTTTCGTTCATAACGGAAAATTTTTATTATAATGTCAGTAAACGTATAAAACGAATAAAAGTGGACAATAACGAATAAATACCAGAAATTTTAGATCAGTGTTTCTCAAACCTTAGTTATCTGTGAAACTATTTCGTAATTTTGCTAAAGCTCAGGACGGCTTAGCGGAAATAAAAACTATGTTTCATTGACAATTAAAATTATTTATGCGGAGAGAAATCATTTTGTTTGTTTTTAATCGAGAAGAGTAAGTTACTTTTAGCACCAAATGGTTAGGGAATCACTGGTTTACTGCAATTTAAATGTTTGTGCATTTTGTACTTTATTGGGTTTAAACAATGCTTGCATGCAGTCTTACCTGTAGATCTTTGACTGTTACAATAAACCCTTAGTGTTTTTCCGGTACACTACAAAAGTCTCAAATAATATCAGCTGAATTTCACATGATGTTTCAGCAAGTGGTACAAATGTAGGCTGATTTAAAGTCATGGCTCAAGAACTTAAAATCGAATCTAATTACTCTGTTTACAATGGTTAAACACATCTACTTAAGAAAAGGAAGAGGGAAAAATGATAAAATGAAATATTTTGGTTTTAGTTTTACACAAAACGGAATGATTACAAAAAAATTATAAGGTTTTCGTTTGTGCGAGTTTACCTATCAAAAAGTATATGTACAAGTATTTATGCATTCTTTATTATTATTAAAAAAAACTTATTAAAACTTTTTTTTCTTAATACCTTACGGTATTGAATCCCGATTCAGAATGTTCGCAACTAATTTTTATTTATTTTCTTTTTTCTTTCTATTTTCAGATTTTTAATCCATCTATGACCTATTTTCGAATTACCTTAGAAAGGATCCGTTCATACATATCTTACATAAACTCTTCTTAGTCTTAGAGTGTGACTGAAGCAAAAACCTTTAAGGCCCAGTCTAACATACCGTCCACCTCGAATTGAAAACGAGATCACCCATTCATCATTAATCTGAAATACTGCTTATTGATTTACCAACACCTTCACTTCTCAATTATTTATTTACATTAAAAAATTACAGTGTTTTTAAGGGATGTTTTTGGAGTATTTGATTGCTAAGCCTTGGCTTTCACCGAGATATCTTTAGGGAAAGCAGTAAAATTCATAGTCTTTTATCTATAGGGAATGGCAGTTGCAGTGGAATTATTCCAAAAAAGGCCGAACGACTTTAAGGTTTTTCCCCAATATCGAAGATAGAATGAGAAACAAAAAGATAGATATTAATTATCAGTCATGCCAAGTCTTTACGGTGCATGGAAATTTCTCGAGCTATCTGCATAGGTTTCAGCTAACGGACTCAGACAGATTCCTCGATTGCATCTCTAACTGTAGAGACGATCCCAGTCACATGTTGTTCGAATGTGTAGTGTGACAGAACCTTAGAAACCAGTGCAAAAGAGATGAATCCTTTTTAAACATGTGCCAGAAGGATCACCAATCCTTAAGAAGTTTTTCAGTTTTTGTTTTAAGAGTCTTAGCTCTCAAGCACAAGCACTAGACTGAATTCACTCAGCTATGGGTGTGCCTGTTGCGTCCGTTCATTTAAGTGACACGTATGCTTTTCCTTTTTTGTAAAGTAATAAAAGTAAAAAATTGTCGACTAACGAATTATGCTTTCTGTTAGGGTGCAAACTATATATTGTATTATTATCTTAAACGTATTGTAATATGCTTATTGACAATACCACAAAATAGGCATTTCTATTATCGTGTATAATGTATATATGAATATTGGATCAATATAATGTTATTATTTCAAAAAAAGCCCCGGCTTCATTCCCATTGAATCACTTACTAATGCCGGTTATTACTTGTGCAACAAAAGCGGGAAACATAAGTTAAAGATGTGTGACAAAATTAACCTTCGTATAATATGTATGTATGTGAACAAAAAGACACTTTTAATATTCAAATTTTCTCGGACTATCCGCCTTTAAAACCAGAATGGGAAAAGTGTACGAAAAAGCAAAAATGTTATAAATAAATTGGAGAGAGGAGTATATTAGTTTTTTTATAAATTATTTATTTAGGTAAATTTATCATTTCATTTGTTTGTGTTTCATGTTTAGACCTTATTACTGACAGAATACTTGAAAGTGTATGATGTCAAGGGAGATTTTAAAATTGCAGGACTTATAATTTTTTATTTAAGTGCTTATTTGTAGCACGCAATTTCTGAGTACAATGGCCATAGTAGGAAGGATAGCACTAGACGTGACACCCAGAAGATGACAACCTGAGGCCAATACTGATTTGCTGTATTGTCTGTTATTCAGTCCTTTTCTTCAGTAGTTTCTTCGTAGTTTTTTTAACTTAATAAGTTAAGCCAAGTCGTGATACCAGGGTCAAATATAAACAATACAAAACTGAAATTAATATAAAGAACCATTTTTTAACCTTTGATTTAGCAGAAACATTTTAAATGAAATAATTAGGGTTAAAATTGAACTCTGGAGCTTACCTTTGCTAAATACTGTATGTCATGGTTTAACTAACGGCACATTAAATAAAACTTGGTATCATTCCTATATAAATATAATACTTTGTTAATAAGTAATACTCAGGGCTGCACTAAACATTTCGCGGACAAGGCAAAGCCAAGGAATAAAAACCACACTTTACCAACCTCTGAGTTAAACAATTGTCTTTCTGCAGATTTTTGTGAAAAACTATCAACCCATAAAAGGGGTTAAATATATATGTATTAATTAAATCAAATCAATGACATTATAATTTTATAGTTGCAAAAAGCGTCTGGTTTTAATTTTTTTTTCACCAGTTAACTGCCACCCGTCTCCAAAGTCGAAACAAGAAGTAGTTGATCTCTTGCTGTGGGGTTTTTGCCTGGGGAGCAGAACAGCGTCTTAGAGCAACAAATAGAAAGTTTTAAGTATTAATAATAACAAAGATCACTTGGTAAAATGTGTCCTTTATATTTTTTTATCCTCCCGTTTACTCCAACGGGGTGTATCCAATAATAATAATAATAATAATAATAATAATAATAATAAGGGACGTTGTGGGAAATGAGAGGTGCACCATTTACTGGAACTACTCGTTTCCCACGACGCGGGTTCTCGAAGCCACGAAGCCCGATGTCGTGCTGAGGGACCGATCTGAAAAAATAATTTATGTCGTCGAATTCTCCTGTCCCGCCGAAGCCAATATAGCAACGAAAGACAGAGAGAAAAGAGACAAATAGCGGGACCTTATCGTCGACATCGGGCAGCAGTATCCGGGACACCGGGTCAGGCTGGTCGTGCTGATCATCGGCTGCCTGGGTGGCATGAAAACTGGCTTCCTGGGGGAACTTAACATCATCCCCGCCTGCAGGTCGGGTGCCCAGGCCTTGGCCTGCAGGATGCAGAAGGCAGTGATCGTCGGGAGCCTTAGGATCCTGCGTGCCCATGGGGCAAGGTAATCCCCTGCGGTCACTAACTGCCCTTGTTGGAAGAGTGGCCGCAGGATGAGCTCTCGCCGTTCGGATGCACAAGTGCTTATGACGCCGAACAGACTGATGTGGCCCAGACGGCAAAAAGGCGAATCCCTCCCTCCAAAGCTGGGAAGGGGGTGGAGACGGCGAAGAGCAGCCGAGTAAAAAAAATAAAAGTAATAATAATAATAATAATAATATATTTTAGTATTTTTTCACGCAAAGACAAGAAAGACGCCAAGTAGTACAAGAAATACATAGTGTCTTCGGAATGAAATAAGTTTTTTTTAAAAATCTGATCTTGTTTTTTAACAAGATCAGCACACAGACGCACAAGTGATAAACAATAGATCGTTATGAAAATAAAATAATAACTTTCTCCTTTTTACAAAACACAGTCAGCACATTGTAAATTAAAAAACATACAAAATAATATAATAAAGCCCCATCCTGCCCCAAGGGCACTAGAGGCGACTCTCACACATACTGAACAAATTTATACGTCCAACAAAATATTACAGCACAGAATAAATGATGTGGTGTTCTCCACATTCCTAATTCCGGAATGGGTACAGTGAAATGAAGCAGCCGACAATCGAAGCAAAATTCATTCAGTCCCGGAGTTCCGCACCATTAGGATCCTTGCATTTTCCATTTTTATTCTAAATTATGGTTATAATGACATTTTATATATCAATATACATATACGTTCGGAATTAGTGTTGTCCATCATTCGTTCATCTACAACGAACAACCTGGTTCCGACAAATGAAAACATTAAAAATTGCCCCTGAGTTGTACTGACGTTTGCTTATAAGTCCAGTGTGAAGGAGTTGATTTTTAGAGCTTGGACATGAAGTCTGAATTTTCTTTCTGTGAATTTGTCCTCAGTAGTGTAATAAGTCTTTGTTTGGGTGTCTTCAGATAAATTCTTTGAGATAAACTTGCCTGATGGGGGAGTACGCTGGACACTCGCTGGACACTTTAAAGCAAGGGTCTTCAACCCGCGGCCCACCGATATGTTTTTTGGAGCCCGCCAACAGCACTTTCAATAATGACTATACAAAAATAATTTTTATAAAAAAAAATAAAACTGACATTGACCAACTGCATTGTATTGATTTTTAATTTGCCCCTTTTGTTGATGTTAGCTCAATAAATAAATGTTTTCTATTTATCTATTTGTTTAATCAGCCTGACCATTTCCAAAAAAAGAAAAATTCTTATAAAAATACCTATGGTCCGGCCCGCTGTGCAGAAAAAAAATTTTTTTTGGCCCTTAATGTGTAAAACGTTGAAGACCCCTGATTTAAAGGTTCTACTTAGAGCCATACATCCTATAAGTCTGCATTGAGTTTGTGTTCTTATTATGAAGGACGGCGTTGTCAGTGACCAATTAAATATTATCTTATAATACGAGCTTATAACTTCCACTTTTTATGTGTTTGAGGAACAATATTTCCCGGGGTTGATGAAACTGTGTCATTGAATAGTTGTTCACAGCTCCCAAAGGATGCATTTTTGGGTTTGCCAGGATTTCTCTCGTTTTATGCGATGCTAGGGAAGCTTTCGCTATTGCATTTTCAAGGACTTTACGAAATGAACACCCGGATGATAATATCATACCTAAGTAGCAGTATTCTTGAACGATGGATATTGGTTCTTTGACAAAGGAGAATTTGACGTTGTTTTTCAGTTTGCCCCCTGCCCTGCTTCATTTCGTTTTCAGCGCAGTACTGGCTTAGTGTGATTAAAGCCTTTTGTGCCATTATCGCCGTTGTGGTGAGGATTACGAGATTGTCTGCATAAAAGATGGCCAGCAAGTTTGTGTAATTTTCCACGTCCATTCCCGAGACGGTATGGGATCTCAAGAAACCCGTTCTATCATTGATATATAGGTTGAACAGAGTGGGATACGCCGATTCTCCCTGCAGGACTCCTTTGTTAGATTTGAATTTCTGGGATTCGGGTCCGTTCCTCCAAACTGAAAAGGAGGCTTGATCATAGAACGATTTAAATGTTTTTATGACTTTTGTGCTTAAGTCGATATTCGACAGCTCCCTTCATAGGTGCTTGTGGTATGGAATCGAAAGCCTTCTGGAAGCATACAAAAATGGCATAAACTCCTCTCTTTTCTAATCTAAGATGAATTCCTTTTGTAGCATACAGAACTTAAATAGCTTCTCTATAACCTTTACTTCTTTGGAATCCAAATTGCTCTTCGTTTACAATTTTGTTGTTGTTTGACCAGGTTCGACTTTTCACCCTTTTTATAGATAAAGTGCACTCTACATGGTGTACTTCTGGAGAATGGTTTCCTCCTCGAGGATTCGGTTGTAGATTTTCAGCAACTTTTAATGCCATTCTGGGGTAGGTTTTTGTAAAATTCGTTTGGGTAGATGTGTCTTTTATCTCATACAAATATTAGCTGCCTCCATTATCAGCCAACTCGATAAACCCAGCCTTAGACTTGTTATTGCATAGGCCTATTTATTAAGAATTTGCTATATTATTGTGATTTACTAAGATGTGACTATTCACTATAGTAAAAAAAAACCTGGTTACAAGGTCAAGACTTTCAGGATGCATTACTTATAAACTTCATCCTGCGCTGGACGAGATACCAATGCAAAAAAAAAGCTCAGAATTCTTGCTTACCCCTGTTTGAGGGTGATTAGTAGGCAAGAAAGTTAGACAAACGATAAGTCAGTTACCAACATTTTCTTTAAGGGTACTGTTACTATCAAAACTTCTTTTGTAAAATTGTTCAGTTCAGTAAAATTGTCTCCTAACTCGAGTTACCGACACTAATCTACTCCCCTACAGAGAGACTATCGAGATAGTCCAAAATCCCCGAAATTTCAATAAAGATCAAGGACGCCCCCCTAAACTTCATCTGGCTCTCTTGAGCCCAAGTCTACCCCTCCATCCCCCTGTTGACCCCCCTAGAAGTTTAGTGGAAGTAGTGGCGTGGATCCACCACTGATCAAACAGGCTCGCGTAGCCTATGAACGTGCTGACCCAGCCGTGCGTGGTCAGCACAGACCTAATAAACGGACAATAGGTAGGCAAATGGCTGATGGCCCAAAAGGCCATCGAGGAGTTTGTCTCAAGCTTTTGTAGAGACAACATGTACGATAAATAATAAATATACGACATAGAAAATATTCAATCATTTCAACGTTCCAAGCCTTTTTCCATTACACCACTGATAATACGGGAATTATCTGTGGAAACTTCCAACATTCTTTCTCTTTTTGTTTTCCTCTACCCTTCCATACCTATCCTATTTCCACTCAACCTTCCTCTCCACTGGCCCCATTCCTTTTATACCTACTTCCGAGTAGTCGTTTCTTCTCTCTTCTTCTCTTTCTTCAGTTCAGTGTCTGGACAATTATCATTAAGTTCATACATTGTGAATTTTAAATAGTACGAGTGATCAGATTGGGTCAAGAGTTGTCGCGCGACCTGACGAGCAGTCTATCACTATCAATCATCGACTCAAGAGTAAGTTTACAATCATTTATCAATAACAGTTATCACCAGTGTCTATTCTGACGATGTCCACAGCTGCCGAAGTGGACGAAACGCTGGTTTCTAGTTACAATATGACGCGGTGTAAAAACCCAGTGCTCAAAAAGCCAGTGTGATAGTGTTTAGTTTTAAAACATTTGAGTATTTTATGGGTTTTTTCCAAACCGCGTAAAGGAAAATCAAAACGATCATGGATTTTTCCATGAAGAGAATAGGGTAAGAACACCGAAAAACGCATTATATATTTAGCCAACATAAAGCTGATGGCATCTTTGGTGGAGAAATTAACGGAAAAAAATCATTGATCGTTCTGACTTTTTCTCCCGATTTATACTAAACTCATAAAGTAAATAAGTGTGTAGTAACTATTGATATAAATATTATAATATAAAGATATATAATTTTAATAATTTTAGTTTTGTTCCTTTCACCGTGTTCCCAAAAATTCTATTTCAGATGGTTTCAAACAAAAAAAAAGAGTTTCTTCTCGAATCTAGCCTAGAAATCAGGTCAGAAGATTTTTTACATGCATGTGTTAAGCCAAACTGATTTCGGTCAGCTCCTTGTCAAAAAACCACATAAAGTTGGTCAAATCCAAGGGTCAGGTCATACAAGTTGTAAAAACTCTTATACTTAATTTGTAAAAAAATTAAAAGTTGCATAATGGTTCTAAAAAACGTCACACTCAAAAGATCCTCAAAACAGCCCTGAAGCTTTTATGATATCATAATTTCATCTAAAACAAGTGTCTCAGCAATGAAATAGTCTGGGTAAGGTAAGGAAAGGATCGGAAAATAAGGGACAGCGGAACCTAGAAAAAACAAGCACGTTTTTACCAAAAACTTCTTATTAACAAAACCTTAATATTGACAGAGTGAAATTAGGTCAAATACTAAAAATATTTGTCAAATTATCCCAAATATTACAGGAAAAAGGGAATGTAAGAACTTGTAGAAATTTTTGATTGCCAGAATTCAATCGACGGCTAAGTCGCATTGAAGTTGGCGTGAACAACAAGCTTTAGTCGGTTAAAAGGTGATAGTGAACCAAATCGTCTCACCATTTGAAAAGACTACAGAAAATTAATGTAATAAAGGAAACTTTAAATATTCTAAGGCAAACTTCCCTTAAATGGCCCCATTTTGTTGCCCTTACCTTCCAAATCGTTCAACTGTTTGACAAACTGATGAAATTTGTGAGCCTCCTAACCAAAAACCGCATCCTTACAGCGGAACAATTTCTGATTTACGAAATAAGTAAATGTTTAAAAAAAGACCCTATACCTTGCTTTTTGATCAATTATTCATTTATAAATCAAAGTGATTGCAATAAAATAAACGACTCAAATTGACAACCGCCATCCTTTATTTCATCAAATTGAACACAATGAAAATTTAATACATTAAAATCCTTTTAATCTAAGGTGAATGGAGTACAATGATAAGTTCAAAAATTGGCCAACATCTACCAAGCAATTTCGAGCGCAGTATTTACAAAGCATCGACTTCTGTTAACAACAGTTTTACGCTGATGGTCTCCCACCTTGTGTTTTTAAACCTAGTCAAAAGACAGGCGAAAATTCTTTTAATTCAAGGCTTTCAGATGGAAAGGTAAATCATTGACAATAGTCTATAAAGCATAGCCTTTTAGTGCTTTCTGAAATTGGATTTTTATTGGTCACGGAAAAGTCAAATTTTGGCTTAAAAAAGGGGGCGGGTATTCTAAGCATTAACGATAATGAAATGGGACCACCACAATTAGCTCTCACGTATCATTACATTAATGGATGTCAAGTTAGAAACAATATTTTCAATGCTCAATAAATATTGCATTAGAAGCATCGGGGAGAAATAAATTGAACGTCAAAAACAAAGAAAAAAATGAAAATCAATTTTCTGTGGTTATTGGCTCTCGGAGTACAACAAGCTTATTTTGCATTTCATGAACTGTACGAAAGTATCAATAAAACAGTGACGGTCAACTGTATTTCTCAAATTGCAACGATTTTAAGTGAAAAAAAACTAGCGATATGGCATTTAAATGAACAAGATGACCTCATTTTAGATGTGCTGAAAAAAGTAAAAGTACCAATGGTTCTAAATGCGGCAGAACATCCTAAGCAACGTGGAATGGAAACTAGGGTAATGAATGAACTAGTTATTATTCTTAATAACGTTGATATTGAACAGGTACTTAGCCAAACCCTTTGGAACCGTGATACTCGATTTTTATTAGTGGCAGAGAAGGCTAAAAATTTCGAAAGTGATTTTGAAATTTTTTGGAAGTATAAAGTGATAAATGTTTTTGAAATATTCAGCGAAAGAGAGGAAATAATTGTCTACAGTTTTCTTCCATATGAAAAGGGATATTGTGGTGTAAGCAAACTCCTAGTGGTGGATAAATACGTGTCAAATGAAGGTGAGTGACAACTTTCCTTAGCCAGTTTTTTCTGACTCCAACTCCTTGCAGCCGCAGTGGGTTTAAAAAAAAAGGAAAGAGAAATCAGCTTAATACTTTACGTTCACATATTTATTTCCAGTGTGATAGTTTCCCAAAGTTTTATTCAAGTATGTCACGTACGAAGCATGGAGACTCATTATTTATATTACATACGTATATTATTATTGAAATGACTTCATATTTAGTTTGGTCACCCAGGTGTCCACAGGAGAAGACCAAATAGAGTTTTTTTCCTGGTGGAGACCACTTTTCATTCACTTCATTTTAGGTTTTACTCATTGTGCAAATTCTAAGGTTTTCCTCATTGACGACTTACTAGTTAATTCGTGTGTTTCTCAGACTATTAAGGTTTGTTCAAATTAAATAAGTGCGAGTTTCAACGGTGGAGCTCCAGCCTGCAAGAAATTCCGGGCTCGGAACATCAAGGAGCAATCATCATTCGAGAGGCAATCGCAGACTCCAATCATCAAGGTTTTTTCTCCAACAAGTGCATTTAAGTAATTTTGAAATCCTGAAATAAACAATTGGTTATTAATTTAGTCTCATCACACTTTCTGTAACAAACTTTATTTATACTTCAAACTAACAGCTTGAAATGAAATGTTTTAAAGATTAAAGATTAATATTTTAAGTTTTTCTTTATATCATGCATCATTTTTTAAAATTATGTCTAATCAAAGGAAGAAAGCTAAAATAGTTAGTAAGCGACGAAGACGTGATAACTTTTACTTGATACAAAATAATTTCAGTAGAATCAAAATAATACTGTGTTTTTGTTTAAAAATCAAGAAATGAAAAGTAAGGAAACACTTATTTATTTATGTTTTATGGGGTTGTGACAAACCCGGTAAAAAGTTCATAGAAATAGGGTGTTTTGTTACTATGAATGACGGCCAAAAAAGCTTAAATCATATCATAAGAATTGAGAGCCCTAAAAAGAATTAGTTTCAAAAGGCTTGTGGCCCTCATAAGTTAAGCATTACTAACCGTGAAGTCAATTTGAAAACGAATATTAGATTACGCGTATAACGATTGAAATGCGCAGTAATACTGTTAGAGAGAAATCGACTTGAGTTTAATTGGGGCTTAACTTTTTGTATGATGCTCCTTGGTGATGTACCGGGCCCGGACTTTTTACCAGAATGGAACTCCACCGTTGAGATGTTCACACTAATTTAATAAACAGTGCGAGCACTAACACTACAATAGTTCTTTTTTTGAAAATTCAGTATATTTACACATTAATAAATACATACTGAAAAACAACAAAATTCTCAATTACAGTATGTCCATTTTGTCTAGGTTGTCAATGGACAAATTATATACAACAAAAACAAAAACCTTAGTTTTTAAAATTAATATTTACATTTTTTGCGCATTGCACTGAAAACAAAAGCTAAATATTTTTTTCGTTCATTGAAACTTTTCAGTGGGAGATTGTAAAAATTTTCATTTATGTTATATTTCTCTCTGAGTTCGTTCAGTTTAGGACACTCAGTTAGGAAATGCTCAACACTATCATTTACTTTTAAGTCACATTCGTTACAGATGGCACTCTCAGTTATTAAAATTTTATGTAAATATTAGGCAAAATTACCGAGTCCAGACAGGACCTGGATTGTATATAGTAGTTAATTTCGATATTTTTTAGTTTAAACCTGTCTGTTACTGAGGGAAAAAATCTATAAGAAATACGACCTTTTTCACTCGCGTCCCACTGATTCTGCCATTTTTCAAAAATATCGGCCTCAACGCGGTTGTTGATTTCTTTGAAAGCAATTAGCTCATTACTATCTGTATCAAAGACATTACCTTCACTAAATTGTAATTTATACTGAGTGTCTTCAATCGTTATTTTGTTTGCCAAATAAAAGCGGTGTTTGGAAAGTAAAACACGGTTTTGAAAGAACCACTCACACGGCAAAACTCGGGCGATCACATCAACGGCTTCAAGGAAATGGTCGAGTAACCTTTGATTGTTCTAAGAAGAAATTTTCTTTGCAAATTTTCAGCTTTTGTTTATTTACATTGTTAAGTCTGGGATAATACACCGAACCACGTGTAGCCTGTACCATCCCTTAAATAATATAGAATCACTCTTTAGTGATATTCAAGTCCCCAAGTTCTGTTTCCTGGAATTGATAATTTGTTGTAAACTGACAAAATTTTTTATTTTAAATGATCTATATGTGCACCAAACTTTAATTTATTGTCTAGCACTACACCTAGATACTTGAACTGGCTCGTAAACTTCATATCAGAGATACTCCTGAGATGAGGTTTAATTAGTCGTCGTAATAATGGCTTCTTGCTCTGAAGTACTAACATGACATTAGTTTTGCTAATTTCGACCGTATTTAATTAAGAACTGAAAAATTTGAAGTATCATAGAACTACAATAGTTCTAGGAATAACCGAAATCCGAAATATGGGTTCTTAAAAGATAAGTCTGTGAAAAACCGTTGAAAACAAGCACTTGTGAGAAAAACTTATAAAGGAGAAAAATTGTACGAAAATGAGGAAAACCTAAAGTATATTCGAGTGTGAATCACGAATTGAGAATAACCGAATAAAGTGAGAAAAACCTAAGGTGTTGAGACAAACGAGAGACTCATTCAAAGAGAAAGACCTAAGTAAGTAGTGTAAAGAGTAAAATGTAATTGCTACTAACTAAAAATAACGTGGTCTCTACAAGGAAAACTCATCTTGGTGTTCGAACTTTCGAACGAAGAAAACCCTGACGATTCAGAGTTGATTCTCCCTGTGGCGGTCGCTGATGATGAATGAGGAAGTCTATCAATGAACAACTCCTCTCATCCCTTAGAATCACCCCTGTGGTGAAGAAGAGTAGCAAGGTTAACAAACGAAACCACTGATTCCTAAATTTGGAATCGTTTATTAAATAAATCGAGACAGTATAGCCTAAAAGAGGTTGACAAACCGTTATGCTTACCATACCTGAGCCTTTGTCCGGATGGGTCATTTTACAATTAACTAATATTTACAGGTATTTGAAGTGATTCATTCGGACTGCCTTTTGTGTCATTTTCCTATTCTTCTTGAGCCTCTTGGCCTTGAGTGAAGTTGAATTAAACAACATTTACATTTCATGACCGCAAGTCTGAACACTTGGTTTTCTCTTGTAGAGACCTGCATCCTGCAACCGCTTCTCCATGGCTGTAGGGGTGACCAAACCTAAGTAAACCTAACAAACACATTGAACGTTTATCGTTTACGATTTCAGGAAAATTTATCAACAGTGGCTCTGCATTCAAGGGTTCAGTAAGAATTAAAAACATGAATGGGTGTCCGGTAAACATAACTGTAGTCGACGTTAAACCGAACGTAATATTTGAGAGCGAAAATGGTTACAATGGAACTACGCAAATACAAGGTATTGAGGGAAAATTGCTAAGTGAAGTTGCCAAAAAGTTAAATTTCAATGCAACTTTTGCAACAGCTATGGATGGCACTGGTTGGGGTTGGATTCATCCCTCCCCTCACGGTGCGGTGGGTGAAGTATTCACGGGACAAAGTGATTTCGCAATAGGTTTGCTGGCACCTACTATAGAAAGGTACGAAAATTTGGACACTTCATTACCTTACAATGGAGAGGAATGTGTCACTTATGGAGTGCCTAAGGGAGCTGGATTCAATACTCCCAACTGGATTACCATTCTTTTTTTTGAATTTGGTTTCCTCACCTGGATTTTAATTCTTTTTTCATTTATATTAATTTTCATCACAATTCACGTCATAAATACAGTCTCTAACATCAAATGGTTTTCTAGGAAAATTGACATTATTTTCAACTTATTTTCTAGTTGCTTAGGACTACCTGTGAATATTCCCCTTCATTTAACCTTGAGATTATCTTTGATTTGTTGGATTATTTTCACATTCATTGTAACAGTAGCATATAAGTCTTCAATGGGGAGTAAATTAACGGTTCCCAGCAGAGACGTTGATATTAATACATTTAAGGAGTTACTGAAATCTAACCTTGAGCTTACAGGGTATAAAAATATGGTGCGTCTGCTTCAGTATAATAACAGTGAGCCAGTAATACAGAAAATGCTAGAACGATTCAAGGTAACCGATTTTGATATCCACTACGCTGTTAATAAAATTGCAACGGAAGGGAAAATCGCACATGTTCGCCACACCACTACATTTCTATACTATTCATTGATTAACCCCAAAGCTAAAGGTCATATTCATGTTCTTAAGGAATGCATTTTGTTGTACCATCCTGTAGTAATCATGAGAAAGCACTCACCTTTTTATAATAGACTTAACCAAATAATAAGCAGTCTAATGGAATCTGGAATCACGAAAAAATGGAGGTCTGAATATATATATATTATTCCTCCACCAATAAAGCCTTTTATTAAACTATCCCATAAACATATGTATGGAGTATTTTGCATCTTATGTTGCGGATATTTTATTAGTTTCTTAGTTTTCGCTATGGAGAAAGCCAAATTTTATTTCGAAAAAAAAGCGTAAAATAGCAATACTACACACTCCGTTCATGAGGCATGTAGATTAAGATATAAAGTTGTGTCGTCCTCAAGGTTGTAAGATTTTTACTTCCACCATTTTTCAATCACAAGTTCCTATATACCCTTTCTCTCCTTAAATCGACGTTTTTAACAATCGTTATAGTTTGAACAATACCATGCTTAACAACTACACTAGAACCTCTCATAACGAGTGTCACTCATAGCGAGACATTCACATAACGAGCAACATAAATTGTAAAAATAGTGTCTCTCATAACGAGCAATGACTGGCAAGATGAGCGACACGTACATGGGGAATCCCCCGATCGGTAGAGAAAAAGATTTCCGAACTCCGGATCGGGGCAGATTCAAAGTCCAATCTTTCTCTGCCTGCCATATTTTCTTCACTACCACCCAAAAGTCTTTCTTTTTTTCATTTATTAATAAAAAATGCTAAACATAAATTTTGTTCGGGGTTATTTGTTCGGCCTGGGGCGTATTATCCTATTTTACATTGATTTATGCGGAAAAAATTGCTTCGCATAAGGAGTGTTCGCATTAAGAGTAATACTTTGAAACGAATTAAACTCCTAATGAGAGGTTCCACTGTAGATACCAGTATCATTGATAAAATATATTATCTTGTCATTAGTAAAAAGTGTCACTGACTTAGTTTAAAGGAATCAACAAAATTCAAGATATGAATTTATTGATTTCACCCTTGAGTTGGATCATCTACCCCTACGCTCCAAATCAGGTGCACAAAAACCTTCGCCAAAAAATCAAGAGATTAAAATTCGTTTGTTACGAATATAAAAAGAATAAAATTAAATGAAATAGCAAAAATAACTGCTGTCGACAACGGAAGAATATCCTCCTCAATCGGCCAAATGGGTCAAAACTTTAAAGTGTTCCTCAAGGAACATGCACACAATCAGATGTGTTCCAAACCATCATAAAAAGAGTAAATGGCAAACTGTGGTTGACGACACCTGCAAAGTGGCGGAACGAAAGTCATACAAATGACTCAGAAAGAATAATTTCACAAACGAATCTTACGCCGCTTTCCTATAAATCGAAAGCTTGTTTTTATTTTCCGACAAAAGAACTAACAAAGTCCAGGAAAAATATTTCTTCGAAAACATCAAATCTCAATTAAACGAGTGGGGGTGAATGAGAAAGACGTGTGGGGTACAGGCAGAAACTCTGGAAAAGCTCCCTCGACTAGCATCAACATCGAACTAAAATCTAACCTTTACGCCAACGATGAAGGGGTTGCGTTCTGTGTGATCCCCCGTCGAACAGATTTATTTATGGACGTCAAAGTAGCGTTTGACGAACTGATGACTTCGATAAAAATAAATGCGCCCCAGGAAAAGCATTGGGCCCGAACGGCCTATCCAATGAACCCTATAAAATTGTTCTCCAATCCGGTCTTACAGTCGGAAGGAAGTTCAGAAGCTTACAACAGATTTGTAAAAATGGAAGCCTTACTATAAAGTCCTGGAGAACTTAAGAATGCGAATCAACTTCCCCCTTACTATTTGGTCTTCATATTAAAGATATTGGAGAACATCTTGTGACTTGCGGAGTAAGGAGGTAGACGTCGATAGCCACATTAACCTTCTAAACATTTTTTAAGCCGGTGGTGTGATCCTGACAAATACACCTATTTTGACTCAAAAGCTCTCAACGCCCTGAATGAGTCCTGCACCCTGCAAAGAAAACGGACATTGATGGCAAATAAAATCAAAACAAAAAGCAGTTATTTTTAGAGAAGGAGGTAGTATAAAAAAGAAGTCAGAGTTTCTTATTGGACGACAAACCAATCCCAATTCTGAATGAATACTGCTATCTCGGAGTCACCTTTACATTGAAGTGTTTCTTTCCAAGAGCTTGGAACTGCGCGCTCGCAAAATCCAATTTAGCACTGCTATAAAAAAATAAAGGTTTTTAGAGTTGAACGTTCTGCAGTGTTTTAATCAATAATTACGACAAACTAAAAAATGTAAGAATCTATTTGTTCGAGTAAATCGAACAACAAGCCTGATGAGAAGACATCCGCGCTTGGTTTGGCGCGCCGGTGGAGACCATAAAGCGGGTGTCTGCGAATCAGGCTATTTTTAGAAATAGATTTGCGGTATTTTTTGTTTGGTTTTGGAGTTCTCGGGAACTCAGTAGTCATGCGACATCCTTGGCCTGAGACAGACGTTCGGAGATCTCGGTCAGGGAATGCTCTGTACGGGTTAAGAGCAGTCGGACACGACTCAAATCATTTGTTAGTGCTTATACATCGTCCTTCTTGACCCCAGGTATTAACTGGCTCGAAATTGAAACCATTGCGTGTTCTCTTCTAGTGCGTTACCACCCCAAAATCGAAGCAACGTGGATTGAGGATAACATCTTGGTCAGTGGGCTTCCCGCCCAGGATATAACAGATGCGGGTCGGAATGCTTTAAATCCGAGTGAAGAATATAACGATTTTGGTGGGCGAATTGCGGTGAATAAGTTGGACCACAGTTTTGTATCGCGGAAAATAGCTCGACGGCTCCCCGTCGTCAGGATGGGTGATGGGGGCAACGACTTAGAAATTGCAGTTATGTGCGGTATGGTGCTGTATGATACGGAACTTAGTAAGGATCATGTCTGCATACGTGCCCGCTTAAAGTGCGGGGGCTTTGATCGACTCGAACGTAGTATCGGAGCACGGATAGCGTTAGAACAATGGAAAGCGGCCCAAGGTCTGACCGACCAAATAAGTTTCCCTCCGAATAACCCTAAATCAATATCTTTGTGGACCGATTTAACTGTGCCGGGTACATGGGATGTTGCAGCTACTATCCGTGATTTGGTGAAGGACGTTGTTACAGGAGAGGTGCGGTGGAACTGGTTGGTCAACGTTGACCCACGGGTGATAAAAACGGCAGGAACCGTAACCGGGGTACGTACACCCTCATCAATGTGGAGAAACCGTGCTAATACATCCTGGGACCCATATGCAAATAAGCTCTGCCCCCCTTACATGTTAGAACTAAGGCCGGGAAGATGGAACAGTTTTTGTCTCTTCCAACATTCTGAAGAGTTAAAGACCCACCCTTATACATGAATCACCCAAATAGAGAGGCGTGTATGGGCGTCTCATTCTTAATAGAGAGTACTAAATATCGGAGAACATTTGATGAAGCTGGTTGGCAACGGACTTTACCTGTGTCTGGAACCGGGCCTATAGATACGTATTGGACGTAGGGAGTCAGGTCCCGGTTGAAAAATTTCCTTCAATATGATATGCGAACCGTAGTGATTCCAACGGTCGTTAAGAGGTTAATTGAGGCTAGTAGTTTTTATCGTGGCGGTCAGCTTTTGGGGGGCTCACATGAGTTCGACCCCCCTGGGGTTACTACGGCTTATTTCAGGCGTCCGATAATGGTGGAGATTTCGCCGGTAAACAGGGGAGGCCCTCGAATGGCACCCAATCCTGGGGCAGGTGCTCACCTGGAACACCTAAGTGTAACAGTAAATCAGCTACGAGAAGGAATGACGCAGCCGGCCGAGGAGCCGCCGGTAAAGATAACGGAGTTTGCCGGAGCCGACCCCTATGGAGAAGGAAGAAACAAAGTTAGTGAGTATGTTGAAAAGTGCGGTGATAGAAGAGAAGGTCCCGGAATGATGAGGGTCCGAAGATTTTGTTTAAAAATTAAAGACTATACCGACATGTCTAGACTGAGTGATATATGGCGGGTGGAACTGATCAACGAAGTTCGGAGTTATAGGTGGCCGCCGGTTAGTGATTTTTTGGAAGAAGACAGGTGGAATAAAGAGAAGGTAATCGAGGCCATGCATGATGCCAGGATGGAAGCAATGAGGAGTACGGCTCGTGATGGGAATATTGCATGGGGCGCGGAGTATGACGATTGGCAACAAAACCTAGCGGTCTGTAAACCCAGAGGATGTAAACATCAAGACTGCTATTTTTGTTTGAACAATGCCGTTGGTATAGTAGAAGACGCCTTACACATTTTATATTACACCGCCCCCCGACTGGCAAGAAACGAGATATTAGAAACATATTTGGGAGATAAAAAAGAATTCCCCAATATTAGTCCTTCCGGGCTGCGCGCATACTGGAAGAAGCGGACAGGACTAGTTAAAATGGCAGGGCCGAGGTACTCGCGGCATTGGCGGTATCTTGTATATTGGGAAACCTTTTGGGGTTTCCAGCCCTACAGAAAGCCATGTGAATTCGACCAAGATATGAAGCACTGGCTATGTCGAGAGTTTGAATTGGGCGGCCCGATTGACAGTGACGTATATTATGCCAACTTAGCTTTAGAAACACGCTCTTGGCTAGAAAACAATTGGCATATGCCTGGTACCATCTTAGGCATCGAGGACTGGGTTCGTCTCGGTACATGGGCTGAGGGTCGTGCGGGAGATGAGGGACGTGCTAGATATCGTCTAGACGGCAAACCTAAGAAAACGAGCAGAACTAAAGGAGCCGTAAGCCAGACCTACAGAGACCAAGACATCGTAAAGGATTTAACACTTCCTAGACACGAAGAAATGTATGTCATTCAAAAATCTGAGGCGACCAAAGTGAGAGCGGTAGCCAAGACGCCTTCCCACGTTAACCGAAAAATGAATTATTTGAGTCACATATTGGAAGACGGTTTGAGAGGTTCTATGAGCAGTACGCTATTCTCAGGAAGTATAGGCACCGAAAATATAGACATGGCTCTGGTGCGCGCCGTCGAAAACTATGCAGTTTGGAAGGTCCCGCTTGACCAAGGTTCGTTCGACCAAAACCAATCAAAAAACGCCATCAGAGTGACTTTAGCCAGTATCCTGAACTTTATCGTGGAAAAAACGAAATATCACGATCACGGGACTGACATTAAAGATGTGTGTGACGTACTATGGTCTAGCCTATTCCACTATGGGGGGCGAGTGAATCTTAGTAATCACATAGAGAAATGGAGTAACGGTCTACCGAGCGGTTGGAGGTGGACCGCATTATTAGATACCATCTTAAATATTACTAGCTTTAATGTGATCAGGAAAATTACCGCTATGCGTTTAGGGTACCGGTCTGAGCCCGTGATAAGAGATCATTATGCCCAGGGCGATGACGTTATTTTTTCTTTCCCAGATTTATACTTCTGGAAGGGTATTGCTGATACATATAATAGATTCGGGTATGAGGTGCACCCCCTTAAAACATATATGTCTAAGAATAGGGCCGAGTTTCTACGCCATAGTTACAAATGCGGCATGGTGACAGGATACACGCCGAGGAATATTAATGCGCTCCGATTCCGTAACCTAGTCAACGAAGAAGCACTCAGTGCGGTGAGTCGAACGAGCCTTATATTACGGAGATGGCTGCGGACAATTTCGACAAGGCTGATCAGGTGATCAGTATTCCCTCGGGGGATAAATTGGAGAACTCGGATGCGATATTGGTCAAAAATTCAACGGCCCACTTGATGAGGTATTTGGGCAACAAAATGATGCCTCAGACGGAATGGAGGCATCGAGCTGGGGAACGGTATCCTGAAGACGGTGTGTCAAGAGGTATGACTTCAGCTTCGCGATTGAAATGGCGGTTATGGATGGAAGAGTCAATGGGGTTCCTCCTCCGAAAAATCAAGTGGATTTACGGGCCTTTAGGAATTGCTACGGGGTTTTTCCAGGGCGTAATGATGTTGCTCGGCCGTTCGGTTACAGTGCAGGTAACGACATATGATGCGGCCAGCGGTAGAGGTTGGACCTTTTCGTACCCAGCGGTACAAGTTCGAAGGGGGAGGATGTTCGAGTAAATCGAACAACAAGCCTGATGAGAAGACACCCGCGCTTGGTTTGGCGCGCCGGTGGAGACCATAAAGCGGGTGTCTGCGAATCAGGCTATTTTTAGAAATAGATTTGCGGTATTTTTTGTTTGGCTTTGGAGTTCTCGGGAACTCAGTAGTCATGCGACATCCTTGGCCTGAGACAGACGTTCGGAGATCTGGGTCAGGGAATGCTCTGTACGGGTTAAGAGCAGTCGGACACGACTCAAACAATTTGTCAGCGCACGTAAGAAAGAAGATCAATAAAGTACATATTTAAGAAGTTTAGTTTTTTCTTAATTGTATGTCCTTTGATCAATCCCTCGGATAGGGTTTCTTACACTATTATTTTATGTATTGTTGTTCTGTTAAATATAAATCTTAATTAATGTAATGTAGTTAAATCGTTAATTAATTTAATGTAAAAATTGGTGGTGATTTTAATCCCGTTTTTCACCCTTAAATTTTGGGTATAACAGGATGCGGGAGGAGGATTCGAACCCATGACCATTTGCGTTCAAGTCAGGAACTTAACCACTACACTACTCCTCCCACCTCACTAGGGGAAAAATTGACCAACAATCAATTTAATGTAAAAATTAAGCATAGGATTTAGCAGGTTTAAAAAAAATGTTGGGTATTACTTGTCAAAAAAAAATTGACAAGTTTAAGCATAAACCGCGTCAAACTGTTCCACAAATACAATACATGGCATTCATTATACCAAGGCACTACTTCTCAGAAATAAACACTTAAAAAGTGTTTCATTAACTTAAAATTGTTAGCATCACTAGGGTCTAAATAAGACCTTATTCGAAAAACTTCAGGTTGAGTAGAGAAGGGAAAGATGAGGTTCAGTGGATAGTATGAGTAAAATGAATACTGAATTAATCTCTTGATAAAGAGATCTGAGGTTTAGTCTGAATGGTTAGAGCAAATAGAGGAAAGGGCTCAACTATTAATCAGCGCTGATTCAAACTATTTCACGGGGTTATTAACAAACACAAAAACAAAAACTTCCTGAATTAAAAATGATACATAATGGCCACGCCAATTTAAACAATATTACTGTTCGTGCCTGAGCCGTTAGAATTCCGAGCCTAGGAGTTGAGGCGCGAATTTGCAGACACCGCCAGTTAAAGTTGGCGGGTTCTTCTTAGCGGTTGACACCGCATGTGAGATTTAGAGATAATTAGTTTCGTAATCGTGGAAAGTCTTATCACGCGTAATATTCAAATTTGGGCTCGGGACATTGAAACTCGCGAACTGTTGGACGGATTCACAATTTGGATAAGAGCTATCCCGATTTGATCCCAAACCACCCTCAATTTTTTCTGGTTGCCCTGGAGTATGGTGGAATCGGGTTGGGGTAAGTACGAAAGTACGAAGAAGAATTTCTGGTTTTAGAAAACTTAGGTATTTACAATTACAAAGTCATTACAGATGCCTGCAAATTTCAAAGTATGCGAAACGTCTGATCAATGTAAGGGAAAAATCTTTTATTACCATAAAAATTTAACGCGGTAAAACAGTTAACAAAATTTCAAAACTAAACCTGGTCGTTATAGCCGCGAAAATTTAGAAACACACCTCCTCTCGACAGTGACACGTATCAGCGCGAAAAGTGTCGAGTAAACGCAGAATCGACACTTTCAAGTGGCGACAGTCTCACCTTCAAATGGCTTGAGGAGAAAACATGTCCTCGTATAAAAGAGTTCAGCAGTGGGCTGCATTTGCCCGAGTTTGGCATATTTATGATGCTAAGTGGCAAAATCCTTTTGATTCTGCAAAGATGATTGCCAAATATTTAAGAGGACTTCACAAGCCTCTCTATCATCCCATGAGTAAGTAAACTTGAGATTTAAATTATATACAGGCAACAAGGCATGTTTTCCCTACATTTACAGGACATAATAAGTATTGTTTTTAGCCCTAAAGTATAATTATACTAATGTGCAGTCAAATACAGCTGCATTTTAGTCATTAGACTAGCTAAATATGTTTAGGGTAAATTGTAGTCAATCAGTTGCCTCATCATTTTATAAATAGTGCAAAATTTCAGGTGACTGTGGTGACCAAGTGGTTGTAATTAATTGCAAACATATTGCTTTACCTGGAGAAGAATGGAAAAAAAGGGTTTATTTTCACCATACTGGTTATCCTGGAGGTGCTACATGGACCATGGCTTGGGAGTTGCACAAAAGAGATCCAACAATGGTATATAATTCAAATTTTTAAGTCATATTGACATTTAATTACAATTTTTACTTCCGTATTGTAGTGAAAGGTTTTTAACTGCTGATTAATTACATTTTTTAACAATTAAATTTCTCAAAATATTGACTAGTTTTTAAAATGATCAATACTTTAATTTTGGCTCTTGGTGCTACTATTAACCCTTTGGGTGCATTAGGAGAGTGAGGCTCATCATCAATACAAAAAATGAAAGTTACCAATGATGAGCCTGACTTGTCAAATAAATCAGTTTTCAAGGGGTTAACATGCAAATGAAAAACTTACAACTAAAAACAAATGTTTGAAGAAAGTAAGAAAAAAATTAAAATGATGTGTAGTGTAAGTAAATAATAATAATAATAATATAAAAAGATCTGTTTTTTTCTTATAGATTATGCAAAAAGCTGTTTATGCATCATTGGGAAAAAATATACAAAGGCGTCATTTAATGCAAAGGCTGCATTTGTTTGATGATGAAAATATACCTGAATCCATTCTTGAAAATATATCTAGTCAAATAAAACAACTGAGAATTGTTCCAAGAAAACTTAGTTTTTACACAGAAGAAGAAATAAATAAATTTCCTAAACTTGCAGACTATCCAATGGAGCATGTATGTCAGTAGTGTATGGTCTTTTTAAAAAAATATTTTTGTTATTAAGAATATGAAAATTTGTTTTATAGTGAATGTTGTTTGTTTCTTTCTTGTGGACTTCATACATCAATGTTGAGCAACTTGTGCACTTCAAAAACTTTTGCAAAAAGTTTTATAATTCATAGTGTCATCAATTTTTGGTTTAATATTTACTAGTATGTGTTGTAAAAGTGTCTGATTCTTTGCATAATTAAATTTAGGGTTTATTATTTGATTCTGTTCATTCCAATTACATCACCATCAGATCAAGTGAAAAACTAGAAGAATCCTTTTCCTTAGTAGTCACAACTTCTGGTTGTGTATCTGTTAAAAAGTCATACTCTGTTTCACAAGCTTAAAATCTGCAGTCGTTTTTTTTTAAAGAAATAAATCAGTATTTAAATCTTGAAAAAATTTACATTTCACTGTAATAATAAAAGCTGTCAGGATTCAAATAATCTTGAAGTCCTTGGGTCTGGACAGGTTTTTAAAAAAAAAATTGTTTTTCAAATATGTAAAATTAGGGGAAAGGTGGGATAGTTGATCCCTGTTTTGGTTTTCTTTTAATAATTTGAACTATGATAATGAAATTGAATTTTTTTTTTTAACGAGGCATGTATCTATGTTCCAGACCATTAATTATGCACATTTGAAGACCTTCTAATTTGTCGAACACAGCGGCAAATCAGTTTCTTTTCAAACTGCTGCGCAAGGATCAAGTATCCCACACCAGGGGTATACTTGATCCCGGCCAGTGGGTTATTTGATCCCGGGGGATCTATCATCCCATCCGCCAAAGATTCTACCAAAAATGTTTGAACTAAATTTGAAAACAGAAATAAATTAAATAAACTGACTTTTAATGGGGTGTAATCTGCAATTGCAGAAGTACTTAGATAAAAAAAAAAATCTGTTCAGTTTTGTTTTGAAAAGTTCTTTTCTTTCCTTAAATGTATACTCTCGTGGTATTTGAAGACTATTAAACCTAATTCTTAAACATGAGACACATAAAAGAATCATAAGAGGATATTATATAAAATAAGAGAATATTTGATTCTAGGGTCAAGTTCTCAATCAAGATCAGGATTCCCTATATGAAGGGATCAACTATCAAGGGATCCCGATGCAACCATTTTTTCGAAAATTGAAAAAACCAGCAAGAAGTCAAGCAAATTTGTTGTGGAAACAATCGCCTTTAAATAGCTAAATAAACACAAAATTTCAGGAAAACAAGCAATAAATCGTAAAGCACAAGTATTAAAATTGTTGCGACTTATCGTGCACGCGTATAAAAAAGTTGGATTGTGAGAAAAATCAAATTTTCAAATTTAAAAGCAACAAGTTATTTTTCAAAAATGAGATAAACAAGATTTGGTACTCATCATGGCTGCTACCTGATGTCACCAACAGCGCAAAAAAAAATTCCCCCTAAGCGCCATTTTTGAAGGGGGATCATGTATACGACAGGATCAACTATCCCACCTTTCCCCTACCTATTCTCACTGATGATAGTTCATAGGTCTTGATTACTTATGAGCAGTCTTTTAAATAAAAGGCAAAAAAATTGGGCTTTTTGTACCGTAAGTGGTAAGTAGTTACCTTTCATTGTCATATAAGCAATAACAATTCACCAAATTGTATTTGTCATGAACATAATAATAGACTAATCGCTTGCCCATGAAGTGGAATAAAATTTCCAGTAATTTCAAGTACAGTGGAACCCCTCAGAACGAGAAATTCGCATAACGAGCAACATAAATTGTAAAAATAGTGTCTCTCATAACGAGCAATGATTGGCAAGATGAGCGACACGATTGGTAGAGAAAAAGATTCCCGAACTCCAAACCATAGCAGATTCAAAGTCCAATCTTTCTCTGCACTGTAGTTCACTACAACCCAAAATTCTTTCATTTCCACATTCATACCTCCTTAGCTTCCTTTCCTTTCCTTTTCTCTTCCTCTCTTTCGAAACCATCCCTTACATCTCGGATTCTGTTCAAACTTTTTGAACACAACTTTCAGAACACAGTTTTTAATATGAGGGATTAATTCACAAAGCAACAATCTTGTGAAATAGGAGAAACGCTGAAAGCAAAGTGGAAAGTGTTGCTTCGTGTATTGAGAAACATCATCCTAAATAAGACAGTAGCCGTGCGCCATGAAATTCTTCAATGATAATGTGGTGGCCACATTTTTATCAAATTTAGAAGCGTCGGCAAAGACAAATGACTCTAGACTGCTTTGTAATAAAAAGAAATTAGGTACATAACTAAGAAAACACAGTAGGATTAATCATATTTGACAACATTTGCTATTAATTTTTTTGTTTAATAAATGCTGAATATAAATTTTGTTGGAAGTTTTTGGTTCGATCTGAAACGCACTATCCTATTTTACATTGATTTATAGGAAAAAAAAAAATTACCTCGCATAACGAGTGTTTCGCATTAAGAGTAAAACTCCGGAACGAATTTAACTTGTTATAAGAGGTTCCACTGTATTACATATTTAAAATTTTATGTTCTGATAAATAAATTATACGTGTTTAGATCTGTAACCATTTCGATAGTATGTATTTGTGATAGATGAGACCATAAAAATTTACATCTGAGACATCTGTACAAAAACCAAGAAGATTCTAGAAAGAAAGGGTAATTTGCACAATAGGCTGGTGGAGTGAATTATTCAAAGAATTATTTTGTAAACCTTTCTCCGAGTATAAATACTGCTGGATCTCATAAAAAAAAGTATTCGGATTTTGGAAATCAGAGGAAGTGTTTATTTTCAACGTTACCTCACTTTTATCACCGTCACTAGTGAACTAAGAAGCATCAACCTAGCTACAGGGTTTTCTCCGTTCGAACAGTGTTTTTATGTAAGTGAAATTGCAACAAAACAACTGTTTACTTCTGATTTTATGAAAAGGCTTAAGTATTTGTACGCTGTGGATTACGTTCTAAGTTTTTTAAGACTCTGAACGAGAAAAAAGGTGAACAATGTTTGCTTCACAGCCCCCTTCGCTCGTCGAGTTTGTAAGTCCTATGCCAAAGGGTGACTTGGTGGCCCATACACCAAGATGATTTATCACCTTCCTTCCTTTTTAGTCAGCGGTACAGCACTGGGTGGATGGAAGAAGCGTTCGCTGCTTTGGAATATATTTCGTAGTCAGCCGCTCACTTCTCTCCAGGCCTGAATCTTTAGGCATTGGTAACTCTACCAGATGACCACACCATGTCAAAGCCTTTGTCTCTTGTTATATATTGAGGTTTAAAAGAGGGACTCTTGTGAGAACGTCCCCGGCCGCATTAGAGTGTCCTGTACTCCGTGCATGTCGTAACTACCAACCGTCACATCCCCTTGAATATAGGAAAGGAGAGCTTTGAACTGGGCAGATTCAGACTCACAGGGCTTTGTACGAGGCATGCCTTTTATGTTTTGTGGTATGAAGAAAAAAACAACTAGAACCTTAAAGTATTATTTATTGTTTTTCAAAGTATTCACCTCGAAGAGTTAGACATTTTTCCATTTACTCTAACCAGTTATTAAACCACTTATTCCACTCCAAAGTCGGTGTGTTTAAAATGGCCGACTTGAAAGCGTCGACTGCTTCTTTACCGGACTGTAACCTTTACCCACGAAGAGTTTTCTAAATTTTAGGAAATGTAACGAAATCGTTAGGGCTTTGGTCAGGTCTGTATGAGGGATGATTAAAAATTTCTACGTTTTCCTGCTTCAAATAATCAATTGTTTTACCAGCGGTATGTGAGCTTGCGTTGCCATGGTGTAGGATGATGCGTCGCTTTGGGTTAGCTTTCCGAACTTTGGCGATGACTTGTGGCAAACAAACTATGGTATACCACTCTGCATTAGCCGTCCTATGATGTTCAAGGGCAATTGTTGCAACGTGACCGGTTTTCGCCATGAACGTAGCCGCCATCTTCGAAATGCTTCGAGAGCGAACAACTGTAGTTGGCTTTGGCTCATCTCGGAAGACCCAGGTGATGGATTGCTGTTTGGAATCAGGGTCGTAGGTATAGGCCAAGATTTGTCACCAGTTATAATGTCGTAGACGTGATTTCATTCTTCTCGCTTGAACCTTTGGAGAGTTTCCTTACACCATCTGACGGGGCCGCCCTAGGATCATCGGAAAGCAAATGCAGGATGCATCAGCAAACTAGCTTTCTCACACCAGGCTCCTCATGCAAGATCTTTTGAATGGCTACCCCTGAGATGCCTATGAACGCCTGTATCTGCCGATCGACGATCTTTGAGTGTCATTTGTCTCACACCAACGATGTTTTCTTCAGTAAAGGCGGATTTTGGACGTCCTTCACGAGATTTGTCCCTAAGACTAGTATTTCCACGTTGGAATTTTAAATTCCAACGTTCGACAGTCCGACAAACAGAAGACAAGGGGCTTCGTCATAAAACACAGATCTTTAGCTCCTCGAAGCATTGAATCAGTTTTTTTTTGAAAAATATAATTTATATTGGCTAATATTTGCATAATAGATAATACAGTGAATATAAAATGCCCACTATGTAAAATGTAAATAGGCAAATTGAATCCGAGTTAGGCCTCTCCGAAATTTGTAAAAAATTATAGCACGAACGTCTTCGTGAATAGACTCAAAGTAACGCTGTGACCAAATAGTTGCATCATTCCTAATTCTTTCAATTGTATTACTTTTCTAAATCCGAACGAATTTGAAAATTGAGGGATTCTAAATTCAAAATTTGTGGGAAATATTTTAATAACAGAACTTAAAAGGCATTCCTCGTACGTAGAATATCCCCGAGTATAGTAGGCAGAGTGGATCCTCCCTTCTTGGGCTTGACCTACCTGGATCTAGGTCTTGGGCTTCGAGTTTCTGGAGTTTCTCTCTCTCTCAAAGTTACGCGCAACCTGGTTATAACTTTCTACAAAAAATATAATAAATAATTCATACAAAGTTATTTTTGATACGTATAATGTAACTAAACTACAACTTGAGAAGTAAGTTAAATGTAAAATGTAAAACTTTTTTTGACTGCATATAAAATTTTTAATTTTTTAATTGCTACACAATTATAAAAAAGTAATCATATACAATACACACATATACTGTATGTGTATATATGCATGTATGTATACGTGTGTGTGTATTTTATTGGTTTGTCAAAAGAGAGTTTTGAATAATTAAACCTTTTTAAAAATTACACTCACTTAAATAATAATTAGAAATTAATTTTTCCCGACACCCAAAATTCTACTAAGCTCTTTGTTGCTGTTATCATTATTGACTTAAATGCAAATCTTTTTCTAGGTGGTTTGCCAAAACAAACATCATATATTTTTTGTTTTCCATGAAATTATCAATGGCCATTTGTCGAGCATCCTCCCACTTGTACAAATCTTTGTAAATCGGTCGAACGAATTTCATCCTCCCTTGCTCGTTCACAAATTTCAAAGCATCGGCTATTTTCTCTTTCCATCTTCCTTTGATGCACACTCTCAACCAACTAAACTTTATTTCTGAATTTCGAACATCCTCCATACAATAAACCTGATGCATTAACTTCAATTTTTCCAATGGTAGTGAATCGTTTTCAAGTAATTTGGTCAAGAACAAGCGCTTTTGAGCACTACTAAGAGGCTCCATGTCAGAACATTTAAAAGGAGGGTCAAAGAGGCAACCATCGGTAGGAACCCAATTCCTCCATTTTTCCACTAAAATTTCTACGTCGTTCACCAAAGTTCGGTCGTACTGAGGTATAACTGGTGGCATTCCAGGACAATAAAACCACGACTGCCAGTCAATGCTGTCCAACAGAGCTTCTTCTTTCTTGAAAAACTCATACAAGTAACTTTTAAAATCATCAGTTTTGACGGTTTTAAATTTATATCTGTCCAAATAGCTTTGTAAAAATTTATCAAACTGTCCTAGAAAAAAATAAGTCGTTAATTAGTAACATAAAAATTAATTGTTTTACATCAGGAGAAATGTTGCAAATGTGTGACAACACATGAATATATAAAGATATTTTAAATATACTTTTATTTAGCGCTAATGCTATGACGAAAAACCTTCAACTAAATAAACCGTTTTTTATTAATTTTATATACCTTCTCCGTTCAGTAATGTTTCTAGATAAAACAATAACGTGTGGCCTTTTTCATATGGCACATTTGAAAATGCATCGTCTGGATCCACTTCCTTTAGTTTTGGCACCAGGCAAGTAAGAGGACTGCTTTCCCCTAAAGTATTTACCTAAAAATACGGTATAAAAGTTATTAATTAAGGTGTCAATCAAATAATATTTAATATAAGCTGTCGCGAGTCACGAGTATTCGAATTTGTGAATTCTTCCCACTGGTTGTCCGAGTTGACGTGAAATGTCACCCAGAAATAGGGCTATTGAGTGATGCAGCAGTGTACCTGCAGGTTCTAGGGGCTAAGGATCATCACTCAATGTCAAAAATTTTTTTTATAGCCCGGGCAATGAATCCTAGGTAGTGAACTTTTTCTTGACAAGACAGAGGGATCAAACGGGTGTATTTTGTGGAAGGTTCCAGGCCGAAAACAGCAAACAAAACAGGGTAGCTTCACCAGTTGTATGTCGTATCTGAGTGACAAAGACACGAAAGCAATAAATGCCTTTACTGGGAAGACAATAGAGGAACTGCTTTTACATGTGTTCTGAGAACTACTTCGAACTCTATCGGTGAGGGATTGGCGGTCAGTTACGTTTAAGTCGTTGAATAGCTCGTAGTCAATTTGTCGGACCGACCCGAGAAGTCTGAGTAGTTTAAGACCATCAATTGGCAAGATAACTGCTTGGTTGTGAATTATCGTCTGTCGAGGAAGGCAGCCCGCATTCTGTAATTGTGAAAGATCGGTTGTGGTACCCGTTTTAAAACAAATTTGTGTCTTAGTTTGTATTAAGTTTAGTTGGTGCCAAAAAATAAAGGATAATAAAGTATTGTATATTAGACTATCCGACATATTTTTTTTTTAATATTTATTCAATACCTGATATAAGCAGTTTCAGTTTTAAAATCGGGAGTACTTTCAAAATGCAATTATTTTTCATGAGCTATCACCAAATTTTCAATAGTATAAAAAAGAAACAAAAGCATACATCTGGGTTAAATCACAAAAATATGGCATTTTTTTTCATATAAAATAAATTCAAATCTTTTTGTTTGTTTGAAAAAGATTACCACTGTATCATGAAGAGAGTCAAGTCCTAAAATTGCTAGAAAATGTCTATGAGGTTCTCCGTACAAGGCACCGATAATTTTTCTTTCCACGTAAGTTGTGAAGCCTTCATTCAACCAAAAATGTTCGAAATTCACGTTTGTAACTAAATTCCCAGTCCAACTATGAGCAATTTCATGTGCAACAACATTTGCGAGAGATCGATCACCAGCCTGTAAGAGAAATTCATTGTATCTTTTATCTGTATCTGCGTATCGGTGTATTTATCTTAACTGTTAGCTCCCGTAGCAAAGACGTTAGTCTCTTGGCTATTTAAAACCCCAATTTCCTAATCTCACTATCTGCTTTTTGTTTGCCTACGAGATAAATACGAGATAAATAAATACTTAGTTTTAAATAACCATTAAAATAAAGAAAATTGAAGCTCAAAGCCCGCACCATTTTGCTAATTTAAAAAAATTATTAAATTGTTAGAATTAAGAGAAACAATGTAAAATTACTGTGTAAATAAAATGTAAAACAAAGGAACAATTATGTTTGCGCCAGTTTCAACAGGAGGCGCAAGAAAGGGGTGGAGCGAACTGAGTTCTCCGAAACGTTCGCCAGGTGAGCGGAAAGCGGACAGGTTCGCTCCTGTCCAGGAAGAGTATTTTGCTGAGTATTGAGAGTTGTTTTCACGTTTTCGTTGAGAGTTGTGCCTTAGACTTTTTTCTCACCGCGTGGTGTTCCCGATTTCATCTCGAATTCATGTGTATCAATTACCCTCATATCAAGCGTCCGGATAACGGTAAGCTGTTCGGGGTTCCTATCTTCCCTATCCTCTCCCCCTTTCAACTACCACGTTCAAAACAGGACAACAAAGGGTAAGTCTCATTTCAATTATTTCGAAATCTCATCTCTAATATTTCGGACCAAATCGCAAACAAATTGGTCCTTCGAACCGAACTCTCATTTCTCTGCTGGGGATCGAGAACCAGCAACCGCACCTCAACTCCGCAACTCGGTCGCAACATAATAAAAAATTACGTTTTATGGGACACTTGTATTTAAGTTCCGCTTCACTCAGTTTCTTGCAAAACCGATAGAACATGAGATTTTACATAAGTGTAATCTTTACCATTTTTTTCCATTCAGAAGCAAATTAATTTTTTAAAAAACTTACCAAAAGAGTTGGAGTAACAAAGGTTAGGCAAGGATTTTCCATTCCTCCGAAGGGGAAAGATGGTGGAAGTACAAGTAAATCGTACCTTCCCCAAACATAAGGCCCGCAAATTTTGACAGCTGCATTTAACATCTTATCAGTCTAAAAGAAAGGCATATACAAGTGAAATACACATAAATCATTTTTCTAATTTACCGAGAAAAATAAACTTAAAATTAGATTAGATATAGTACAATAATTATAAGTATTTAAGTTATTTGACCGGCTTTATGCTGATTGCACACCGGGAGTAAATTATAAGCTATTGAAATTTGAAGGGACGGATGAGAAGTTTTTGCTAGTAAAACCCTAAGGTAATCTCTCCTCGTTTCCTCAGAAGGAGGACGCAGAACCGGTACCAGTGTGTCCTCGTTTAAAGAAAAGAAAAAGAATAAAATGAAAGTTTCCATTGTTACGAAATTCATTGAAGGGAAAAACGAATGTCGAAAATTAGAACAGTGCTTTAAAATAAAACATTTGGAATCGCTCTGCTTCAGCAAGCAGTCTTAAAGCCATAAGGAAAACTGTATTTACTCAATTCAACAGTAGTAAAAAAGTTAAAACGCCTGGCATTAACTATAACTTTTGAACTGTTTTCAACTTGAAATTACTTACTTCTGAAAATTCAAAAGCACATTCTTTAATAATCTCTGGCTCGGCGTAAACTGTGGATTTCATGCCTAAGTATTTCCCTTTTAACCTTCCCGCCACAATGGCTATCAAATAAGAAGGAATTGGTATGCTCTGAATGAATTTCCACAAAAGCTTTCCATTTTCTACAGCAATAGGTTCGTCAGTTTTCACAGCACTCATGAGCACCATTAACTGCTGTGGAGCTGTAATTTCTGCTTTGTAAGGGCACTTTACTGAAGGAGTATCTTGACAGGGAATTATAGACCGACAATGTATAGCCTGCAAAAATTTTAAAGATCAGCTTTTAAATTATGACTTAAAAAAGGGTCAAACACATATGTTCGAATTTTATTTGCACTTGAGTACAATTTGTTTTTTACCTGACACTGGCTGAACATAAAAGGGGCTGTTTTTCCAAGAGTTTGTTCTGGAGTGAGCCATTGAAGAGCACTTGCTTGCTGAGAAGTTTCATATTCAATACAAATATTATACCTTAAGAAAAACCAATAAATTGTCACTACTGACATGTTAATTAAAACAGCAATTTTATAATGACTTTCAGCTTTGGATGTAAGTTTTGAAAAGTTTGAATCAAGCAATACATTTTTTTGTAAATGGGCCCAATAAGTGACAGATATATTTTACCTTATAAATATATTAAAAAATAATTAAAAGTTTTTGAGCTCAGGAAGAGCACTCAAATAATGATTTATAAATAAATAATCAAACTAAAAACATAGGTACTGTTACCATCTTTTGGTAAGTGTCACAAAACCAAGGTCGATTGCACAATTTACGACCTTGCACAGGGGGCAAGAATTGTTGTCATTTTCTGGAATGTCACAAAACAAAGACGATAACAGAATTTAAGACCTAAGTAAATAGTACAGTTTATCACAGAACAAATACAAATAAATGAAAGACCACTATTAACAATCGCTAATTGGTATGGGTATCATTGACACTTGTCAATGTGACAATACTCGAAGTCCCAGAAACCATTTTCAAAAGAAACCCTAGGTATAAGGCTACCTAAATCACTGAGCCAATTACTACCGATTATTACCGAACACAAGAGTTCGGCTGCTGGATTCCAACATCGTAACGAGCATCGCCGCCTACGGAGCACCAATCTGGCTCGAGAAAGTTAAAAGCAGCAGGAAACTAGACCAAAAGATCATCTCAATGCAACGAAGAATAGTACAGAGGGTATGCAGAGCCTACAGAACAACTTCAGCGGCGGTATCCATGATTCTAGCTGGAACTCCTCCCTTAACAATCCTCGCAAGAGCACGGGAAGAAGCGAAACGACAGGCAACGAGCGCCACCAAAGCCCGGCAAATAACAAAGGAGATAACATACGCCAAGGGGAAGGACAGAATGGAAAATTCAGACTGGATCCAAAAACCCATTGTTGCAGCAATCACGCCAATACTCAAAGAATGGATGAAACAAAAACACGGAAATCTCACGCTCCATATGACGTAAATGCTCACCGGACACAGATGCTTCAACGCGTTTCTCCACCGAATTCAACGAAGAGAAACGCCGATGTGAGACTACTGCCAGAAAGAAGAGGGCACAGAGGAACACATCTTAACGAAATGCCCCACATGGACTCTAGAAAAACTAACACTTCAAGAGAAATTTCCAAACCTCGACATGAAAAACATAATACACGGATTGTTAGACTCGGTAGATAATTGGAAAACTTTTCAAACATTTTGCAAACGAGTCTTGGAGATAAAAAAAAAAAAACGACGAGGGTGCTCGCCAGGGACAACCAAGGAAAAGAAGAACAGAGTAATGCATATTCTACTTCTCTCTTTTCTTGGCAAGTATAACAATTGGCCGGGAATGAGACAACATCAAAGCTAAAGACGAGTCAACACGACGCAGAGCTAGAGAATCTTCTAGAAAGTATTGTCTTGACGGACGGGTCTATTGGAAATCTCAACAGCTCCATAGGGAAAAAAAGGTATAAGGCTACCCAGAGACAGTTACCATGAAACCTTGTTCAAGATCACTTGACCAGTTCGGTGCTGGATTGTAAAGGGTCAGGTTATGTTGTGCTTTGGTGATGAAACCGCGGTAAGTCTTTATATCAAGTAGCATATTTTTATTTCATTTCCTTTATTCATGTTATCCCTGATAACAGAACAGTATTGATTTAAGGTGGCCACAAATTAAAACACTTCATTCAAAAACTTGAATTTAATAATTTGATATGATTGTAGTACTTACACATTACCTTCCACTTCAATTTGAGGTAAAGTAATACACAATGGACATCCAAAATTGCTGAAGGATTCTCCCAGTTCATATTTAAGGTCATTACCATTTAACAGATTGGTCACTTTAAAAATTTTTAAATCTTTGCAATCTAAAATCTATAAAGAAAAATGAAAATTTTATCTTATCTATAAATATATTGTATGATCAATATTATGGTCAATTTGACCATTGCCATAATCACATTATTGCAAATAATAGATTTGGAAATCTGTAACTGTTAGAAAAGTGTTTATAATCTGTTTTATTTAATTTCAGATACATAGATGCAGTGTAAAAAATTACAACCAAGTTTCAAAATCAAATCAACTACAATGCATTGTATTATAAATCTTACAGAAGTTAAAAATTATATTATTAATAAAGTAGGCTTCTGCGGCAGTCGAACTTAATACTAAACATGTTGGGCACTGGGTTTTTACACCGCGTCATATTAGAACTCAAAACAAACGTTTCGTCTACTTCGGTAGCTGTGGACATCGTCAGGGTAAACATTGAATTGAAAAGAGAAAAGAGAGAAAACGACTACTGGGAAGTAGGTAGGAAAGGAATTGGGTAAAAGGACGAGGAAGGTTGAGTGGAGATAATACGCGGATTATCAGTGGAAACTTCCAACATTCTTTCTCCTTTGTTTTCCTATACCCTTCCATACCTCTCCTATCTCCACTCAAGTTTCCTCGTCCGTTGACCCCATCCCTTTCCTAGTTTCCTCTCTCTTCTCTTTTCAGTTCAGTGTTTACCCTGACGATGTCCACAGCTGCCGAAGTGGACGAAATGTTGGTTTTAACTTCCAATATGACGCGGTGTAAAAGCCCAGTGCTCAACATGTTTAGTTTTATATCATTAATACTTCCCTTTTTATCTATTAAATGCCAAATCATTTCTTTATCAAAGGCAACATTTAAAAAAAATTGAGCAATCTCATAATCAAAATGCCTATGCATAATATTTTATGCCTATGGTGGGATTTAAAATATTAAACATTTTTTAACAAACAAAAAATATATATAAAATTCAATCTTTCTTTCTTTCTTTTCATGGACCCGCTTATCCGTTAGGGTCGCGGGGTGAGGGAAGCAATCAAAGACTTCCAGCTGGCACGATCTTCCGCCATTGACGTCAGAGAACCCGGGGTTATCAGGCGGGATTCGGCCAAGGCCTTCACCCCCCTGAGCCACCCCTGCCGCGGACGGCCACGGGTCGCTTTCTCCCGGGTGCTCCGACAGGACCCGACGAACCAGACGTTCTGGGGGGAGCCTTTGAACGTGCCCAAACCATCGGAGGATGGATCTCGATCCGGAAGAAGCGGCTCGACCTAGAGCCCTCGCGAATGGTGTGTTACGACACCTATCCAGCCTCGCTCGGAGATACCTCAATTTCGGCCGCTCGTACCCGGGATCTGATCCTTTCGGTCATCACCCATACCTCATGACCATAAGTGAGGACAGGAACATACACGGAGCGGAAGATGCTGAGCTTTGCCTGGGTGCTCAGCCCAGCCCTCCTCACTACGGACCGCCCCAACTGTATTTATATAAAATAAATTTCTGAAATTATTTAAGTGGTAACTTAATTTTGAGAAAAAACTAAGCTCTGCATAATTTCTTTCAATAGGATAAAATTTACTGGAAGAAATTAAAATTTTAAACAATAATTAAAATAAATGAAAATAATAGTAACACATGTTAAGAAATCTGGCATTATGATTGTGCTAAAAAACTTAAATCTTTTTTTGAGCATTTGGCTTTCATCAGTTTCATATACAATTCCTTGATATATTGTTTCAATTTTCTACATTTCATTATGAATATATATTATTTCATATAATGTAATAAATCAGAGATGATTCACTGCATATAGCTGTCTTAATCTCCTTTATTCTACATATTTGTCATAGATCTGAACTACCCTCCAAATCCATTCCACAAACATTTTGCAACACATCCTGAAATATTTTGTTTCAGCAACCATAAAAGATACTGGCACCTACAAGCTAATGTAAAACATGGACAGTGATACAATGAGCATTATATATAAAATAGTTTATATCTGAATTTTATGTGTTGACTAAATTTTTTAATAACTTTTTTACATTAGTTTTTTAATGTATTTCAACACCATTTGATTCGGTTTTTCCATGCATTATTGGGTAGAAGTTTCTTTAATGCGGAACTTAAAATTGGATAATGTTTAATTAATTAGTTACCATTAAATTATTGAAGTATTCTTTTTCCCTCAAGTTTTGCCACTGAAAATGCCAACAGCTTTATATTTGCTGAATGTTGTTTTTTTTACAGTGTTTTATAATTTTTTTAAAGTGAAAAAATCTGTGAACCTAAAATTTTCTAAACAAGGTTTGCAATAAACCCATAAAATACCAAGTGTTTTCTTCACTGTTTCCTTTTTTATACTTACTAAGTGATTACTTTTTACATTTTCTTGTTTCTGACACTTCAAATGAACTCTTCCATTTAAGATGTTTTTTTCAAAGCTTATGTTTAAATACAATTCAATATCTACAACTTTCACTTTCTCTGCAAAAAAAAAAATTAACACAATTTGTAAATGAATATAATTTTACATATTAACAAGAAATTTGTGGAGAAATGAGTTTAATAAAGACTAAAACAATATTCTGCTGTTTTTAGTAAGAATTTAAGCAATGAATGATAAAAGAAAAAACCAATAACTGTAGCTCTCAATCATATTTATTACTTGAATGCCTTTTTTTTTGGGAACCCTGTTTTAAACAGTGCCCAGGACGTGGTTACAATACATCAATAAAAAGTATCGGTTTAAAATGACAATGTGACGACTTAACCTTACCTGGATTCGAATATGAGCTAGGATCAATCAAACCTAGTTTGGGTGATTTTTTTTCGGACATTTTTGTTCTGTTGTTTTTTTTTAAATGAATAACAATTAATTTTGTTAAATACACAAGGAATACAAAATATTTGGATTTTAACAACAAAAATTTTCAATCAAGAAATAATTAATATTTTCAAAAAAAAAAATTTTATTAAAACAGATTAACTTTCTTGATAAATCACTTACGGCCACTAATAAGAAATTGTGAAATTAGAGTTTATATCACAGCAAACATGGGCCATAATAATTAGAAGAGATAAGATTTGAAAAAAGATAAAAAACCAGGTAAAGGAAAATTCCAAAGTTGCATTGTAGAGTTGATTCCACGTCATGAATTTTTGATTCCACAATGCGGAGGCTTTCTCATTTTCGTGATGTCGAAGGATGATACTCTTTTTAAGTCAACACTTTGGGACGGAATATCTTTAGCGATTGAACAGTTAATCCATAAAACAGTGAAAACAATTAGTTTGTTATTTAATTGGGAAGTGATCAAAAATTTAAAACAAAGCACTTCTCTCAGGGAATTTTTAATTTTTTTTTCATTCGATGAGTTTCAAATTAAACTTTTGAAGGGATTTCTCCTTATATTGTTTTGTAATTTTATTTTGATTTTTTTTTTTGCTTGGAGAATTTATGGAAAACGTATTTCTAATCGTTTTATTAAGACGGGTAATCTAATCTTTATTTGTATTAAAATGGGTTGGTGCAAAACAGCCTGTTATTCAGGACAATTTACGTCTAAAATTATTCGTGCGAAAGGATTTATTGATTGTTTTCCTTTATGCATTTTAGCCTCAGACAAAGCAATAGAAGATTTGAAAAAGAGTGTTTCTTTGTTAAGATTGCCTACAGAGCACACTCCAAGGTTATAAATGGCTGAAAAAATTAAAAAGTTTTTTAAAGACAAAAAGGCTGAGAACAGGTTTAAAAGAGCTGGTCCAGGCTACAGACTTGATGAAACACCAACACAGTCAGTACACTCATCAAACAGCAACAGTAGCAGTTACCAACCTTTAAATAGAAGTGGTTTGAGTCAGGAATCAAAACAGGCAGCTGCTGCTGCGCTGGCAAGGTTGGACAAGAAGAAACATGATAGCCCTTTTAATAAGTGAGTGTTGAAGCTTTGATGACTTTTTTTACCCTCTCCTTTGATATGCCATTTAATAGTCTTACAAAGTAATTTAAAAGATAAAGAAACAGAAAACTAATTATATTGTTTATATGTACAAACTTATCTAGTTATCAAAATTTTTGCTTCCTTTATGGATTCTTGTATCTGATATTTTATCTTAAGTAATTCTTAACGAACCAGGAGGCCTATGTACTTTAACCATTACAGGTTAAAGTGCCTGGCTGTAGGAATTGTAGTCATGGCTTCAAATGTACTCCTACTCCTGTACCCTTTTAACCCAAGGTTGAAAAACCATATTAAAACTCAGTTGACTTAAGACAAAAACAAATTTCTTTATAAATTCACCATTAAAATTGTAAAATATGTAGATTTAAAAGTCAAAATACACACTTATACATAATCATATAAATTAACTCTCAATTCTAGAATACATGTTTTTTATGGTTAATATAATTGATTTCCAGGGTTCAATTCTGCAATACCTGAGTAAGCTGTTGATAAAAATGTGATTGTAGTGCATTTATCAACATATATCTTTACCATATTTGTCAGGGATTTGGGGCAATTTATCAGAAATTTTGCTTCAAAATAAATGTAATCATAATTAGAACAAATCCAATTTAAAATAAGTGTTTTTCTTACAAGTGGGATGGTAGAAGGCAGGTAGAAGATACATTGATACCAAAAAAAGCTGGTAGTAAAGGGATTAATACCAAAGATTAAAAATACAGTATAACTGTTCAAATCAAAATAAAATTAAATGGGATAATTTACTTTAAAATTATTTCTGCTTATATTTGCTTGATTACAGATAGATTCAATATAAAAAAAATATATTAAGTCACATGATAATACATTTTTATAATTAATAAATATTAACTTATTTTATGTATTTAGATCACTTGCTGCAATTAAGGCACAAGTTAAGAGGGAAATGGAAGCAGAACAGAAGGCAGCAAATTCTGCTGCCTTAGTTTCTCAGCCTAAGAATATTCCTGAAATAGAATTGGAATCAACACCCCTTTTGGCTGTACAAGGAGTGTATTTTCGTTGCCCCTTACTGGGGCCTGAAATTCTCAGTAAGGAAGAGTGGAATCAGAAGATCAGGGAGTTTCTTTATGAGCAACTTTCAGAAGAAAAGGGTTTGACAGCATGCCTCATTATGCATACTCTGAACAAGAATAAAGAAAAAGTAGGTAAATAAATGTGTCACATGCTGGATATTATTTCAGGTCATATTAGTATTGCAAAGTATTCTTTGAGAAAATGTCTGGATGAAATTGAAACAAGTTGCATGGGCAGAAATCACATTTTCACAAAGATTTGGAAATAAAAAAAATCAAGTTCAAATCATTTATTGTAACCTGTCAGAATTAAGTGGATTGGTGAAGCAAAACACACAAATTCCAAACAAATATAAACAGATTAAGATAAAAAATATTTACACTAAAGACTATAAAAATGAGCGTAATCGTTCCAATAGTCGTTCAATTAATTCGTCGAGTGATTTGCAAATTTTTCAAAGTGTATTTTCCCACCTCTTCTCAAGAATATTTTGTACGGTAAAAAGGTCAGCCAGGGTCCTACAAGAGCCAGCCCTAAAATAGGGCTTTTATGAATAAATTAGTTTAGAATATTTTTCAAAACTCATATTTTGTTTTATGCAAATCATATATGATATTGAATCTTTTTGCATGCTTATTTAACCCAACCATAAACTAATAATAAATGTAAAACATACAGTCAGAATGAAAGATAAATAATTTAAATTTTTTAGCATTTAAATAATTTTTTGTTGTCTTAGGTGGAGGCATGTATTGAAACCATTTCAAAGTACTTTGAAAACATTTTAAAATATCCTACAGATGAAAAATACAAAAAAATAAGAATGAGCAACAAAGTTTATCAGGAAAAGGTGAAACCTATTGAAGGTGCGTCTTTGGTACTGGAAGCTGCGGGATTTGAAATCAAAAGACTTCCTTATCAAGATGCGCAAGAAGAGTTCTTAGTTTTTCCTAATGAAAAATTGTCAGAAGCTCCTGAAACATTCGAAATTTTGTTAGATGGTATGAGAAATGCTGAACCAATCACTTTAGAATTGCATCGGAATTTACAAGTTTTACTTCCATCACAAGTAAAAGAACGGAGTGAGCTCCCACCTTCTTTTTTCAATCTTACGGTTGAAGAAATAAAGAAGGAGCAAATGTTAAGGTAGGTAACAAAATTATGTCAATCTCTACTTTTGTTCTATATTACCTTATAATTTTTTTTGTATTAAAAACATTAGAACTACTACATCGTACTATTATAAAAACGGAGAAATAGAACTTATTGTTAAGAATTATTGTTTAATATATCTAGTCCAGGAAACTCTTCTAAAAAATTTAATAATTTTTTTTTATTTAGGACCGAGGCAGTAGAGCGAAATCAAATGTTAAGGACGAAAGCAATGAGGGAAAGAGAAAGAGATGAAATTCGAGAAATTAGAAAGTACAAATTTACTTTAATAAGAATTCGGTTCCTGATGGTATTCAGGTATGAATTAGTTATTATTTACTTGGATTACGACTGTCAAATTGAAACTAGTACACTAGTAATAATCATTGAAGCGTTCAGAGTGGTGTATAAGTAGTAGTCTTTCCATACGGAAGGGGAAGGTTCGAATCTTGTGTAAGGTATGTTACAATCTTTAACTCTTTGCGGTCGGTGTCTCCCTAGTGGGGACATCTCTAAATCGTCGTAAACGTCGGTGTTTTGCAGCAGAAACCTTTGAAAATTTCAAAAAGGACAAAACACTATCATTCCCTGTGTCTCTTGATTCAAATGTGTCATTTCGTACTCAGACTTCTGATGCAGACAGACTAATTCTTCGACAGTGTGTTGGGCAGGAATTCAGTCGCATGATTCATCATCCCTCTCCTTGTCTACTCGTTTGATTGACGTCTTATTCATCAGAGGGAGGTTTGCAGACACCCCTTCCTTCACGCCGCAACATGTCCCAGAAATTTGATATTTGTATTCAAAACTGTACTTGGACTTCATATTGGTGATCGTTTCGCAAAATACCATTCTTTAGAACCTTACAAGAATTAAAACTTTTATATTCTTACGTAGATAAGTAGTACTAAACGTAACAACTCAGTTTCAACAAATTCTGTATGTTTTAATACCAATATATTGAAGTTAAATTCCCTACGGAAAAGTAATTCAAAACGATAAATTAGCTTCGACTTACTGGTACTCTCACAAGCGATATTTGCTGACCGCCAAGAGTTCCGGAGTTTTACTCGTTATACAAAACAATTTTTTCTATATAAATTAATGTAAAATAGAATATGCGTTCCAGATCGAACCAAAAACTTCCAACAAAATTTATATTCAGCATTTATTAAACAAAAAAATTAATAGCAAATGTTGTCAAATATGATTAATCCTACTGTGTTTTCTTAGTTATGTACCTAATTTTTTTTTATTACAAAGCAGTCTAGAGTCATTTGTCTTTGCCAACGCTTCTAAATTTATAAAAATGTGACCACCACATTATCATTGAAGAATTTCATGCGCACGGCTACTGTTTTATTTAGGATGATGCTTCTCAATACACGAAGCAACACTTTCCACTTTGCTTTCAGCGTTTCTCCTATTTCTCAAGATTGTTGCTTTGTGAATTAATCCCTCATATTAAAAACTGTGTTCTGATTCCAAAGAAGAAGACCAGGACAACATCCTTTGGAACGGTTCTGTAAGTCCGACGTTATTGATGCCCAATCTTCTATGTTCCGTCAGTATCTTCCGGACAAACGTCATTTTTACTAAAACCGAGTGTCCCCACACGGAGGAAGTGTAGAGCAGAACAAACTCTGATGCTTCTATAGAGCTTTCTGTGCTTGGCTTTGGATAGGAGTCCTGGAGGGGGGATAATAAGAATAAGACATATATATATATATTAGGGTGTCCCAAAAAAATAAAAAATTTTTATTTAAAGACGCATACCCTCTTAATTTTTTTACAATGATGTTAAAACAATCGCAGGTGAAATTTCAAGTACTTAGGATGACAGGAACCCGTGCCGACTTTCACCGAAACATATTACTACTTAAGGGCTTTAGCGAATGTAACTTACAAGTTGTTCTGGTTGTTATATTGTTAGTAGACGTTCTTCTTTTGATTTTCGAATATCTAAATTCGACAGTAGTTTAATACCCCAGCGAACAGCCACTACATTTGGTTGGTACTTGGGCTTGAAAATGAGCTTTTATGGCAAGAGAGCGTTTTTTTCGGTTTTCCCTACGAATTCTTTCAATTTAGGACTTGCTTAATGAAAATTCGTCAGTATTATGTTCAAGTGCATCAATAGTTTCTTTGAGGATAAAAACTGAATCCCTGTCTAGTGCTGCTACTAATTTTGGAGTCATGAAATCCTTCCCAGTGTGGGTTGTAATAGTTCTGGGCAGTGTTCCTCAGTTACTATCTGTAAACCCCCCTTGTAGATGTACCGTTTCGTTTGAATCAGAAGACGAATCGCTTTGTGACGGTTTGGAGGACGGTCATAGGAGTTGATGCAAAAATATGTTTAGGTCTTTGTTTTTCTTCCTCGATAGCTTTGACGCGCACTCTACTCTTTATCAGTCAACTTTTTGTCCACTCCAGCTAAATGACCAGGTCGACCAGGCTCTCTCTGACGCTGCAAGATGATTTTATCTTCATCTTATTTTATTAATTGAAGCGTATAGGTATGTGCAATACCAAACAAATTATTTAAATTGTTGACAAACTCTTGTCGACGCTGTTCGAATTAGTGTTGTGTTTTTTTGAGCATCTTTTTATACGTTTCCCCTAACTTGGTACACATTTTTGACTTTTTCCCCACACAACTAGGTAAAGATTGGTCGGTATGTGCGCCTTTTCCCAATAGATAATGCATTCATGAATAGCAATGTTTGGGCCTTCATTGACAGTTAAATACACTTCACGAGTACTGTAAAGCAGAGTACTGCCAAAACTTGCCAATAAGAGGGTAGTTTCGAGCTCATTATTTGATGTCTGGCGTCTCCGACTAAAAATACACTTTGTGTACACTGACATGCTAACTATTCAAAAACAATGCGTCTACTAACAATACAACAACCAGAACAACATGTAAGCTTACGTTCGTTTAAGCTCTTAAGTAGTAACATGTTTCGGTGAAAGTCGGCACGGGTTCCTGTCATCCTAAGTACTTGAAATTTCACCTGCGATTGTTTTAACATCATTGTAAAAAATTAAGAGGGTATGCGTCTTTAAATAAAAATTTTTAATTTTTTTGGGACACCCTAATATTGATATATATACATTGGAACCTCTCATAACGAGTGCCTTTCATAGCGAGAAATAACGAGCAACATGAATTGCAAAAAAATGCCTCTCATAAAGAGCAATTTTTGGCGGCATATGCATGAGGTATCTCCCGAAAGCTAGAGGAAAAACTCCGGATCAGGGCAGAATCAAACTTAAATTTTTTTCTACCTCCCTTATTTTCTTCACTACTACCCAAAATTCTTTCATTTTCACATTCTTAAGATTCTTGGCTACTAATTCTTCTTATAACTTTTTTAGTTCTTTTTACGGCCTGGAACGCATTATTCTCTTTTACATTGTTTTATATGGGAAAAATTGTTTCGCATTACGAGTAAAACTCTGGAACGAATTAAACTCGTTATGAGAGGTTACACTGTTTAATTATTATTATTATTGTCATTTCCTCTCCAGTTTAGCCCAATGGGAGAAGATAGATATATTTCTTATAATTAATTGTTATACCATACAATTTAATTTCCTTATGGGCTAAAGCCGCTAAAAGAATATAAAGAATTTGAGTAGGCACAAATTCTTAGGAAGGGGTTGTGAAAACTCCATTCACTCAATGTTCCTGAGGCTGCTGTTTGCATTCTGGAAAGTGTTGGAAGACCCATTACGTACAAATTCATTCATTAGATACAAATAATAATAATAATAATAATGGTACTAAAGCTTAAATTAATTTTTTTAGGGAACTTTTGGGGTGTATGAGAAAACCCATTGTGTAGTGGAATTTGTAAGAGAAGCTTTAGATGAAGATTTGAAATTTACATTAACAACTCCAAATGGTGATCATTTAACTCAAGACACTGAAACAACTTTCTTTGAACAGAAACTAGTTCCAGCAGCTATATTAACTTTCAACACAAAGGTTTCAAGGCAAACATACCTCAAGCCAGAAGTTCTTATGCTTGTGGAATCACTTACGCTGTCGTAGTCAAATTAGCTGTGCACTGAACCTTTTAACAGCTTCTTTATGTCAGAAATAAGAATTAAGGATTGTGTAAGAGATCCTTCAAAAAATTGATGTATTGTTACTTTCAAAAATTTGTAATTGTTTATTTGTCAATACATAAAAGCCAATTTTGAGTTCAGAGCGTTTTTCAGGATATTTAGGTAATTATGTGACAAAAATGCTGGCTGCTTTCATAGGAATAAGTGGTTCAAACATTCATTAATAAAACCCCTAACTTTTCATAACATTTGTTGTTTTTTGGTCTTTATGTAGTTAATCAAAACTTTAGAAATGTTTAAGAAAAAAATACATCCAAAACTGTGGGCTGAAAATGTTCATTTAATGTAATCTTTTAACAGTTACAGTTTGTATCCCATTTTTACGCCCTATTTTATTCCAAAGGATTTTCATTTTTTCATAATAAAACATTTAACCGTGAAAGGTCTAGAAATGAAAAATAGAAACGTTTCCTTTAAACCTCAAAAAAGTCCGTGGTTTGAATTCTTAGAATTGGAAAAAAATCATTCATGAGTCTTAAATTTGAACTAGGAAATGCTACTTTTTTATTCCAACAACTTGAGAAGAGAGTCTAAAATACAAGACATTTACACAACAACGAAACAATTAAAACAAGAGCAATGAACAGTCTTTAAATAGGATAAAATGGAGAGAAACAGGATTAAAAATTCCTAGGGTTCTAAATAAAGGCCAATATTGCAATTTTAATTCGGAAGAATTAAAGTTTCTTTTATACCATCATTCTTGCTTGAAAAAAAATTGTATTAATATCGGTAAATATTGATCAGTTGAAATTAGTAATAAATGGTTTAATCAGCTCTTCTACTATTTGTAAGTTAACACCTTTGCTTTAATAAAGAATGTCACATCTCAGCCTTTTTAAACAAAACAGAATCTTCTGACCTATTTCAATACAAGTAGAAAAACCTCCGAATCGAATAGTTACTACGTTTTTGTTATTTCAAATATAGAAAATTATTGTAATATAATCTGAGTTAAAGGTACAAGTATGGTGACAAAAAATACAATGAAAATGTGGTCGATTTATTAAAAGCAATTTTTTTTAACTTCTGTGAAGATCACATATTGGCTTTTTAAAACCTTACATTTTAAGAATCCTCAATTTATTTTTACAGAAAATATTAGCCAGTTAATATTCACAACTCTTGAATCTACATCAACAGGCAAGGAAAGTTTGCATTTCCTAAGAAAACTACAACTTGATGTATAAGTTGAAGTATATCTGTGGGTCAAGTAATTTGGAGAAAATGATTTATGTATTGAAAAATTAAATTGGTGTTTGCGGAAAGCGTAATGTAGTGGTTAAAGTTCCTGACTTATTTGGGCGTTATGGTCGTGGGTTCAAGTCCTTCCGCATCCTTCTTATACCCAAGAAAAGAAAGAAAAATGGGATTAAAACCACCACTTAAAAATAAACTGGTGCTAGTAAAATATTGTCCATGGTGGGACAGCAGATTAAATATAGTTAATGTACAATATTTGGTTTTCAATGAACTTAATCTTTTAGACCGAAAAAGTTCGGGAAAGGGAGGGTCACGGTATCCTCCGGGATCGCACCCCGGATTTACTTGGATGGGTTTCCGGGACAAAGGAGGAGCGGTCTGGTGAATGGACCAACTCCAGATGGAGAGGAGGGATTAGACCGTAATGTCAGGTTTGTGAGACGGAAGAGTTTTCGCGGGTTCCCGGGTCTTACCGTCCGGGCCTAGTTGGAGTCCACCCAGGGGTTTTAGTGGGTAAAAAATCCCACATACTCCCTCCTGCCTCCCCAAAGGTAGGACGGACAACCTCAGAGGTCTCCCCTGGTTTATAAAAAAAAAAAAAGAACTAAATCTCGTCATCAAATATACTTACAACTAATTTCAGTATTATAAATTCTACCATAAGTAGTGTATAACACAAGTTGTACTAAGAATAACTAGGACATCTTGTTAATTCATTAAGTAATATTTACACAAACTAGCTTCCTAGCGCAGTGTAATTTTAACTGGAATTTATCATTCTTCATAACTGTCCATATTCCGGACCAATGTAATTAAATTTTTTTAGTAATTGACATTTCCCGTTACTTAAAAATTTTCCCTCCAAAGCGCTGCATTACAGGGAAATTTATGACAATTGGCGACAACATTTTTGAAATATGGCGACAACCTAACTGTGCTCTTTTACAGTACCTTTACATTCTTGCCAAATTTTTTTACAGCCGAGAAGAAACAAGCAACTTTACAATTTGCAGTGTTGGAGTTTTGGTCCACTGTATCTAGAATAGGTATATCTATATCTATTTGTTAGTTGGTTTTGAGATTGAAGTTTAATTAGTTTCTTTTTTTTGAAGTGAAAATAAAGTAAGTAGTTTATTTATTGAAAAACAATGTAAAAATATCTTGAAAATTAATATTGAGTGCAATATAGGTCATTTAATTGCACTTAAGTGCAAAAACAAATTTATGCACACTTGATTTTCCATTTTAACTGTTTTAATGTGGTCTTGTTTTCCATAACCAAGAGTGTAATGTACCTTTTTTTTTGTCAGCTCTGTGTTTGTATCTCTTAAATAAATGTGGTTAGTACAGTGATTAACTGAGATCAATTTGTGGGCTACTTTTAAAATATTTTCAAAATATTATGTAAAGGCTAATTGATTGTGCTGTGATTTTGCAGAAAAATGGACCACTCCAAAAATATGACCAATTCAAATTCAAGAAAATTTGCAACTGTCAAGGAGGCCTAAACTTAATAATACTATGCCTGATTTTGGAGATAATGATAACATAAGAAGTTTTGTAAATGATGACCAGCAAACATCATCATTTAGTCAACAAAATATGAATAATTATAGCAGTAGTCACAACAATATTTATAACAATTTAAACAATAATAGGAATAACCAGAACAGCTATAATATCAATTATAGTAGTTTCAGTAGCATTAATAACAACAATATTCATAATAATATCAGCAGCAACAACAATAATAATAATAATAATAACAACAACAACAACAACAACAACAATAACAGTAATAATAATAATAATAATAATATCAATGGCAATAGCAATAGCAACAGGTTTAGAAGTAACAATCAGAACCCCTTAATTAGTGTGAGGGATAGGTTATTTCATGCCTTATTTTTTAAGGCTGCCTTGATTTATGCAAGAACATTTCCAAGGCCTGTAAGAAGGTTTTTGGAATTTGTTGTTTTATTAAAGGTGAGTTTGTTACTTGTCCTTTTTAAAATTAAAAAGTTTTTTATTTCAAAGAACATTTTTTCACAAATTTTCTTGTTGTAAAATTTGTTGTTTTGTATTTGCAAGGGTTAGGAAATATGTCAATCAATACTTCAGTTTGACAGTTTGGAATTTCAATTTTTTAAAATTACTTTTAGATAGTGAAGTTGAGAATTTTTTAAAATATGATTTTGTTTCAAAAGTAGACATTTGATCTAAAAAACTTAAGACTCATGTGACAATAATTACTGTTTTTTGATAATGCAAAATTCAAGTCAAGATTTACTGATTTTCAATTGTAAACTTCTTTCTTTTAGGCAATAATTGCTTTTTTTGTCCTTGCTTACATCCATGTTGTGTTTTCTCGAACTCCCACCAACTGTTTGGATCACATTAGAGATGATTGGCCAAGGGATGGTATTTTGCGGGTAGAAATCCTACGAAATGGAGGTGAAGATTACAGTATAGAAAAATCTTATGCAAAAGAAGAAAAATTGAGAAAAGATAAACTGGAAGATGGAAAAGTATTAGGAATTATTTCACATGATGGGTAATAATTTTTTAATCATACATGGCATACATCCAGACATCTTATAGTCATATATTTCTCTTATGCCATAATAAAATTCCAACACAGTAGTATCATGGTTGAGAGGAAATAAACAAGACCAATAGTCCATGAATACAACTAACAAATTTTATATTGATGCCATTAGGTATTAAACATGCACAGTTAAACTACAGAATGCTACAATATATCTCTTGCACTCTTGAGCATATCTCACTTGAAACCTTAAAGATCCTCCACTTGGTCACTGGGGGTATTTTTGCCAGCTCCCTACTTGGGTTTTTTAATGTGTGTTTATTTTGGGGAATATTTTCTCATTTTATATTTGGCCTGTTTTCACACCCTGTTAATGTCTTTCTAACTTATGAATTCCAAGAGTTTCTGTGGGAGGAGTAGTGTAGTGGTTAAAGTTCCTGACTTGGACACAATGTTCATGAGTTCGATTTCTCCTCCTGCATTCCTCTTCCTGTTTTGCCCAAAAAAGGGGGGTGAAAAATGAGATTAAAACCACCACATTATTTAATTTCAAGAGTTTCAGGTTTAGGGTTTGGTGAGTAATCATGGTCAACTTCCTTCACACGCCAAATCTGTGTTCGAACAAATGATCTGCTTGATGGTTTTAGGAATTCGTAAGTTATAGTTGGCATCTGGCGATTCCACCCTGGGAGGTTTTGTGAATGACATTCAGCTATTATTTAGTTATTTTGGGTGTTGGCCTAGCATAGCTAAATCTTTCCTCTTTCAAGAGGTCCGTCTGATGGTTTTGGAAACTCATAAATTACTGTTGTTATCGTCGGTATCAGATTCCACTCCGGGGTGTTTGTTTATGATTTTCAGCTGTCATTTCAGCTATTTCAGATGTTGGCATAACAACAGATGGCTTATGGCAGATGTTGGCTTTTATATAATAAATAAATGCAATATTTGAAGAAAAGTGTTTGGCCGTGAAAATTCACAGCAACCCATGAATCATTTATAGTTAAACTTCCTTATACAATAAAAGCTCTTTATTCGCAGGGTATATGTTTCACATAAATGCCGCGAATACATAAACCGTCAATACGGAATGGTAATTTATATGGGATTGTAGGAGATATGTTCCCGGGTGACAAAAAAAACAAATATACAGTATAAAAAATCAATTTAATCGCAATTTTTGAATATTTTGATTAATTATCTTGAAGCTTAGGAAATGGTTTGAAGAATTTTGTAATTATTTGTTGTTTGGCAGTTTCTAAAAGCTCGTTCAATCCAGACTGATATGCAGCAGTCGCATTAGCAATTTCCCTCTTAAAAATAAGACTTCGTTCCATAGACGGATCAATGTTGATAAAAAAATTGCAAAGCTCATTTGCCATTTATAAACCTTCACTAAGGTTTTTGAAATTAAATGTCACGCATTTAGTGCTTGTTGAAGCCTGTTCTTCAATGGGCTGTGAATTTAACATTTCCTCCAAGTCAGTTTTACTCAAATCTTTCTCTTGCGATTCAAGTAATACCTGAATGTCACTTGATTTTATCTGTTTCAACCCATCTCGTCCTATTTCTTTCGCGATTTCAGCTATTTTTGCAGTCAAGTTTGAACTTTTGCACAGACAACTTTTGTCATTTACCGCAGGATTCGTCGTGTCTCGCAGACTGTCGGAGACAAGTCGAATTGAGTCTCGACTTGTCCGATTCCGAATCCTGTGTCGTGCCGTTTCATTTTGTCTCGTTTGGTCGCCACAGAATCCTTTTATTATGCATGTACTTATTAGATCCGCGAATAGAGAAATTTTTAGCTGCGAATATAGGAATTGCGTCTCATTTTTTAATCCGCGAATAGTGAAAACGCGAAAGAAGGAAGCGCGTATAAGTAGGTTTTACTGTACTAAAAAAGAACTGGGTTAGAAGTGCTACCTAGTTTATGATCTTTCCTGTCGATAATTTTGTTGTCATAAATTCCAAAATGTCTTGTAACTGTTATCCCACTTTGCTCTTCTAATATTGTATTTTAGTGTAATTGATCAAATTATAATGTTTTATTTCGCCACACAAGAACTATATAATTACCATTTTAAATGATTTTACTTAACATGTGATTTTCCATATAACGTTATGTACAATTCAATTTATAGGTTTGTGAATATTGAGCCGTCGTTGAAAGTATAATTGACGTGATTAATAAAGATGAAAATAAAATCTCTTCTTCTCATGAAGCTTATGCAAGCCAGACAGTTATCAAAAATTCTGCGTCTCCTGTTAGTTTAGGAGAGAAGGTATCATCGACAAATTGGAATACCGGAATATTTGATATTTCCAAAGTAAGAAGAGTTTGATGTATAGATTTAATTGTGATTGTCTGTGATCTTAAGTATTCGTAATATTCTAAAAACTTTGAACTTTACTGAATGTTTTAAAATTACAACAGTTAAAAACAAATCCCTGGTAGGCTCTCTCTCTTTCTCCCTCCCCACTCTCTCCTCAGATGTCATTTGGAGCTGCAGTTCTAAAATGCTATTGCTTTCTGTTAGTATCTTAAATTTACCAAAATTTTAATTCGTTTTTAATGTAGAGAGTATAAAATTTAATTGGTATATAGTAAATAATACATAAATTCACATATAGTGAACTCAATACTATCAATTTGCATCTTGTGACCGTGACACACCCACTTGTTGATATTTTATATTTAT